>MU968382.1:20493868-20813054 GCA_034641835.2 Pinus albicaulis | reverse complement strand
TTTGTGGTCAATGTTCCAGACACCAATGTGGTGATGGGAGTTCAGTGACTTTACTCTCTTGGGCATGTCATCACCGATTGGAGGAAGTTGGAGATGGAGTTCACAAGGCACAGGAAGTTGGTTATGTTGAGGGGCATGCACTCGTATCCACTACAGACAGTGTCGACACATTGGATGGAGGTGGATTTGAGACATGGGGATATAGAGTGGTCGGTGGAGCTTGAGATTTCAGATGCAGGGGGACAGCCGCGACCACCACACCCAGATGTTCAGGCCATCTTAGACGGGTACCCAACAGTGTTTAGGGACATTCCACTAGGACGACCAGCTGACAGAAGATTTGAGCAAACTATTGAGCTGGAGGAGGGTGTACATGGACGATATGGGCATCCCAAGGCTTATCGAGATGAGATTGAGCGAGCTTTATAAGAGTTGCTCGGCTTGGACATATTAGTCCTAGCTCTAGCCCTTTTGCTTCATCAGTGGTACTGGCGAAGTAGTAAGACATGACCATCTGCATGTGCATGGATTACAGGGCCCTTGAAGAACTGATACCCGATGCCCCGCATAGAGGAGCTGATGGACGAGCTTAGAGGAGCTAAATACTTCTCTAAGATAGATTTGCGTTTGGGGTACCGTCAGATTCGGGTGAGAGAGCAAGACATCTCGAAGACAACCTTTAGGTGTCATTATGGCCACTTTGAGTTTTTGGTGATGCCATTTGGGCTAACCAATGCACCTTCTCCCTTTCAATCTTGCATGAACCATGTGTTTTGCAGGCAAATGCGCAGATATGTCTTGGTTTTCTTTGACGACATTCTGTTCTATATCAGGACATGGGAGGAGTACCTAAACACTTGGAGGAGGTATTGCGCATCCTAGAGGAGCAACAACTATATGCCAAGATGTCCAAGTGTGAGTTTCGGCTTACAGAGATGCTGTACCTTAGCCACATTATTTGTGAGGATGGGGTGCGAGTTGACCAGGAAAAGATCAGGGCCATCTTGGAATGACCTATCCCCAGGAATGTGACAGATTTGCAAGGATTCTTGGGCATTTGCACTCACTACAGAATATTTGTGCATGGATTCTCCTAGCTGGCCGCTCCCTTGATTGATTTGACGAAGAAGGGAGCGTTTCGATGGATAGAGGGGGCGAAGGAGGCTTTTGAGCACCTCAAGCAGGTGGTGAGTAGCTGTCCGATTTTAGCACTACTGAATTTCAGATAGCCTTTTGTACTGGATTGTGATGCCATTGGGGAGTTTATTGGGGTAGTTTTGATGCAGGGTGGACATCCTATTGCTTTCGAGAGCCAGAAGCTGTAGCCCCATGAGAGGTTGTATTCCATTTATGACAAGGAGATGTTGGCCATCATGCATGCATTGGCCAAGTTTCGACAGTATTTGGTAGGCAACAGGTTCAAAGTAAACATTGACCACAACAACCTTAGATTCCTTTTGGAGTGGAAGCAGTTGCAGGAGAGGCAACAAAGCTGGGTGAGCAAGATTTAGGCGTACGACTTTGACATAGATTACGTTAAGGGACGACAAAACGTTGTGGCAAATGTGTTGTCTAGGAGGCTTGCTACTCTCTCACTTATGAGCATTACTCCGGATTGGAAAGCGCAACTGTTGGTTGAGTAATCCAAGGACAGCCATGCATGCGAGATCCTTGATGGCAGGGTAGAGGATGACCAATACTAGGTGATGACTGAGGTAATCTATTACAAAAATCAGATCTATTTCGTACTTGGTTCATAGTTGAGGGAGAGGATCATGTAGGCTATGCATGATTCTCCACTTGTAGGACATCAGGGGTTCCTCAAGACATACCGAGCTATCGCAGAGCGTTTCATGTGTAGGGGCCTTAAGGGTGATGTGTTGAGGCATGTGCAGGAGTGTGATACTTGCCAAAGGATCAAGGGGGTGTAGACATACCCTGTGGGTTTGTTGTAGCCCCTCCCTATTCTTGAGAGGGAATGGGAGAGTATTTCTATGGATTTTATTATAGGGTTGCCAACAACACAGGGGCGGGATTGCATATATGTGGTGTTCAACAAACTGACCAAGTACGCCCATTTCTTTGCCATACCTTCCCCGTCATTAGCTTCATACGTGGCTGAGTTGTTTTTTAGGGAAGTGTTTAGGCTGCATGGTCTTCCTAAGACCATAGTGAGTGATAGGGACAAAAGATTTATGGGGTGATTCTGGCAAGAGGTGTTTCAGTTAGTGGGGACAAAGCTCACACCCAGTACCAGCTACCACCCACAAACTGATGGCCAAACTGAGATTGTGAACAAGTGGTTGGAGGGGTACTTGCGCAACTACGTGACTGGGCAATAACGCGCATTGGTGAAGTGGCTTCACCTTGGAGAGTACTGCTACAACACCACATTCCAGATGTCGATAAGCATGTCTCCATTTTGTGCTCTATATGGTTAAGATGCTCTGACCTTTGCTGATATGGTGTTTGGAGACAACGGGGCCCCAGGGGCCAAAAACTAGATACAGGAGAGCCAAGACATCCTTAGGGCTCTCAAGGATAACTTACAGACAACCCAAAATTAACAGAAGATCTATGCAAATAGGCACAGGGTTGAGAGACATTTTGAGGTTGGGGACTTAGTCTTTCTGAGGCTCCAACCATACAGGCAGTCCACTTTGAAGCAGAAGGGAGCTGAGAAGCTCAAACCACGTTTCTATGGACTTTACAGGGTGACTAGGCAGGTTGGAGAGGTGGCCTATGAGCTGGAGCTTGCACCTGGGAGCAAGGTGCACGATATATTTCATGTCAAATGCTTGAAAAAGACCTTGGGACAACATGTGACAACAACTACTCATTTACCCCCTTTGGATGACAAGGGGCATTTGATGTTGGTGCCATAGGCTTGAGCTGTTGAGCCAAGTCTACAGAGTGCTGTTCAACACACGAGATTTCCAAGGGGAGATCTCACCTCCATCTTCAGTGGACTTTGAGTGCCACCCTAGGTTCCTTGGTGTTTTGCAACAAATTTGCAGTGGTTGGAGGGCTGACTTGGTGGCCAATTCTCAGGCCAAACTTCTCTATTTCTAGGTATGCATAGAGGTGGACTGGCTGGCCTACGCAGTCCCTTGAGGAGTGAAGTTATTGTGGGAGGTTTGACTAGGGGCTTGAGGTTGAGATTGGCCAGGAGTCATAAGGGGAATTTTGGAGGGATTTCTCAGTATTTTGGAGGCCTTTTTGGTGGCAGATTCATGGGTGGTGCGAATAGGCAGTTGGAGGAGGAACTCACATTACTTGGGGCTTTCTCGGGAGGTTGGAACAAGGCCCAACCCTTTCTGGGTGTTTGTGGGTTTTGTGAGAGAGTCTACAGTTAATTTTATAGAATTTTCTAAGCATTCTAAAGGGGTCAAACACCGGTTCCTTTCTATCCAGCAACAACATAATTTCTGGGCCAGCACGGGGGTTGAAGGAGAAGTACTTCCTAGCATCTGGGAAACACCTTTTTCTCACCTAGGACTTGTCTAGCTTGCTTTATCAAGCCCAAGTGCACATACTCCATACATATATTGTACTCTCCTGGATTTGATAATAAAATGGCTCAACTTGACGCAGATTTTGGGAAATTTGTGGTTGTCTAATTGCATGTTTCGATTTTGTGTTGCATGTTGTGTTTTTGCTTGATTATCACTGTTAATTTCTTAGTAGGAATATTGAACCAAAGTTTGATGGCCGATGGCGAGGGAGGGGAATTGGGCACTAGCTTGCTTCAAAGTCCCATGGAACCAATGGTGGGTTAGGCTGTATGATCTGTTGAAAATTATGGTAGCCATGGTTAGTATTTTCGTCTTGAAAAATAAATGGAAATTTCAATTTTTAAATTTGGCTCCAAATTTATTAGGTTGGCTGGGCCCCTAAAAAGCTACCCATTCAACCCCAACTTGAACGCTATATAGAGGAGATCATTTCTCCTCATTTGGACACATCAACTTGGTCTCATGCATCTCTGATCCAACGAAATTACACGAGTACCGAAATTTTAGGAGGATGCTGAAAATTGAAATTTCAGGAGGCTGAAATTCTAGGGAGCATAGAAATTTCAGGGACTTGGATTTTGACATGGCATTTGATCATGATTTTGGTTATTAATTTGGCTATTATTTTACTATTTGTTTTTTATGACGTATTGATAAATATGGAAACTCTCTCTCTCTCATAAGGAAGAATTTTTACTGGGTTTTCCCCTTGTAGGTTTTGCCCTGGCTGTGTGCCTAATTTTCTGTGTCTTGTCTCTTTTGTTTCATGGTTACGTTACTACTCTTTCATGTTTGTTAGTTGATGTTTTCTTCTTTTGTATAACCACCTAACTGGTATTAAATTTAATGCTATGTGAAACTAATGTTTAATCGATCATTGAAGTAGTTATTAGGTGAAGAAAAAATTTATTCTAGCAAGTGACCTAGAAATTAAACATGGTATTAGAGCTAGGTTGAAGAGCAGGTTTGAGAGAAGGACATATTTCTAAAGGTCTAGCCAAGTTTATGGCAAGTTCTGGACATTTAATTCAATGTGAAGAAGGTTTAACCTGGAATTACACTTAAGTACTTGCCTGTAATTTCATCTAAGGTATGTAACCTACTTCTCTGTGGATAAATGCGAGCTTGTTTTTCTCTTATGCGAGCATCTTTGTAATATTGTATGTCTCCTATGCCATTGCATTATCCTTTGGTTCCTTTGTGAGAGCCCTATGACATCTCCATTATGCAAATCTGTGCCTCCTCTTATGCGAAGATTTGAGGAAGTCGTCATTTTTGTGGATCAAATTCGAGACCTGTGATTTGGACAAAGATTAGATTTGGGCCTCATTAAGATTCGACTCTATGGTCTATAATATCTAGTTACTTAAGTCCTAAGGCTTGAAGACCTGAAGTATCTCACGGTAAAGAAGTGCGAAAGTGTCAAGATTTATGGTTATGACATCCAAAGAGCATTATAGTCTTCTCTGTGGCATCTGATCTTCTAGCATTTGAACCTCTATGGCATTCCTGTTATGCTAACTTTATGGCTCCTAATATGCTTGTTCTGTGGCTATTAATATGTGTGGTTCTAAGAGAAAATGCCCTGGGACACATACACACACACATACAAGTCAAGGGTTTGTGTCATATGCATCATGCAAACTACCTGTGGATCTCAATCATTGTGGAATAGCACAAAGTACTGAAGCATAAGACTATAAGGTATGATAGACTATGGAGCTAAATAATCCAAGCTCTCTTTTTCATCTATAATGGCATTTTTGATTCGATATTTGTTAAATTTAGATAACCATGGTGTTCTATGCTTGATGCACTTTTACTTCAATTTTTCTTAGGCCCAATACAAAATAGCAATCACATAAACATGAAAGTAAAATGCTGATAGAACACAATAATAGATCAATAGAAGACAAGCCAAATATAGATCAGATTTACAATTCCTTTTGTCCAGCAAAGATATGAGATATTGTTGCGTTACGACGGTCAACAGGATGCTCCAACCAGCAAAGTCTTTCACGGTCAGCCAACCCACCATGTGTCACACCCACAACCCTCAAAGACAACTCATCACAAGTCAACACTAGTCAACCCAAAAACAATGCAGAAAAGTCAACACATGCAACATCAAAAAAGTCAACACAACAAATTAGGGCTTCAGTCAAACAACTCGGAATTCCTCGATTTTAGTGCCCAGCTGTATGACCTCCTAAAATCAGATTTTCTGCAAAGTTTCGAGGTGAAACGACCAAGGGTTGACCACGGTCAACTCTGGTCAACGCTGCTGCAAAAGTGCCCTAAACAGATCCGCAAATTTTAGACTTTTGCTCCACACGTGTGAGCGGAAAAAGGCCTCCAAAATCTATTGAGCCAATCAGATCACAATGAGAGAATGTGTGATGAGATGATGAGAAAATGACCTCCAAATCTCTCCAATTTATATCCATCAATGTGGGTGTGTGACACATCTATTAGGCATGTGGGACAAATCTGGTCGACCTTGCACATGTGGAAAATAAATTCAAAATAAATGTTCTGCTCATCTGATCAAAATGATCTTTAGATCAATCTTGCACCTCTCCAAAAGAGGAATCCAACAAAAATATGACCATCGTCATATGAGTAGTGCAACATGGAGTTTGGACCTAGTTGCCCAAAATTAACACTCCCTCTCAACTAGGAAGAACTCCATTTGCCCACAAGTGCCATCCATCATGTACCAAACCAAACACTGTGCGTCATCCCACCGTAACTTCCTTTGCTGGCTCTTTAAAAAAAAGGCGAGTCACAAAGACATCACACTCAGTTGACCCGAGGTCAACTTAGAGGTAAAAACCTCTCTTGGACTCAAAAAGTGTCTCATACTAACCCATAGTTAGTTTACTGACCCGAAGTCAGTTTACAGGATAAAACCTCATCATAGTTGATCCCAGATCAAGGTGTTGGACACGTGCCATTCTAGACATACAAAGTACGACAATCTCCGATGCGCCCATCAGTCTTGCTATGGTCTCTATCCACATTTCCCACCTCATTGGCCAAATGAGAGGTACTTCCCATGAGTCCAAAACTCCATGGGTAGGATGTGTGCGGGGCACAGATTAGACAGAGGCGAACCAACTCAATATCATAACGGTGGTGCAGAAGCACCACAAGGTTCGGCAAGCCTAGCCTCGTGAGTGCTTATAGCTCCAAGAAGCTATCCCCATGCCCCCTGGAGCTCCCATAGCTCATAGTCCAACTCAAGCAGGACCCTCAGAATAGGGTCTTTCCACGATTCCAAGTTTCTCGCGGAAGGTTAGGAACTTGACCTTTCCAAGGGGCTTTGTGAGAATATCCACAACCTGCTCATCAGTTCCTATATGATCGAGCCTTACGACGCCTCGCTATATGTTATGAATATTTTATTAATTGTTAATTAGATTTAGTTATCTTAGGTTATTAATGTGGAAGGGCATGATCAAAGATCATGCCTCTTCGCCAAGGGACACCTTGAGGCTATATTTAAAGCCTAGGCGATCCCTCATTGTAATCATATCTCTTATCTTCATCATTAATAATATATATTTATCAAGTTTACCAGAGTTTTTACACTCCATTGGTATCGGAGCCATCGCTCTTCGAGATCTGTGTGATCACCAGAATTAAGGAATCAAAGGAAATTCCAAAAAATTGCAGATTTTTACCCAACCCCTTCTGCTCTCTCACTCCCACTCTACCTTTGCTCACAAATCATAATTCCCTCACAGCCATACGGCCTCCCCCTCACATTCGTCGGTCTACCATCTCATTAAATCTTTGAAAAATCGATTTGAATAGTGACCCATTAAATTCAAGTAGCAATTATTAAAATTGATATTAAGAGAGCCACTTGCCAGACAACGACATATATCTGCGTCTTTACGACACATACGCCCATCCCAAATAAAATACGAGACGATTAAAAAAATAACGTTTAAAAATAAATACGATTCTTGTCTGATTTTTAACATATAGTGAGCATCGATAAATGCACGATTCGGACATGACTTCCTGAGACGAGGCTTATCCTGCGTCGAGGATTAACCGAGCATCAACGCGTCTGGCGGCCATAGCAACACGGCTTCTCCTCTTGCCTGCACTGCTTAGTCTTCAGCGGTCAAACGTTGCTCTCCTCTCCTATGTCTGCGTGAACTTACTTGGAAACTTGGATACACAGAAACAGTTGAAACGTGGCGTGGCGTTTAAAATATACAGGAACAGGACCTTCGTTGCTCTGCGTTAACACCTATTAGTTCGCCGTCAAACACCATATTCGAGGGTCAACGGTGGCGTTTGTTCATAAGAAGTGCGTCTATTAAAAAAAATTTCGTTTTTTTTCGTGAACAGGCGTGATCCACGATTTAATTATTCTGAGCATCGTTGTAAGTTTAAAAAAAAATTTCGATTGTTCCAGCGGAACGGCACATTTTCAAAAACGAATTTTTTTTAACTATATAAAATATATAATATATAGTTCGATTGATAATTATATACATATATATTATAATTATATAATTCATTTATATATATAATTTTCATTTAATAATTATATAATTAAATTATATATATTATATAATTTTAATTAAAAATTATATATATATATATATAATAATTATATAGTTTAAAAAAAAATTATTATTAATTAATTAATTCAAAAAAAAAAAATTAATTAATAAAATATTAATTAATTAATTTTAAAGAAAAAAGAGGAGAGAAACTGGCAGAAAGATATTCCCCACCTCATACACGCTCGATGTCTTCGTCAATGTCGATGGCGGAATTCCAGAAGAAATTGGGAGATCTTGAGAAACAAATCAATAACAATTCCGAAGAATTCGGAAAAAGATTAGTCAACCTGGAAGGTACAGTTTCAGGGCACTCCAACGACATCAAAAAAATCCATGATACGACAAATCGAATAGAAAGACAAATGTGGCTAAACCATCATGAGGCCACAGAAAAGCAGAACGAAGCAATGAACAATATGACATAACTCTTCAACAAGCTAAATGATAAAATAGATAAGTTGAGTCAGACACAATCCCCAACATCTCCTAACAGGGAACCAAATCAACAAAACAATTCCGCAGATTCAGGGAACTCGGAAGAGCATCAGGAAAAAACCGATTCCCCACATCATCAAGAAGATAGTAATGCAGATTTTCAAAACAAGCAGCTCTGGAATGCATTCGCTAATCAATATTCCCTTCTTGTTCCACCATTAGCATATCAGCGCAAAGCCAAGATCGACCTACCCAAATTTGATGGTAATGAAAAAAATAGCGTTGCATGGCTTAATAAGGCAGAAGAATATTTTGAGATTTATGACATTACTAGTGATGACGAAAAAATTAAGCATGCTTCCATGAGAATGGAAGGAGAAGCATATAATTGGTATATGTGGTGGAAAAAGACGACGCTCGCTATCAGTTGGAGGAAATTTAAGGATGCGTTCTTCAAAAGGTTTCAAGGCATAAAAGAAGAAAAATTCTTTTCAACGTTTATCAAATTACGCCAAAAAGGAGATGTGGATGAGTACGCTCGAGAATGGGAGACCTTGGCAACACGAGTACCGGGATTGGCGGAATCTCGTCTAATCCAGTCTTACATTTCAGGACTTAAAATCCACATACAGGAAGAGCTAGAACTTCATGAAATTACGTCCGTAGAAGTAGCAAGGCAAAAAGCAAAAGCTGCTGAAAAGAAATTTGAAAGATTATCAAAATTTGAAAAAGTATATTCGAGACGACGGTTTCCTCAATCTGAAAATGTAGATGACACAAAATATGTCCCTGTCCATCTTCGTGAAGAAGAAAAATCTAGTTTGGAAAAACAAAGAATGCGAGAGGGCAAGTGCAAACGTTGCGGTGAACACTGGGACCCTAAGCACAAATGTGCTAATGAAAAAGCAAAGAATCTATACAGTTGTGAAGCAACTAACAATGCTAACAGTACTGATTCATGTATAGAAGGATTAGAAGCAACTTAGAGTTCTCTCCAGAAGTAGATGGCGAAACTATTCCGCAAGTGTCATTATCAGCGATGACAGGCATATTACAACCTCAAACCCTAAGGTTAAGAGGACATATTAAGAAAAACAATGTAATGGTTCTAATAGACACAGATAGCACGCACAATTTTCTAGATTCAACCATGGCCAAAAGACTCAACCTCTTTACTTTTCCCATGCCTAATATGAAGGTAATGGTGGCCGATGGTAAGAAGATTGAACAAGTAGGAAAATGCCATAAAGTCAAATTGCAGATTAAAGACTTTCATTTAGAATCTCCATTCTACACCGTTCCATTACGAGGAGTAGATGTGGTCTTAGGAATTCAATGGCTCGAACTCTAGGTACTTATTCTGCCAACCATCAGAAGCAGTTTATAAGTTTTAAGTGGAAAGGGCAGAAATACAAGTTGTATGGATTCCAAGCCCCAGAAAATCAAGTCGTATCTTCCTCTCTGATGACGAAGATGATTCAAATAGGAGCGCCACCATCTACAGTACAATGTCATTAGTTAGAAATGTTACCTTCAAAAGGGAGCCACGAAGAGTCGCCAGAAGTCAAGACAGGATCCGACCCTGTCGATATCAGATATTTTCACTATCTAGATCAACAAAAGGTTGAACTCGAGAATATACTCCACGATCTTTTTAAAATGTGGGAAGCAAGAGCCCGCCGCTCAAGAAACCTAGGCGTTCATCAACATTGTCCATCGTTACATATGCTTTGAGGACAAAGCATCTTAAGAGAGGGGCAATGTTATGAATATTTTATTAATTATTAGTTAGATATAGTTATGTTAGGTTTTATTAACTGAAAGGGAATGATCAAAGATCATGCCTCTTCGCCAAGGGACACCTTGAGGCTATATTTAAAGCTTGGGCGATCCCTCGTTGTAATCATCTCTTATCTTCATCATTAATAATATATATTTATCAAGTTTACCAGAGTTTTTACACTCCACTATACCATATCCCGGATAAAGTGGTACCTGATATCAATTTGCTTGGATCGATCGTGGAACACAAGATTCTCAGAAAGACAAATCCCACTCTGGTTATCACAAAGGGTAACGATGGTATCTAGCACATGCCCGAACAACTCACTGAAGAGCTTTCGCAACCAAACAGCTTCACAACAGGCCATACTCGCTGCAATGTATTCGGTCTCAGCGATGCTCAAAGCCATCGACTTCTGCTTCTTGCTCATCCAAGATATCGAAGCATAACCTAAGGTGAAGCAAAATCCAGATGTGCTCTTGCGATCCACCACTCTGCCACAGCCCAATTGGCATCAGAATATCCATGGAGTCTCAAATTCTCGGCAGTGTATCTCAGCCCATGGTTGATTGTGCCTCGAAGATATCTCAACAAATTCTTGACACTAATCCAGTGAATATGATGAGGATCAACCATATGTTGACTCAAAGTGTTCACTGGAAAACATACGTCCAGACAGGAGTTCACTAAGAACATTAGGGCCCCCACGAGTTGTCAATACTTGGTAGGATTTGCTAGCACGGGCCCAGCAGCGTTTCCACTCAACTTCTTAAAGTTGAGTTCCATCGGTGTCGACACAGACTTATAGTCCACCATACCAAATCTCTCCAGCAGCTTCACGACATATTTTCCTTGAGAAAGGAAAATCTCGCCTGGCCTCTGCCAAACCTCCAAGCCTACGAAGTAGTGCATCACTCCTAGGTCTTTCATCTCAAACTCGTAAGCTAGCTCCCTCTTACATTGATGAATGAGAGGGTCAGCACCTGTCAGGAAGAGATCGTCCACATAGAGAACCAGAATGTGAGGCCTTTCTCTATCAACCTTAAAATAAGGGTTCATATCAGCATTACTTTGAGTGAAGCCCAACTTCAAAGCCCAACTTCATCAAGTCTATTCTCTCATACCAAGCCTTGGGGGCTTGCTTCAACCCATAGAGGGCTTTCTTCAACCTGCATACATGGGTGTCTCTATCTCGGACTTCGAACCCCGGAGGTTGCTCCACACAGTGTTGCGAACATCGCGATTAAATCAAGATTTTTTGAAAAAATCGCGATTTTTTCCTCATGACGATTAAATCGCCGATTTAATCGGTGATTTTTTCATTTTTGAAAAAATCGCCAAAAAATCGTTAAAATCGCCAAGATTTTTTCCAAAATGAAAACATCGCGATACAAATTGTAAAAATCGCCAAAACATTGTCAAAAATCGTGGATGCTTTAGATACTTAAAAATTTGAAAAAAATATATATATATTTTTAATGTTTCCGATCTTTTGCTGATTTTTACCTATTTTTTCCTGATTTTTACGATTTTTTCATTTTTTAAACCCTTGCTGATTTTTTCCCGATCACGATTTTCACAACATTGGCTCCACATACACCTCTTCCTTTATAGAACCATGCAGAAAAGTGGTCTTCACATCCATCTGATGGAGACTCCATCCTTGTGTTGCAACAAGGGCAATAATAGATCGAATGGTGGTGTAGCAGGCCACAGGTGCAAATATATCATCATAATCTATGCCTTCTTTTTGAGAGAAGCCTTGGGCAACAAATCTTGCCTTGTACTTTTCAACACTTCCATCAAATCCATGCTTGATCTTATAGAGCCATGTCGAGGTGACAATAGATTTGTCCTTCGGTTTCGGGACCACTTCCCAGACGTCATTTTTCATATTGGACTTATATTCTTCTTGTATAGCATCCTTCCAAACTTGATGCTTTACAGCTTATTCAAATGTTCCAGGCTTAGATTGTACTATTGTACTCATGGCTGCTAGATACCCTTGGTATCTCTTCGAATTCTTGCTTTCACAGAATGGCCCCCTTGGGGCAACATGTCTCTCGGCATCTGCGAGAGTATCCCTGAGCCATGAGGGTCTTCTCTTATTTGAAGGAGGTGGATCAATGGGATCCATAGGTCCTTCAACATCGAGCATCAGGTCATCCTTCGACTCTTCTTGCTTCCCTGCTTCTTCATCTTCTTTGTCTTCCTTGGAGCCAGGAAGATTTCTCACTTTCTTGAGGGCATCATCTTCATCGAAGGTGACATCGTGGCATATCTCCACTTCTCTTTGACCAGGCACATAGATTCTATATGACTTCGAAGTTTCACTGTAGCCCACAAACATTCCCTTCTTTCCAGAAGCATCCAACTTGCTTCTCTTTTCTTTCGGCACATGAAAGTAAACAGGACAACCAAAAACTCTAAAATGAGAAACATTGTGTTTCTTACCAGAGAAGACTTCTTTGGGAGTTTTGGAGTCCAGAGCGGAATGCGGGCATCTATTTTGAACATACACAACAGTGTTCGCAGCTTCTCGCCATAGAAACTTCGGAAGACCTTGGTCACATAACATGGCGTGGGCAACTTCCACAATGGTTTTGTTCTTTCTTTCAGCAACACCATTTTGCTCAGGAGTGTACGCAGTTGTGGTCTCCCTCTTAATGCCAACATCTCTACAAAATTCATTAAAGTCATTTGACTCATATTCGGTCGCATTGTCGGTCCTCAAAACTTTGATTTTCTTCTTGGTTTGATTTTCCACAAGGGCCTTGAAGGTATAGAATCATTTGAATGATTTGTCCTTCTTCTTCAAAAAATATATCCAGGTCTTGTGGGAGAAGTCATTTGTAAAAGTCATGTAATAGGAACATCCTCCCAAGGATGTCACAGGCAGCATACCAGATAAGTCAGAATGTATCAACTGTTGATTTCTATAGCATCAGAAAGTGTTCTGAGTCTCATTTTTGGTAGAGAGGCTTGGACATCAGTTATCCAGAGAACCCATAAATCGTTTGTGGAAATTCCACTCGGATATGACTTTATTAAAATATTTAATTATTTTAATGTAGACCCTAAGTTCAAACTTAGGGAAATCAAATAATTAAAGGGTATTAATAGATCAGAGTGTGAATCTTCTAGAAAATGAAGATCAAGTCATCCTTTAATCTGAGCCATTAATTAACGAAATAATCTTGGTCGTTGATTCATCAGCGAGAAGATATAAGAAAAGACTTGAGGGCCACTTGGAAATCTAGCCGGGGACATTCTCAGCACCCAAGGGAAATCGATTATGAAGCAAGATAATTCAATTTCAGTGGGTGAGTTTGTAGAGGCAGGGTTGCAGAAGTAGGAGGAGGAGGGAGGAGTCAGTTATCGGGAAACAAAAGTCAGGAGGATGAAGGGAAGGGTGAGCTGATCAATAGCAAGAACCCCTCCACGCAGAATCATGCAGTCCAGAGAGGGAACTGCGCAAAGCTTTCACGTTGGATGACGCAGAGGGTGAAGGAGGTCACCCCGAGGGTCTGAAATTTTTCTGGAAGGTCTAGAAAATTCAGCTAGGTGTTTGCAAATTTTTCTTTGCTTATCAGACTCTTGTAAATCTACTTTCCAATTCTGAAGATAAATAGAAAACCCTCATCTGTTGCACCGGTTTTCCCACATTGGGTTTTTCCGGGGACAATTGTCCAAAAATAACTATGTTCATGTGATTGTTTCTATTGTGCTACTTGTGTAAATTATCTTTCTGTTCTTATGCTCTTAACGATAGTGAAGATCTGCAAATGTGTTTATTTTAGAATTTACTGAAGCATCTGTAAATGACTTATCTCATAAGCAGGAGAAATAAACCAAGTATTGCAGAAATATTTTCCTCTTGAAAATTTCACATGGTATCAGAGCAAAGAGCTAAAAGCAGAAAGGGAGGATCTGCCATGGACCAAAGTTCCATCATCCGTAAGGGTTCACGCAGTCAAAGGGACTCACGCAGTCCTCCAGAACACGCAAAAATGCAGAGAGAACACGACATGAAGGTGCTGGCATCTAGACTAGAGGAGGATCTTGCTTGTGTGTCAAGCACAGCTCCTCCAAGTGTTTGGTATATCGACAGTGGAGCATCTGCTCATATGACGAGGGTTCGAGAATGTTTTTCGAGCTACCAAGAAGAACATATGAATTTCCAGATAACTATGGGAAATAAGGCAAAATGTATCCCTATCGAGAGAGGTACCGTAACATTTCAGATCGAGGATGGCAACAAGATTCAAGCCACGAATGTTCTGCATGTACGAGGGTTGGGGATGAATTTACTCTCAATGTCTCAACTTCAAAACAAGGGCTATGACGTATACTTTATACGAGATAAGGTGTATGTCAAACACCCTAACTGGAGCAAAAAGGCACAAATCGAAGTAAGGAGTCACAAGTTGTATAAGCTCCAGCTTGAATCTCCGGTGGCCCTGATCGACAGTACATACGACAGAGATCTAAATGAATTATGGCACAAAGGATGGGGCATCTACATCATGGAGCCTTGGGGATTCTCAAAAATACTGTCATAGGGGCTCCTGAACTTAGCACAAAGAAAGGCGAAATTTGCAGGGGATGTGTACTAGGGAAGTACGCTAAGGAAACATTTCCAAGAAGCAGCAGCAGAGCCAAAGGTGTATTAGAGATAATACACTCTGACATTTGCGGTCCGATGTCCACAACTGCTCTTAGTGGGGAAAAATATTTTGCCACCTTCATTGATGATCATTCCAGGAAAACTTGGATCTATTTTTTGAAAACCAAAGATGAAGTCTTTGATCGGTTTAAAGATTTCAAAGCATTGGTGGAGAACTCTACAGGAAAGAAGATCAAGAAGTTGTGGTCAGATAACGATGGAGAATATATCGATAAAGACTTCACAAATTTCTGTACACAGGAAGGTATCAAGAAAGAATGGACAACTCCATACAATCCAGAGCAAAATGGAGTCACAGATCGGAAACATCAGACCATAATAGAAGCTGCAAGGGCGATGTTGTATGACCAAGACATGCCCAAATTCTTATGGGTAGAGGCCTGCAACACAACAATATATATTCAGAACAGAGTTCCCAATAGAGCTTTGGGGAAGGTAACTCCCGAGAGCGTGTTGTTAATTTTGGACAACTAGGTCCAAATTCCATGTTGTGATGCTCAGATGAAGATACCGATATTTTTATTGCGTTCCACTTTCGGAGAGGTGCACGATCGATCTAAAGATCATCTTGATCCGATGAGCAGAACATTTATTTTGAATTGATTTTTAATCTATTCAAAATATGTGCAGGTCGGCCTTAAGGTTTTGTGCCCCAACAGAGGTGTCACACACCCTCAATGATGGATATAAATAAGGTCAACGTTGGATGACATTTCAATCATCTCATCCTCACACATTCTCTCTCGTCATCTGATTGGTTCGATCACTTGGAGGCTCTTCTCTCTCCACACGTGGGAAATCTGACAGCAACACTTTTCTGTTTTTCGGTCTAGGGTTTCTGCAGCGAAACTTTGACCAGCGTTGACTTTGGTCAACGCAAGGTCAAATCGACTCGAAACTCTCCCAAAATATCGATTTCCCTAATCCGCATTTTTTGGCACTATTTTCGAGGTAAAATGTTGACTTTGACTTTTCAGTGTTGACCTAGCCGTTTTTGTTGTTTGCATTGACCATTGACTGATAACGTTGACTTTTGGGTTGACTTTTGAGATGACTGTCTGGCTGTCCTAGAGGGTTGTGTGACATTGTTAGTTGGTTGACCATATTGAGACTTTGCTGGTTGAAGCATCCTATTGACCGCCGTAACGCACCAACACACTTATATATTTCTGGCTTGTCTTCTGTCGATCTACTGGCCTATGTTCTATCAACATTTTACTTTATTGTTTATGTGATTGCTGTCTAATATTGAAGAGAAAGTAAAGTTGCATCAAGCATAGAACATCTACATAAATTTACATGTGTTCACAGGCAACAAGCCAAAAGTGATCCACATCAGGATATTCGAAAGCATAGTGTACTGCCATGTTCAAGATGAAAAGAGAAAGAAGTTGGATCAAACTGCAGAGAAGGGTTCCCTGATGGGCTATAGCGAGAATGCAAAGGCATATCACATCTATATTCCAGAAAGCAAGAAAGTCGTGGTAAGAAGGGATGTGAAATTCCTGGAGGAGAGAGCCTTCAGAAAATCTCGAGAGATGGCCATAGATACGTAGATTGAGAAAGATCCACTGGTATAGCCTCAACGACCTACAGAGGAGAGGTCAAGTGCCTCTCCAAGGCACAATAATTCTGAGGGAAGCTCCTCCGACGAAGAACAGGAGGAAGAACAAGTGAGACCGCCCATAACTGATGGGAGACCGAGTAGAGAACTCCAACGAATTCTTAGGGATGCAGAATTGTAAATTTATGTAGATGTTCTATGCTTGATGCAACTTTACTTTTCACCACAGCAATCACATAAACAATCAAGTAAAATGCTGATAGAACATACCAATGGATCTATAGAAGACAAACCAGAAAAAAAAAAATGTGGTGGTGCGTTATGGCGATCAACAGGATGCTTCAACCAGCAAAGTCTCCTTAGTCAGCCAACCCAGCATGTGTCACAACAACCCTCAAAACAACCACACGGTCAACTCAAAGTCAATGCTGCCCCAACGACAGCAACAACAGCAACACCAGCAACAACGGCAGCAACAGTAGCAACATCGGCAGCAACGACAACAATGACGGCAGCAACGGCAACAACACTGGTAGCAACGGCAACAACACCGGCGACAACGGTAGCAACGGAAACAACACCGGCAACAACAGCAGCAACACCGGCAACAACGGCAACAGCAACGACAGCAACACCGGCAACAACGGCAGCAACGACAACAACAACGGCAGCAACTGCAGCAACAGCAACAACAACGGCAGCAACAGCAACAACACCGGTAGCAACGGCAACAACACCGACAACAACGGTAGCAACGACAGCAACACCGGCAGTAATGGCAACAACACCGGCAGCAACGGCAACAACGACAACAACACCAACAACAACGACAACAACACCGGCAGCAACGACAACAACACCGGCAGCAACGGCAGCAACACCTCTTCGTCCTTCTTTTCCCACGTGTGAACTGAAACTGCCTCCAAGGAGCTCGTACTAAATCAAAAGAGGAGATGTTGTGTGAGGATGAGATGAGTGAAATGTCCTCCAACGTTGACTCTATTTATATCAATCATTGAGGGTGTGTGACACATCTGCTGGGGGTGTAAAACCTTAAGGCCGACCTGCACATATATTGAAAGTATTAAAAATAAATTCAAAATAAATGTTCTGCTCATCGGATCAAGATGATCTTTAGATCGATCTTGCACCTCTTCGAAAGAGGAACCCAATAAAAATATTGGTGTCTTCATCTGAGCATCACAACATGGAGTTTGGACCTAGTTGTCCAATTTTAACAAGAATAATTTGTTGGAGCCCCTAGAGAAGGAAAGAGGATACGGAAACAACCAGACAGATATCAGGGACTAGTAGCTCAGGTTGGAGAACCATCTACCTTTCGGGAAGCAGCTCAGCATCAGGTATGGGTGGATGCCATGGTCGAGGAGTATAGCTCCATCATGACAAACAATGTATGGGAAGTAGTCCCTAGACCACAGAACAGATCAGTTGTAGGATCCAGATGGATCTACAAGATCAAATATGCTACAGATGGCAGCATAGAGAAGTTCAAGGCAAGGTTTGTAGCTAAGGGGTATGCCCAGAAGGAAGGCATTGACTATGAAGAAACTTTTGCTCCAGTAGCGCGATACACTTCTATCAGATCCGTCATCTCTCTGGCTGTGCAGATGGGATGGGAGATTCACCAGATGGATGTCAAAACTGCGTTCACACATTGTACAAACATCTCATCGGTTCATTGATGTATATGGTCAATACAAGACCAGACATCTGTTATGCAGTGAATACCCTCAGTCAGCTCATGGTGGAACCAAGGAGGGCTCATTGGGTAGCAGCCAAGCATGTGCTCAGATACTTGAGAGGGATAGTCGAGTATGGGCTAAAGTACACCAGGGGTGATGAGGTCCAATTGAGTGGATTCACAGATGTAGACTGGGCTGGAAGCACATTAGATCGGAAAAGTATCAGTGGGTACTGTTTCAGTCTTGGATCAAGAATGACCTCTTGGTGCAACAAGAAACAGAATTCCGTAGCACTGAGCTCAGCCGAGGCGGAGTACATGGCAATAAGCACAGCTTCGTGCGAGGCCATATGGCTCCACAAATTGCTCTTGAACTTGCTCAAGAAGTGGATAGAACCAACCAGGATTATGTGTGATAATCAAAACTGCATCAAGCTCTCTGAAAATCTGGTGTTTCATGACTGATCGAAACACATTGACATTCGGTGTCACTTTATTAGGGACTGTCTAGAGGGGAGCAGTATAGTTGCGATACACTCCTATAAGAGAACAGGTGACAGATATCCTCACAAAGGCTCTAAGTAAGATCAAGTTCACTTCAGAGAGAAGAATGGGGATGGTCGAGAACCCCTTCCATTAGAGGAAAGGGTGGTCTTCAGAAGAACAGGGCGCTGCAGTACAGATGATGCAGTGGCAGGGCAGCGGTACAGGAAGCAGCAGTGCAGAGATGAGGGGCCGTAGCCAGGACATCATCAGCGCAGCAGATGATGTAGAGTCAGAGTTGTACAACGGTACTTTGCTTAAACACTTTCCTCGTTAAGAGGGAGTGTTGATTTCTATAGCATCAAAAAGTGTTCTTAGTCTCATTTTTGGTAGAGAGGCTTGGACATCAGTTATCCAGAGAACCCAGAAATCGTTTGTGGAAATTCCACTCCTATATGACTTTATTAAAATAATTAATTATTTTAATGTAGACCCTAAGTTCAAACTTAAGGAAATTAAATAATTAAAGGGTATTAATAGAGCAGAGTGTGAATCTTCTAGAAAATGAAGATCAAGTCATCCTTTAATCTGAGCCATTGATTAACAAAAGAATCTTGGCAGTTGATTCATTAGCGAGAAGTGTTGGTAATACTGAGAGGGGGGTGAATCAATATTTCTTTCCAATTGTTATTTTTACCAGTTAGATCACTTATAATTAGAACACAAAATGAACGATAAGAATAAATTCTTTTATTATATTCTTCCATAAAATAGATACAATAAAATATGTACAATAGGTGTAGGGATCCAACCCTAGATGAAGACACCGATCTTCAATCTTCCAGGCTCCAACCTTTTGCCAAGCACCAACTTGGACTATTGTGAGGCTCCGACCTCTAGGGCTTCGACCCTATCTATCCAAGGCACCAACCTTGCGTTTAGAGGCTCCAACCCCAAGGGCACCAACCCTTCTTTGGTTCAGGCTCCAACCTGGATTCTTGAGGACATCGATCCTCTAGGGCTCCAACCCTCTCTTCCAAGGCACCAAACTTGTTTCTATGAGGCTCCAACCCTATCTCTAGTACAGGCACCGACCTGGTTTCTTGAGGACTCCAATCCTCTAGGGCTCCAACCCTATCTTCCAAGGCACCGACCTTGTTTCTACGAGGCTCCAACCTCTTGGGCTCCAACCCTCAACTTCACTTCGTCAAAATATGTTCGGTTATTCTTCACGGTTCCCAATGTTTTCTTCAACAAGCCCTGACAATCTTCAACAATGCCTTTCACTTAGTCTCCACATCACTTCATCAATGACAACCTTTTCTTCTTAGAACATGTCACCACTGCTCTTCACCGTACCCAAACAATTTCTCCAAGTTACCTCATGATGGCTTCATTGCATCTAGTCTAGATGATGTCCTTCTTCAAGGATTCTTTAATGACTGCTCCTCAAGTATCTTTAAGTTTACTTCAACAACTCTCCAATGGTGCTCCAATTATACTTCTTGTAGTAGCTTCAATACTATTCAAAGATTCAGTACCAAGTCTTCTAAGCCTCCAACAATTGCTACAAGAGATCTTCAGTAATCTGCTTCAATAAGACATCTTAGGGTTTCTTCAATCAACTCTTCCACTATCTCTTTCAACAAGATAAACTGTCTCCAACATTATTCTTCAGGAATGCTTTTGTGGTTTGCTTAAGAAGTGTTCAACTCCAAAAATATAAATTCTGTAGGAACACCAATCCTTGTGCTTCCAAGGCCTTTAAGTAGATGATGTTAACAAGTCTGTCGTTCAAAAAATGCTCTAATACTACTACAAATTCCCAACCAAGGTATGCAGTCGATGACTTTGGGAGTGCTCTAAAAAGATTCGAATTTGGTGTCTATTTGCTGTAGGTTGGGCTGACTGGTTAGGGCAAGATGACTGTCCACATCAACATACTTTAACATCTCGAAACTGCCTCCTAACTGCTGCAACTGTCTTCCACTTTAGTGTTGCTCCAATGTGCTTAAGTTCTGGACTGTTTTTAGTCCTCCAAACAGAGATGTGTCTCCTCACAAATGTGACTAGGATTATAGCCCTCCTCAAACTATATGCTCAGTGGATAACCAACAAACTATACGACCACACTTTGTTGTCACAGATTTGGAACAACAGTTGTATTACCACAGTTACAATGGCTTTCTTCAAGTCTGAGATTGGGTTTTAGAAGAAAATTCTGTTGCTTCCTGCGGTGAGAATCATTGTGGTTTAGCGCAAGAAATCTGAGCTTTTACAGTAGGTCTGAGTCACAAAAAGAATGCACCAGGTTTGAGCCACTGTGCCTAAGTCTTACACAGGGATTGCAGTGCAGATTTAAGCCCAGACAATATTTCTGAATAGCTCCTTCTTTCGTTCTTAAGCTTCTCTCCTTGGTCTTCTATTACTTCTCTGCACTCCGAAATTTCAGAGATAGATATCCGAATTTTTTTGACTGTGAAATGATTACCGCAGCTTTATATATATAGTTGTTGGCCCCCATGAAGAAACACGTCACTCTGGAGGTAGGCCGACATGAATGCCAAAGTATAGGTCGGCTATATAATTAGATATAATTTTCTTAACTTAAAAATTCATTATCTTTCAAACTGCTTGGAGTTTCGCGCTGAGTAATAGCTCGTTGGGAAGGAAAAATTATGCTCTTCAAGTTGGTGTAGGTGTTATTAAGGAATTTTGCCTCTAAGCTAGCAAAAACTATTTTTTAATGTGACTGATCATTTATGAGTGCAGAAATGGAGGCAAAGCAGAATAGGCTTCTCTGGTTAGGCTTCTTCATGGTTTTTGGCTTCTTCATTGTTTAATGCCTTTATCATAGGATCATGGTAGGACATTGTTAAATTTTGCTCCTGTTCTATGCCATTTCAGATTAGGGCACAATACTGAAGAAGATAGAACATACTAATAGATCGATAGAAGACAAGCCAAAACAGAGATAGGAGATGGTGACGTTACGGCGATCAGCAGGATGCTTCTACCAGCAAAGTCTTCAATAGGTCATTCAGCCAAGCGTGTCACACACAATGTTTTAAAAACCGGAACCGGTGACCGGACCGGTGGCCTAATGAACCGGGTTTCTAACCGGAACCGGTCTAACCGGGAGCGGTCAGATGCCAATGAACCGGTTTAAAAAAAAATACATTAAATAATTATTTTTTTAATAAAAAAACTATTTTTAAGATTTGCAACCATGATTCCAAGCCCATAGAGACAAAATATGCAAAGTTTGCTCATTTATATACCATGCAAAGGTGAATATATCAAAATGGCACCGAGTGCAATACATATCATCGAAAAATACATAAGAAATGAGGCTCCAAATGGCCCATAAAGTCCAAAAAAAATGCTACAAGCTATGAGACCATTGGCCTAATACAAGACTACATATTAGTGATCAACAACATGATCACTCCTCATCATGATCAAAATCATCACCACTACTAGACAAGGGATCATCAACATGAGCTACATAAATAATATGGCTCAAAGTTTGAGGACTCCTAAAACTCCTCTACAACTTTAGTAGTAGTAGTAGTAGTAGCAAAAATAGACATCAAAACTACAAATCATTGAGCAACATGGTCTCTCATGAAACTCATCATTGATTCATCACTACTAGAAATGGGATCATCAACAAGAGATACATAAACATCATCTAGCTCAAAGTCTTTAGACTTGGATTGCTCAACCTTATAACATGATAGAAATTGAAAAAGTTTAACATGCCTAACCAATGATTTTGGTTTGAGTGAAGGGTTCATTTCCTCAACCTTTAAATGCGATAGAAAAAGATTAGCATGTCTAACTAGTTGTTTTCCTTTGATTGAAGGGTACATCAAGGTTCTTAAAGGACTTCATGCTCTTGATCAAATGCCAATATCATACCCTTACACATGATAGAATCAAATGGAAACATTGCAAATTCCCAAACCATGAAACCCTGAAAACCATTAAGTCTGCTGAATTTTGAGTGAAACCTAAAATTCTAGTTTCTCCATATGAAATCCAATGAGGTCGAAATCACTCTTAAACATCCTGAGTCATTTCATGGTAATGTTAAAAATTTAAGTAAAAGGATGAAAATGAAAAATAAAGGAAATGTCACTTTTAACATTACCATGAAATGTCAATGCTTCCCTTACCTCCACATCAGCCCTAAAACTCATTTCTGGCCGTGCGTGGGTCCACATAGGGAAAGAGTAGCTAAATGAACCCTCCCATTGGCTCCAAATCAGCCCTAAAACATAACTGCCGCCGAAAATGTGGGTCCGCGGATGAGTTAGCACCTAACCGGCCGGTTAGGTCCGGTTTTTTCAAAAAACAGGCGAAATGCCCTAGGTAGCCGGGTTGCCTGGCCGGTTTCGACCGGTGGGCTATCTAACCGGCCGGTTTGGCCGGTTACCGGTTCAAACCGGCCGGTTTTTAAAACACTGGTCACACATAACCCCAGAACAACCCAAACGCAGCTCCAACGCTATCCAGAGAGAGAATTCCTCGACATCGATGTGTGTCAAATGAACTCCAAGTCTCTCCAATATATAGGAATCTTTGGGGGTGTGTGACACGTCCTTCAAGACATTTAAGTCAATATTTTATTCCAGGTCGACCCAGCACATAAGTGGAATAAATTCAAAGTACATGTTCTGCTCATCCGATCGAGATGATCTTTAGATCAATCTTACACCTCTCCGAAAGAGGAATCCAATAAAAATATAGCGATCGTCATCTGAGCAGCACAACCGGAGTTTGGACCTAGTTGTCCAATTTCAACACTCCCTCTCAACTAGGGAGAACTCCGTCCACTAGTGCAATCAGACATAAATCGTCATCCGTAGTAACCTTCTTTGGCTTCTTTATTCGAAACGGTGAGTCACAAATCACGAGACATCATGCCGATTGATTCGGCCTAGAGGTCACAAAACCTCTAAAGAACTCTGAAGTCTCTAACCAACCGAAGTTGGTTCATCGACCCGAAGTGAGGCGAGAGGTCCGGACACCTCACTGTCAGGACTCCTGGTCTCCACCTAACCAGAAGTTGGTTCATACGACCGAAGTCGAGCGGAGAGTCCCAGACCTCACTATCGGACTCACAAAAATCTCATCCAACAGAAGTTGGTTCATCGACCGAAAGTCGGCGGTCCAGAAACCTCACTATATTTGATCCCGAGATCAAGTGGTTGGACCGTGCCATCCTAGATAGAGAGTACGGCAAACTCTGATGCGTCCATCAGTCTTTGCTACTAGTCTCTAGCTTTTCCCACCTCATTGGCCAAATGAGAGGTACTTCCCATGAGCCCTAAGCTCAATGGGTAGGATGCATACGAGGCACAGATAAACGAGAGGCGAACCAACTCAATAATCACAACGGTGGGGCAGAAGCACCATAAGTGCTTATAGCTCCGAGAAGTTATCCCCAAAGCCCCCCAGAGCTCCCAGAGCTCATCGTCCAACGGGACCCACATCATAGGGTCGTTTCACGATACCAAGATTCTCACGGAAGGTTGGGAACATGACCTTCCCCAAGGGCATAGTGAGAATATCCGCGACCTGCTCATCAGTTCCTACATGATCGAGCCTTACGACGCCTCGCTGTACCATATCCCAGATAAAGTGGTACCAGCCATCAACATGCTTGGATCAATCGTGGAACCCGGGATTCTCGGTGCGTCGATCCCTCTGGTTATTCTGAGGAGTATCACGGTGGTATCCAACACATGTGCAAACAACTCACTGAAGAGCTTTCTCAACCAAACGACTTCACAACAGGCCATACTCGCTGCAATGTATTCGGCCTCGGCGGTGTTCAAAAGAACCGATTTCTGCTTCCTGCCCATCCAGGATATCGAAGCAGAACCAAGAGTGAAGCAACATCCATATGTGCTCTTACGATCCACCACACTGCGTGCCCAATCAGCATCGGTATATCCATGGAGCCTCATACTCTCGGCAGTGTATCTCAACCCATGGTTGATTGTGCCTCAAAGATATCTCAAGAGATTCTTGGCACCAATCCAGTGAATGTGATGAGGCTCGACCATGTATTGACTCAACGTGTTCAACGCACTGCACAACATATGTTCGAACAAGTGTTCATTAAGAACATTAGGGTCCCTATGAGTTAACGATACTCAGTAGGATAGGCCCAGCAACGCTGCTACTCAATTTCTTAAAGTTGAGTTCCATGGACTTACAGTCCATCATACCAGAAAATTCATAATGTATTTTCCTTGAGAAAGGAAAATCTCGCCAGGTCTCTGCTAGACCTTTAGGCCTAGACATCAGTCCTAGGTCCTTCATCTCGAACTCAACAGCGAGCTCCCTCTTGCATTGATGAATGAGAGGGTCAGCACCTATTAGGAAGAGGTCATCCACATACAGCACCAGAGTGAGAGTTTTTCCCTTGACAACTTTGAAGTATGGGTTCGGATCAGCATTACTTCGAGTGAAGCCCATCTTCATCAAGTAGCTATCTATCCTCTTGTACCAATCTCAGGGTTCTTGTTTCAGCCCATAGAGGGCTTTCTTCAACCTGCAGACATGGGTGTCCCGATCCTGGACTTCCAACCCCAGAGGTTGCTCCACATATATCTCTTCCTTTATCACACCATGCAGAAAAATGCGGTCTTCACATCATCTGATGAAGACTCCATCCTTGCGCAGCAACAAGAGCTATAATAGATCGAATGGTGGTATCTTCAGCCACAGGTGCAAATATGTCATCATAGTCTATATCTTCTTCATAGGCAACGAATCTTGCCTTGAAATTTTCAGCACTTCCAACAGATCCATGCTTGATCTTGTAGAGCCATTTCGAGGTGATAACTGCTTTGTCCTATGGTCTTGGGACCACAGCATAACATCCTTCCAGACTTGATGCTTTTCGACTTCCTCAAAGGTATCCAACGTCAGATTGTACAAAAGTACTCATGGCTACTAGATATCCTGTTATTAATATGGCTTCTTGGTTTTCCTTCGGAATTTCCCCCTCTGAAGCCATATGTCCCTGAGCCATGACGATCTTCTTTCGTTGAACAAAGACATCCACTCAGGAGCATATACAGATATATCTCCCTCTTAATGTTAGCTTCTATCTCGAGAGAAGAAATCTGTTTTAAATGAGGGAATCCCAGACATCATCTTGGAATTGGGACCTGATCTCCCACAGTCAAAGCCATCCAACAGACTTTGCTGATCATGATTCAAGATTCCAACCATGTGACCAAAAATCTGCATAAACTTCTCAGTTCACATTTTAAGTTTACCATAACGCTCCAATGTAGGACTAATACAGTCACATGCTACTGCTACATAGGTGTCTATCTATGTCACAGACATACAGGGGGAACATATCAACAAGCCTCATCTTGTGTTAGGAGTCCTTTCAGCTACTACCTGTTATTCTGTGAGTAGCTCCTTCAAACAGCCTTCTAAGACTGCAGCATACAAAAAAAACAAGGGATTCAATCTACCTTGGTTTATCCTGCACTTGAGGCATTGCACCTTGAGTTGCTTCTGTACTCCGCCCATTCTTGGTTATTTCAGACCTGACCAGGGCTGGGAATTTTTTTATCACCACAGAATTTCCCCAAGGACTTCTGCAGTCAACCCTTAAAACTTCCAGCTTCAAACATGGGTGTCTGTCTATGTCACTGTCATGATGACAGTGACATAGAATCACAGATTTAGAACTATCACACCCACTGCTGCTGAGCCAATTATCTCTGCTAGTGCTGCATCTGCCTGCTTATTTTTTCCACTACCACCATTTAGGAACCAATCATACAGACTTTATACCCTTCTACATGCCAGTCCATGCAGATCAGGGACAGACATAGTGGCACCCCTGCTCATCAATGTTACAGCCCCAACCATCCAACAGGAAAAATTAGGACAAGGCACTTCACTGCTCTTAAAGACCCTGTCAAGTACATTAAAACAATTTCTTTGTCTTCACTTGAGATCCAGTCTCAGATCATGTGTACGGATCTGTGTATGCCTGTGATTGCTCGAACTGCAACTTGGCTTGAATCATACGCTCAAATCACAAGGTCCATAATTATTGTTCCTTCCATATGCGTCCGTCACCTGCTTTAATTCTTTCTCATTACTCTCTCAAAAAAGAGTGCCATAGTTCTTTGTATGATTAGTCCATCATGACTCTCACGAACTTTCCTGTGACTTTGCTGGTAGAAGCATCCTGCTAATCGCCGTAACGTCACCATCTCCTATCTCTGTTTTGGCTTGTCTTCTATCGATCTATTAGTATGTTCTATCTTCTTCAGTATTGTGTGCTAATCTGAAATGGCATAGAACAGGAGCAAAATTTAACATGGTATTAGAGCAAGGTTGAAGACAATGCCCTAGTTTTGGATCAGCGTGAGCAAGCCTAATCAAGATAACGTGGAAGAGAGTCCACCTTAAGACAGCGTAAGGCCTAAATTCTGTAGGGCATGCTGTCTAGAATGAAGGATTGCTTCAGGGGTAAACCAGAACAACCCAAACGCAGCTCCAACGCTATCCAGAGAGAGAATTCCTCCACATCGATGTGTGTCAAATGAACTCCAAGTCTCTCCAATATATAGGAATCTTTGGGGTGTGTGACACGTCCTTTAAGACATTTAAGTCAATATTTTATTCCAGGCCGACCCAGAACATAAGTGGAATAAATTCAAAGTACATGTTCTGCTCATCCGATCGAGATGATCTTTAGATCAATCTTACACCTCTCCGAAAGAGGAATCCAATAAAAATATAGCGATCGTCATCTGAGCAGCACAACCGGAGTTTGGACCTAGTTGTCCAATTTTAACAGACATCAACAATGAGTGTATTACATAGTGGCACAGTGATATGTTATAGGAAGTATCATTAGGAAGGTCTCTTTCAATCATCAATCACGTCATCACTTAGTCTTCCAATCTTCATCAAACACCATCATTAAGTGTGGTCACATAAGAGTATAACATCATCACAAGTATGGCTTCATAAGGTATAGTTCTTCGCATCATGGGCTTGTCCTTAGGAACTAGATCACCAATCAGACACTTGGAAACTTCTTAAGGCAAGACATCATCATCTAGAACGAAGCATCTCAAGAATATTGACATCTTAGTCAAAGCCATATTGGCATCAATGACAACTTTGATTAACAATCTCCTCCTTTGTCATTGATGGCAATATTCTTGCCCTTCCATCATTCTCTCCCCCTTTGACATCAATGGTAAACAGGGTGCCCAAGTACTCCCCCTGTCAAGTTGCTTCTTTTCTTCATGAATAGTAGTCCTTCATAGGTATGGTACTCTTGTTGTCATGGTGCTCTTCAATGAACTTGCTCCCCCTAAGCCTTTGCATATCTTCATGTAAATGGTCAATCGACTCCCTGCCTGCATAACCTCTGCTAGCTCTTATTTTTGCCTTCAACAACCTTGTGATCAAGTGGAAGACATCTTCAACAATGATCCATTGAATGAGAAGGGATTATGTTCTTCAATGGAGACGATCTACCAAAAGATGGTTGTCCATATGACTAATCAAGGATTTCATAGGGCCTTTTCATGGATAGATTCTGCAAGATAGTTCAAGAATCACAGACTCCCCCTAAATGTATGCATGGTCTCATTTTGGCAGAGTTGCATTATCAATTACTTGGAATATCAAGGATGACTTCATCAAGTCAACAACATGTGTTGTTGGCTGGAGTGTTCAAAAGATTTCCGGAGGCAACTTGCTTCCTTCTCCATACTTGTGTAACTTTCTTCTCTAGCATGGTTCTAGCTTGTGTAGGGCCCCAAGTCAAGTTACAATCACGTGCCATATGTCCAATGTTATGGCAATTGAAGCACTCCATCCCGTTCATGAATGAGGAATCATGACTTTTTTTTGCAAAATTTCTTTTAGGGAGTTGATGGGAACCATTATATTTGTCCTTGTGGTATGCCCTACACTCCTTTGCCATATGCCCAAAGTTTGTACAAGAATAGCAATAACCAAAAAATATACTTTGATACCTGGAGGATGGAGATTGCCTTGATGTTCTTCCAAAGTCATTTTGCCTTGGGATCCTCTGATGATATCCATTACCTCTTGCATCCTTGACACCATCAACATACTTTCTTGAAGTAGGGTCTCTTCCAATGTCATCTTGACTCATGCTTTTGCTGGAACTGGGGGCATTGATATTTCTTCCAACTTTTCCACATCCTTGTTGTTTGAAGCATTAGGTTTTGCATCACTTTTGTTTGAGGGTTCACCTGCATAACGAAGACCTGATTTATCAAGGGGGGATCTTTGATGACTTAGGATGTCATCTAGGTTTGAGAACTCTTCAAGTTCTTATTCAGCAAGTCAACTTCCTTTTTAAGAGAGGCAATTCCTCCTTTCAACTTTTCACAATCTTCATCTTTCATGACTAGTTGCTTCTTCATTTCTTCCATCATCCTTGTTGCTTCGTGTGCTTCGATTTTAAGGGAGATGATATTTGATTTCATTATGAGGATTTCTTCATCCTTGTTTGCTAGACTGCTTACCATTTCTTCTTTTATTCTTTTCGCTTCACATGTTTTGGCCTTGAGAAGATTATTGTCTGATTTTAGTTTGAAGATATCTTCATCCTTTTCTTCTAGTTGGCATATCATGGTGTTTCTCTCCTTTTCTGCTTCATCAACTTGTCCTTCTATGAATACCAAAGTTTCCATTACCTTCTCGGCTCCTTGCACTTGTTTCCTTGCTTCTTCTAGTTGAGATCTAAGAGAGGAGATCTCTTCCTTGTATTGACCAATCTCTGCTTGAAGATTGTTCAAGCTCTTAAGTCTTTGTTCAAGGTGGCTTGACAAAGTTTCTTCCTTTTTCTTTGCCTTATCCAATTGATTTGTCATAGATATGACTTCTTCATGATGCTTTCTTTTGTTTTGATGAAATTCCTCTTTAAGTTTGGCGAGCTCCTCATCTCTTTCTTGTACTTGAAGCTTGACAAAGTCAACTTCCTTCCTTGTCTTATCTTGGTTACCATCTTGCGTTTTCTTCTTAAGTTCCTCATTTTCCTTTTTCAAACTGTTAATCTCTTCCATGGAAGCCATAAGTTTATTCGGGAGATCTTCTTCAAAGTCTTCTTTGTTCTCTTCATCTTCTAGGTCTTTTTTAGCTTTGTTGTCATCTCTCTTATCTTCAGCTTCCTTGACGAATTCTAGACTTCTTTCTTGTTTTCCATCATCTTCTTTACTAGAGATCATTGTCAACGCTCCTTTTGAGTGAAGATCATGAAGTTTGTCCCATATGACTTTTGCTGACGAACATTTTTCAAAATTGGCCTTCACAGAATTTGGTAACCCATTCAAAATTGCCTTCATTGCTCTTGTATTGTACTCCCTGGATTCTTCGTCCATCATGTCATTAGTAATCACTGATTTCCAAACTTCAATTCCTTGAGTGTTCAATAAATTCCTCATTCTTGCCACCCATATATCAAAATTTCCATTGAACAATGGAGCCTTCGCAAATTGATTTACTTCAATTTCAATGGTTGAGGAAGACACATCTTTAAGAGGATTGGAGACTTTCTTCCTTGGCTTTGCCATTTGTGTTCTAATGATCAACCTTCACGTTGTTAGGCTTTGAGTGAAGGTATTGGCTCTGATACCAATTGTTGGAAATACTGAGAGGGGGGTGAATTAGTATTTCTTTTCAATTGTTAATTTTGTATTAGTTTCTGGGGACAATTGTCCATTTTTCCCACATTGGGTTTTTCCGGGGACAATTGTCCAAAAATAACAGTGTTCATGTGATTGTTTCTATTGTGCTACTTGTGTAAATTATCTTTCTGTTCTTATGCTCTTAACGATAGTGAAGATTTGCAAATGTGTTTATTTCAGAATTTATTGAAGCATCTGTAAATAACTTATCTCATAAGTAGGAGAAATAAACCAAGTATTGCAGAAATATTTTCCTCTTGAAAATTTCACATCAACTGCAAGATGTCAATTGTCTTTGTGACACTTGAGGGGAATGGTCTCCTTGTATGCTTCCCTTCGGCAGAACCCTGACATATACCTTCATGATCATCTCTAAATTCGTTCATCCTTGTCACCACCTTCCTTGCTTCAGGAAGGGCTTTGTAATGAAGGCGTGCAAACCTCCGGTGCCATAACTTTCTTTGAAGAGTTGTATCACATGACATAGCCCCCAATGGGCTTCCTCCAACCTGGTAGAGTGTGTCAACTCTAAAACCAATAGAAAGAGTTTCCTTGAAGTTCTTCTTCCAGATAAGTACCTTTCCATCAACGAATTCCACCTTGAACCCTTTGTCTTCCATTGCTGAAATGGACACAAGGTTCTTTTTCAAATTAGGTATGTACAACACATCTTTTAATCAAAGGACTTGACCTTGAGACAGATGGAGGGTCACAGTCCCTGTCTCTTTCACGGGATAGGTGGCATTATCTCCAAGGATAATTTCCAGATTAGTATCCTTCTCAAACAAATTAGAAAGGGCTTCTTTATAACCAGTGAGGTGCCTTGATGCACCACCATCAATCAACCAGACATCTAGGGTGTCGGGTGGAGATGCAGTAGAGAGGGCAAATACAAGAATAAATTCATTTCTCTTATTATCAACAACATTAGACTCATCGTCCCCAGATGCGGGTGACAACAGAAGTATGCATGATAATTGCCTCTTCGACGCTCAAGAGGACGAAGATCTGTAGCGCAGGTCTTCACTCGACGTGGAATCACACTTGCAATCATTCGCATGAGATGACAGAGATAGGGCATTATGAAGACATGCTTGGACAACATCTCGCCCTCCGGGGCACCTCTTTGCCACAATCATTTTGAATGATCTCCTAGATTGACATGCTGCTCAGCCATAACTCTTCGCACATGCCTACTCATGAAAACCGTTACAGCACGCAACTACGTGCGAGGTACAATAATGCTCAACAACTTCGCATGTGTCACAGGCCTATTAAAGGGAAGGACCTTTAGCAAAAAGAGACTGACAGTCTGTTCCTTTGAGTTTATATGTTGTTTCAGTTCCTGCCCTCCTGCATGCCCAGTCTGCCGTGCAGCCTCCCCCTAGTGCTTTGTTGCACAAAATTCCCCAGGCTACGCTCCCCCCTGACTGCGCGACTCACCCCAACTTTAGTTGTCTTGCTAGTTTCATAAGCCTAGGTGCTCCCATAATCCCGCGCCCCTTGCCGTGCATTCCCCTTCAGCGCACCTCCCTGTCCTCTAGCACCTTGTTTCGCACCTCCTCCGCTTCAGCTGACCATGGCACCTAGGCTGTGACAAAGAACCATCAGAGGAGGTCAGAGAGGTGCGCTCCCTGGTCGCTACCACTAGGGGCCTGATAATCTCTTGGAATCTGTTGAAGGCTCCTCCTCAGGCATTCACGCTAGAGAGGCTCCCTAGAGCCCCGAACTTGACCAGGAGCAGGAGGCCCCCTCGCATGTTTTGCAGAGAGGTCGAAGTGGACCAAGGAAGTCCACCATTTCGCACCAGGATCACCCCTTACCCCACAAGGCCGAGCCTCTTTCAACACAAGAAGATGATGGGGATGACACAGATGTTTGGATAATGGACTCAGAAAGTACCTGGACGCGCGTCTTGGATGCCGAGTACTCGGTGGTGCCCATCCTCTGTGCACCGGTCTCCAAGACTCCGCGTCTACCCACTGCTGAAGAGGAAGCTGCTGCGCAGGCATACGACTGTCCCATAGTGGAGGAAGATCCAAACAGTGATGATGATGCCGAAGACTAATGACTGCGCAACAACTCAATTATTCCTAGTTTTTTGTCATGCTTGCTATTATCACAAATTTTCGATTTTCACTGGTGCTACAACACATTTTGTAATTTTCTGTTTTGTGTACTTTCTGGGCTGGTTTTCTTCATGGAGGCAGCCCCTTATTTGCGCAACAAAGGTTGGGATTGGTTAAGTGCAACTTACCAACTCAGCATGTAGCATATGTACTGTTCTATTTTTGAATTAAGATAGATTAGCCTCATTTACCAAAAAAAAAAATTAGACTCATCGTACTTGGAATTTCTTGACATCTTGAAAGGTTGCCCATTTCCACTACGATCAGAGGGAGCCTTCCTTTTTCCTTGGAACCTTTTGTTCCTTCCATTTCTTCTCGAGTTGTTGTTGTCATCATCCCTGGGAGAGTCCCTTCTATTAGGGCACTCTCTTGCATAGTGACCAGACTTGTTACAAGTGTAACATCTTCCCTTCCTTCCTTTGGGCCCTGCTCTACCATGGTTTTGATTTCTCCGGCCCCCATGGTTCTCCTTTGCGTGAGCGGTGAAGGCAGTAGGGTCACTTCTATTTCCATTAGAGGCATACTCCATCATTCTTGTTTCCTCTTGAGTGCATCTCGTCAATATTTCATCAAAATCTGGAATCACATTATTATTAAGAATAGTGGTATTGAATACATGCCAATCACGGGGGAGACCTCCAAGTGCAATAAGAACCATCTCTTGATCAAATATTGCTTCCCCAATAGCTAGGAGGTTATTCCTGATTACAGTGAGCCTCATAACATAGGATTAAATAGATTCAGCCTTACCCTTTTTGATATTCTTCAATTTATTTTTGAAGAAGAGGATTTGATTAGCGTTGCTAGCCCTGAATATGCTCACCAACTTATCATACATCTCCTTAGATGTCTTCAACTTGGAAATGTAAGCAACCGAGTGCTTATGAATAGAATCCCAGATAATCATCTTTGCTTTGATTTCCCCTTTTCTATACTTCGTCTTCGTGGCAACAACTGCATTTGATGGAAGCTCTTGAATCTTCCCTTGCACATAGTCCATGACATCTTGATCTCCTATCACCAAATCCAAGGACATCTTCCATGCATGATAATCAGACTTATCAGTCAATTTATCATCAGCCTTGAAACTGTTGTAGGTTGAGGTGGCCATTTGTCCTTGATAGGGTTTTTTCCTTCAGAGATAGCTTGTAACACCAGCTTGAACTCTTGGACTTTGTCTTCACCCTAGCTCTGAAGCCATGTTAAATTTAGATAACCATGGTGTTCTATGCTTGATGCACTTTTACTTCAATCTTTCTTAGGCCCAATACAAAATAGCAATCACATAAACATGAAAGTAAAATGCTGATAGAACACAATAATAGATCAATAGAAGACAAGCCAAATATATATCAGATTTACAATTCCTTTTCTCCAACAAAGATATGAGATATTGTTGCGTTACGACAGTCAGCAGGATGATTCAACCAGCAAAGTCTTTCACGGTCAGCCAACGACTGATACCCACAGCCCTCAAAGACAGCTAATCACAAGTCAACACTAGTCAACCCAAAAGCAGCGCCGGAAAGTCAACGCAGGCAGCATCAAAAAAGTCAACACAACAAATTAGGGCTTCAGTCAAACAACTCGAAATCCTCGATTTTAGTGCCCAACTGTACAGCCTCCTAAAATCGGATTTTCTGCAAAGTTTTGAGGTGAAATGACCAATGGTTGACCACGGTCAATGCTGGTCAACGCTGCTGCAAAAGTGCCCTAAACAGATTTGCAAATTTCAAACTTCTGTTCCACACGTGTGAGGGGAAAAAGGCCTCCAAAGGCTATCGAACCAATCAGATCACAATGAGAGAATGTGTGATGAGATGATGAGAAAATGACCTCCAAGTCTCTCCAATTTATATCCATCAATGAGGGTGTGTGACACATCTATTAGGCATGTGGGACAAATCTGGCCGACCTTGCACATGTGGAAAATATATTCAAAATAAATGTTCTGCTCATCCGATCAAGGTGATATTTAGATCAATCTTGCACCTCTCCGAAAGAGGAATCCAACAAAAATATGACTATCATCATATGAGCAGTGCAACATGGAGTTTGGACCTAGTTGCCCAAAATTAACAAGATTGAGGCTATCCAAGATCCAAAGTCTATTTAATGATACAAAGGGATTCAACTTCCTATAGGCCAAGTTTCAAATCGTAATATTATCACTGTGTGAGTTCTAAATCTTGAGCATGATCTTTGTTATCCTTTGCTATGCAAGCTTCTCTACATAGCGTGAAAGCTTCTTTATGACATTATTTAAAAGGTTCAGTGGATCTCTGTCTAAAAAGAAGAGGACAAAGTGTTTCCCGAGACTATAAGATACCGTACTCTAAGAATTTGGCCTAATTGAGCTAATTTACTATGATATCGTTGTATGCTAGTGAAAAGACAAAGTCCATGCGAATCATTGAAAAATTGAAGAAAAGCTAGAATTTTTTTTTCCCTCTGAATTACCAGTCTGTGGCTATGGGAAATAAAACAATGAAGATTATCTGGGCTATCTGCTTTTGTAGACCATAAGTCTGATACTATCTTTGGAGGAAGCCTGAGTTTTCTATGTAAGTGAGGTTCTCTGACAAATTGATTTTTTTTCTCATTTTTTATGAGTAATGAACTCCTTTTTCATACATAAAAGGACCTGGTTGAAAATGCTCTGCAATAAGGCTGCCCTAATTGATTTGAAGCCATCCCTCTTTATGAATCAAAATCTTGTTACCTGGAAACTTTATTATAGTATGTAGCTTGGAATTCATCTGAAGTCTGATTAGAATATTGCTAAGGATCCCATACTTGATAAGATTGCATCATCTAGGGTTTGAACAAGAAAGGCCTAGGGTTTGTGAAACCCTAGGATTGCCAATGTTAGAAATGATGAGGTTGAAAAAGGATGCAAGGACACTAATCAAGAATGATGAAGATGAGCTTTAATTGAATTTGGAGAATTATTAGGGTTTGAATTCAAAACCCTAGCTACTGACCCTAGCCAATCAATTGATAATCCTATCTATGATTAATGATGTAAATCCTAGGGATTATGGAATAAACTGCTTTCTCTTAAGAGGAAAACCCAAAAGTTTTGACATCATTGTAAGTTTGATGTGCAGGTTGGATTGAAGAAGGCTAAAAGATTAAGAGGGAGCTGCCATAATTTCAAAAGATAAGTATCTTGTATTTTCATTTATTTCTTTTATCATCACTAATGATGTGTAATTCTTGAGGATGATGTAGACAAGGTTAACTTCTCAATGATGAGCTCCTTGATGACCTGGACTTCTTAATCTTGATAATGTGAACTTTTTAATAATGGTTTGAACTCCTTGATAATATTAACTTAATAATGTTGAACTCTTTGATGTTCTTAATGATATTGATTTCTTTATGATGATGTGATTTTCTTGATGATGATATGAACTCCTTAATGACGTGGATTCCTTGATAATGTGGACTCCTTGATAATAATGTGAACAAGATCAAACTCCTTGATCATGTGAACATGGTTATCTCCCTAATGATGTGGACCCAATGATGATTTGGACTTGTTGATAACGTTAATGGTGTTGATGATGATGATGATGTAGACTCATTGATGACGTTGATGATGTCAATGATGATGATGATAATGATGATGTGGACTTATTGATGATAATGATGATGATGATGTGGAATGATTGATGACGTTGATGATGTTGATAATGATGATAATGATGATGTAGACTCGTTGATGACATTGATGATGTTGATGATGATGTGGACTCGTTGATGACATTGATGATGTTGATGATGATGATGTGGACTCATTGATGATGTTGATACTAATGATATGGAAGTAATGATGATGATAATGTAGACTCCTTGATGTTCTTGATGATGTGGTCTCCTTGATGACATGGAATCCGTGATGATGCTGATAATGTAGACTCCTTGATGACGATAATGATGTGGATGCGTTGTTGCGATGTGGACTTGTTGATGACGTAGATGGTGTGAACTCATTGATGTTGCAAACTCCTTGATGATGGTATGTTGTGAACTCCTTGATGCAAACACCTTGATGTGAACTCCTTAATGATGGTATGAACTCAATTGATAGTTGCTGATGTTTGCTTCTGAGAAAAGCCTCGACTGAAGCTGGATGAACAACTGAATGTTGTTTGCTGAAATATTTGAGATCCACCATGCTACATTTTCGATGATGAACTGGTTGCAAAGTCTTCCTCCAACCTGGAGGACAACTTGTCGATCTTAGCTGACGCTTCCTGTTGGTCCTGCTTCTCTTGCTTCTCCTTCGTAAGAGGACACTGCGTGCTGTAGTGATCGAGCCCACCATATCTGGATTCTGAAGCACTTGACCTTCGACAGGTCCTTCTTCTTCCTTCTCTGCTCCCACTGCCTTTGGCTGGGACCCTATAATGCGAGGGCCACATTCTCCTCTGCCTTTACTACCTTCGATCTGCTGCTACTGCTGCCACTAATGGAGCCCTTTAACAGAGCTCATCTCAACTCCTCCCGCTGCAAGTTGGACCACATTCTGTTCCATTCCGGTAGCTTATCTCTACCCAATATACTGTGGATGAAGACTTGCCAATCCTCCGAGAGATTGTTTAGTGCCAACCATACTATCTCTGAAGGTTGAGGCATTTCCTCAACAGCTGCAAGCTAGTCTCAGGCCTCTTGAATCCTGGTGAGGAAGGGATCTATGCCTTCCCACTTCTGCATCCCGATTCATCTCAACTTTTCTTTCAGGAACATCTTCCATTGCTCGAAAGTGTTGATTTTTGTAGTATTGGATATGCTCTAGCCTCGAGATTTTGTAGAGAGGCTAAGATACATGCATTCTCCAAGACCCATAAATTGTTTGCGAAAATTCCATCCAAAGATGATTTAATTAAAATAATTAATCATTTTTAATGTATTCCTAAGTCTAAACTTAGGAAATGTGATTAATTAAAGGGTATTAATTAAATCGGGTGCGATTCTTCTAGATAAAGGTGTGGATTGAGTCCAAGATAAACTGAGCTATGGGTTAAGACCTAATCTTGGCTGTTGATATGTCAATGAGAGATTATAAGAAGGAACTAGATGGGCACTTGGAGAAGACACTTGAGATTTGCAGAGATCAATTTTGCCGGGAGATCGAATTCTTAGAGTAGTAGCGCTGAGTTGCCAGAGAGAGATCCAGTGATTTCGTTGCAATAGTAGATCAGAGGAAATTTTCCAGATCCGAGGAGTGCAAGACAGAGAAGACATTGAGAGTCACAGAGAGGCTGCGCAGTGCCACGCAGAGGCAGTGCAGAGCTTCAGAGGGAGTTCGCTATTTCGCTGAGAGACAGTCGAGATCCAGTGCCAGAAGGCAGGGTGTGAGTTCGGAGGGCCGGGGAGTCGAGTTTCTAATGGGCAAAAGATTAGAAGGAGAAGGTGACGCAATTCCTTGACCTGTGACGCAGTCACTGCGTAGGCTGACGCAGTTATAATGCAGATACAACGTAGGGAAACTCATTCTGAGCCCAGATCAGTGTCGGACCACCAGTGGCAGTGTGATATTTTCACACTAATACTTTCGTTCGTATTTCTCTATGTCGGATAGCCAGTTTGGGCATCCAACGATTTGTACTCAGATTACTACTGCTTAATATTAAAACCCTTAGCTGCTGCACCGGTTTTCCCAAGTTGAGTTTTTCTAGGGACGATTGTCCAAAAATAACAAAGTATTTGTGTGTGTTTGTTTCTATTTTCCTATGGTGTATTTTCCGTAGTATTTTATGTTGTGTAGGTTGTAGTGTATTTGATTTCGATATTTACTATGTAACACTGTAAATAATTTGTTCAGGAATTAACAAATAAGAGAAATATAATCAGTTTCTTCAGTAGGGATTCCGAGTAACGAAATTTTCACATGGTATCAGAGTGCGGTAAAATCCAGAGAGCTTAGTTGCAAAAGGAAGGAGGGTGATTCGAAGCATTGCGTAGGCAGTTGCTCGAAATCCCAGGGGGTTGTGGAGTCCAGAGGCTAGTAGGGCAGATTTTTGAGTAAATATTGTCTCTGAGTGAGTCGGTAGAGCACATAATTTCTAGATTGAGAATATCTAGAGGAAGAGGGAGCAACAACAGTAATTTCCATGCAGAGCAGATCTTTGGCTGGGACGCAGTCATTTTGCAGCAGTAGCAGGCATAAGAGCGTCAGGGGGAAAGAAGAGCAAACTGAGGGGATTGTCGTCCTCAAAGAATTTCTAGCCAGGAAATTCTAATTTTCCACGCAGAGCAGCAGTAGCTAAGAGCAGATTTACCCACTCCAGTAGGAAGTGCATAAAGCCAGTAAAAAACAACATAGACGAAAATAGGCAGAATTCGACTTTTTGTTTGGCGAGATGGCATAAACTGGGTGGAGAGATCAGGATCAGTTGGACTGAGCGTCTAACTATATTATCTGGAAGGCAAGGATTTCCTTTCTTCTAGATGAGTACGATCTCAAAACCTACATTGATAATGTGGTGGCTGTCCCCACAGATCCATATTAGAATAAGACGTAGAAGAAAAAGATGGCTAAGGCGAAGATGATGATCCTTGATGGAGTTTGGGATCATGTTGTATCTGACATAGCGGCCCTGGGAACGACCAAAGAGATGTGGGACTCCCTTGCCATGCTATACGAGGGATCTACCGAGCAACGGAAGCTGTGTCTAGAGGAAAAGATGAGTACACGTATGCAGAAGGGGGAACACATAGACCACTTTATCCACAGGCTTCAAAATGCCTGAGAGCAGTTGGCAACTGTAGGGTCAGCGCCTTAGGCTACAAAGATGGTGCGGATAGCTCTAAATTCAGTCTCAGAAGAATGGAAAGTGAACTCAATTTTGGAAATGTTAAATCAATTCATGTTTCTTAGTTAGAAGTGGCCAAAGTTCACGTCCTTTAGTGGTAATCATACCCTTGTTATACATTTTATCCTTCTTCATTACAACTCTTGATATTAATTTCTGTATTTTTGGACTGCCATATAAGGGTGTTGTAGATTGCTCATTTCCAATCTCCGTGTTTCCTTATTACATGAGAAAAAAATGATTAAGTCATTGCCGTACAAACACAATATGCCTGATATTATTTTAGGTATTGATCTCACTATCAAACACCATGAAAAATAGAAAATCAACTTCTTCCTTTGCTGATAACAAATCTGAATATTTAATAAATTGCATATCAAAATTTAGATTTGTCCCCTGGGTCTTTCCCTTCCATTCCTTGTGATTATGATTTGATTGGCTTAGGACTTCTTAGGGATATGTCACTTGTGTTGGAGGAGAGCCAGTCAAAAGTGTGTAAAGGAGCAAACGAGATGACATTAGGTAGCCGTTGTTTAGTGTCTCTAAGGTATTATTTGTGCTAGGACTTTATCAAAAAATGTAAATGTTTGGGCTGTAACAGGGCGTAATAAAGGGAAAAGTATATAGCAAAGATCGAAACCTCTCGCTTCCAATCCTAATAAAGCATGGATGCCACAAACTTTCAAATCCTACTAAGGACAAATGAGAGGATACATGTAAGTTCATCGAAGAATTGAAATGGAAATTGAAGGTTAAAAGGTGAATTGGGTTACCTTTTGAGGCTTGATAAAAATAGAGCCTTTGATGCCCTTGGAGCAGTCAAATAGGCTGACTCGCTCTAACCCTACTTTATTTTTGAGCTTTAATTTCATTTGCACAAAGTGAAGGAATTCAATCTCTAGTGTGGTTTTGTTGGTCATAAGCTAGTGACTCCTCTTCCTCTAATGGCAAGTTATTTCTTCGAGTTGTGCGAATATTTCTTTAGTTTGTGATTGGTATTGTGATAGTAAGAGTACATTTATATTTAAGCAGAAGGCATCTTAGTGTATATGAGTAATATGCTTGGTTAGCATGCTTGGGTTGGGTGGTGAATGTTAATGCTCTATTTAGTGGACAAATATATTTCCCATCCTCATAATCAAGGCTTTAAAATTTTTAAAGTTTAATAATTGTTATCATGTCAATGTTACAACTAATTTGTTTATAATCCCTTCAGGAATTTGTTGAACACACTTTGTCAACGACCCCATAGCTATACACCCCATTTTTTCAAATGGGATTCATCATGTTCGACATGTTTGCGCCATTCAGATTCCATCATCACTCAACAGTTTTTATAAACGATATAAATCCATTCTGCATGTTTATGATGTAAATGATCTAAGTAAGACCATCATGTATGTAACAACCTAGGTAAGCCTAGCATTTTGGTGACGATTTCTATCCTAGGAGGTTTTTTGTCTCACTGATTCGCTTGTGTTTCTCGACACAAGTGATCGGCAGAGTTTTCCCCTCCAGCCTCACCGCAAAGCTAGGGTGGATTTTGTCATCAAGATGCTAAGTGAGTCCCAGTGTTTTCTATCGAGTGTTTGTAAAAGTAGTTTGGGAATAATCCTAGCTAATTGGCTAGATTATTTTATTACCAGTTGCTTGGTCTACTAAATCATGTTTTGAGTCGCAGAATTGGGTAGCTTTTTGAGGGTCTATACAAATGGGTATTCCCCCTTTATGTGTCTAAATGTATTTATCTTATGTAAAGAGGGTTGGAAAAATAATTAAATCCCCTCTTAGTCAATTAATTAAATTTTCTGGCCAATTAATTAAAAATCTTAAGTCAGAAATTTAATTAATTTTAAGTCCTAGGTGAGTTAAAATTATTCAAAGGCAAAATTTGTGAGTTCTTAAAAAATAAATTTTTAAAGGTCCCAGGCCAAGGGAATATTGAGAATTTCAAGAAATTTTGGACCCTTGGGCCTTGGTGGTTAAGTCAAAGTCTAAATTTTGAGGTAATTAACACAAAAATATTATTTTTGAGTTAATTAAAATGGAATTAAATGATAAATTCGAATTTCCTCAAAATTATAATTTCGACGGTCCAGATTAAAAGATGATTAAATATTTTTGACGGTCGAGATTATTTTGACAAGGATCAACTGAGCTAGCTGTTGGAGATTTTATCTTATAAATTAGAGGTCTTTGTCAGTCTTTCAGTCATTCGACCTTTGAATTGTGCACTTGTTCTTGGAAGCTCTTGTGATTTTGTTTGATGAATAAAGAATAAAGACTTTGGGGTTACAAACTCTGGTGTTCCTTTTCCAGATCTATGTGGTGATATTGTCTCTAAAATTTGCTACTTTATTTGGTATTTTGATGGTTGATGGCCTTTATGGATTGATTTGCATACAAGGATCTTGTGCAGGTTTCTGGGTTTCTAAAATTGCATTTTGATTTAACAGAAATATTAGTTATATATTTCTCTGAAAGGTCTCATGTTTATTTTTTAAACTCCATCAATCTAAAATTCAGATCTAAGTATGCAGAGATCGTTTTTCAAGGTTTGAGCTTTTGGGGAAGTCTTCAGTTAGACCAGCTGACTTTCGGATTTCATAAATTTGAAAAAGTTCATTGTTCATAATTCCCAAGTTTATTTTACGAAATTTTGTTTTTACAGGGTCTTCTCGGGCTTGTGCCTCTCTTAATTTCTCTTTTTATTAATTGTGCAAAAATGGTTTTAAATCTGGCCATGAGGGCCTCTGATCTGTAAATTAGCACTGTAAATTTGCAAATTTTTCTCTAGGGTTTAAGGGTTTATTTTCTGTGCATAGTTTTTTTTTTTTAGTTTTATTTATTCTGGTTTTGTGCAGATTTACAGGGAGATTCTCAGAATTTTTTTAGATCTGAGCCAGATCTAGGCCCTGGAGGGTAAGATTTGGGCTCAGGATCAGTTCCACCTATAGATTCGGGCATAGTTTTGTTGCAAAAGAGTAAATCTCAGGTGCATCTAAATCAATATTTTAAAAATCTGAGTTATATTGCCAAAATTTTAATTACTGGGTGAGAAGGAGTTTATGTGTACTGGGTCTGCCTGAAATAAACATTCCTTGCTTAAATCTCTACATCTGATTCCTGTAGCCGCTGCCATTTTCCTAACCTGTACGCAACCCTCCATCCTCTACGCTATCGGATTTTATTTCCTTCCCTTCTCACGCATTTCCTTCCCATTTTTTTTTTTTTAACGCTGCCCTTGCACCTTCCTCATTTCCGTCCGTACGTTGCCTTTCTCCTGCTCTTCACGTCATACACTGCCCTCAAATCCTCATTTCCCCTGTCATTTCCTTCGTCCATCGCTCTCCCTCCTGTGGCTACCTTGCTGCCTAACCCTTCAAAGCTATGTGCTGCTTGCTCCTATCTGTAGCCTTCGACATCCATGCCCTGCAATCTTCACGCTGCGTCATTTGCTACGATTTGCCCTCCTTCTTGACCTGCGAATGAATAAACTCATCAAATCAAAAATAAAATAAAATCGTATTTCATTCTTTTAGTTCGTAGAGTTTGGATTTTATTTTTCTTGTTTTTTGACTTTGCTTTTTCTTTTAGGCTTTTACTTGTTTTTAGACATTAGATTTTGTAAACTTTAGTGTTAGTTTTAGATTTTTAGGTTTTAGTTTTAATTAAATTTTAGATTTTCATTTAAAACCTTTAGTCTTAGTTCTTAACTTTTAGCTTTTCGATATATATATATATATTTTTAAGTTAGTTTAGTTAGCGTTAAATTTAATCTTTGGGGTTTCATTTTATTTAGACTTTAGTTTTAGTTCTTAGTTTTATTTTTAATCGTAACTTTTAGATTTTAGATTTTATTTAACTTTGCTTTAGTTTTAGTTTTTTGTTTTTTAGGATTTTATTTTTTAGTTTAAATTTTAGATTTTAAAATTTAAAAGATATAAAAAATAAAAAAATAAAAAAAATTGAACAGGGCCTAAAAAGTTCTAAATTTTTAACTTCAGAAAATTCTCAAAAAATTTAAAATTTTTTACATAGTCAAAGTAAGCTTTAAATTTCCTTCTATTTAAAGTTTGACTATAGATTTCTGAAGTGGAATTATTTGGAATATCATAAATCTGGAAATATTGGAAATATCTGGCATTTAACTTTGATGGTTCTCTCATGATAACATTTTTGTTTCAAATTTAAATTGTTGGTGCTTCGCTGTGGTTGGTGATCATTAATTGTGATTTTAAATTACTTGAAATCGGTAGTTAATTGTTTAAATCAACTTTGGGAATATTTCAAGTGAATGATAAATTGCGTAACTTCATCGAACAATGTTAATGCATAATTGTGAGGGTATTTTATCGAATATTATTGTGGTAGATTGATTTTCCATAGTAATAGTTATATATCAATTACTTGGTTTTAATTTTACATCGGGATATTTTGACTCCACAAGGCACTGGTTTTAAAGTTTCGAATTTAATTGGATCTGTAAAATCTCGTAAATCTTAACAAGTATTTGGTTGTCTAGCTGTGTCTCCTGAATTGGTTGATCTCCAACCAGTTTTCCTTCTTCATTTTCATTAGGGGACAACTTAGATAGAGAGATTGGGGATCAGGGTGACAGCCCCCGATCTGAGCCGTTGTCGCGGTGCCTAGACATTCTATGCGACAACAGAATTAATTGTCTTGCTAAAATTATTAATATATGTATCCACAAATAATATTCATCTTAGACTATTTATTTAGAGATGATATGACTGGATTTCACTAATATTGAATGGCTCTCTTAGTGTTCATCTAGAACCATAACGCTCGCAATTAAAATTAAAATTTCTCATATCATGTCAAACTGATTTAAATAGAGAGAAGTGTAAGTCTAGATGGATAATTTTAGTAGCTTGTAAAGTGTTTCCTTAAGGTCTTAGAAATAAGATCCTTCTTAAAATGAGTTTTCATATATGAATACAAGTTGTGATAAAAATGTCCACTAACTGTTTCTTGTATATATTGAAAATGTTCTCTTTAATTCTAGTTTGTATTTTAAATATGTTGTAGGTGGGGCGCCATTGTCTCTGTCAGTATATATTGCCACCAGGTGTGGTTAAAGATGTAACAATGCAAGATTTATCTCTGAATCAAAGGCACAATGCCATAAGTGTGGAGGTGCCAGAGGAAAAAGTAGAAATAGTGGGACTCTCTCATGCAATTCGAGGTCGGTTGAACTTGATAACTGCTTCTGGACAGGTATTGAAAGATCTTTCAAGTAGTTGGAGAATGATAATGTTTTTTATATTTCTTTAGATCAATATTTGGCATTTGTTTAAACTTTAAATTGGCTATGAAATATTTTACATATAAGCCTTATATGATTGTAAATAGTTTTATCTTTTATTGTTTAGCTTGCATGATCTACTTGATTACTATTATTTACATTTAATAGTTGTTACAGAGAGTTGTGTCCATTATGGTAGTCCCGTCTCTTATGTACTGTTAACACTCAAAACCATCCAGTTAAAAGGTAACTATGGAAGGTGTCAATGTTGCAATCCTTCTGCAGTTTGGGCTAGTGCTTACCAGCCTGAGGGTGGGATCCCTATGCAATTTGGATTTAAAATGTATTTGTGTGAAAGGAGAAATTCTTCCAAACTGTGAAAATAACTTGCTGTTTTGCCAAACTTATTGTATATAGGCTTAAATCTACAATGCTAAAGTGCAGATCAGTGGTATAAATGTCGAAAACAACTATTAAAAGTTAACACTCTGAAAGTTATCTCTGTGACTGTACTGTCTTGAATTCTGTGGGTGGAGTAGAAAATAAAATTGAGTGAGGTGATTCCTAATTTCAGTTCAGAAAAATCAAGTAAAAGCAATTAAACACATCAATCAAATAACATTTAGCCACCAAATAAGATGTTACCTTTATTCCAAGCTGTAAGTACTACAAAATTTGGAGATATTGGCATCAACTTAAAAGCACTCTAGATGATATCATTGAAGTAGATGTTGATGGAGAGTTGAGGGAGCAGGGTCAGGCAGCTGACCCTAGCTGCTCTGATCCTGCTTCGTGTTTCTCCTGCTCTTTTTCCGTGACTCTAATCCTATGTAGGTTCTGTTGCTAGCTCTGCTGCGTCGCTGCCAGGTTCGGTTTGGTGGAGTTGAGGGGATGGAGTTTTCAAGGTCTCTTTCTTGTGCCTTTACCTGTTGGGTTAGTCGCTGGTTCATGGAATGGGCTATTTTTTGGTGGTTTTGTCTGTTTGTGGGTGGAAACTACATATTTTGCTGTGGCTGCTTGGTCGTCGCCGTTGTCACAGCTCTTTATGCGTTGCACACAACATTTCCTGCTGCCATTCTTTATGCTATGGGTGTGTACACAGTTCTATGCACTGTACACAGGGCTCTTACTGGGCATTGTGGCCCAGTTATTTTCTTCGTTTTCTTCTCTACGGCCTGGATCTCAGCCACATTTTTGGATCTCTTCGGGTGGCTTGTACCCAACGCACATTTTTGGGTTTTTTCTCGAGGTGCAGGGTTTCCACCTTGATTTTTGTCTCTCGCTGTAGCATGGTTTCTTGCCCAGATACTGCCGTTTCGCCTAGGGTTGAACGATTCCTGTAGGTTTTTCGGCTTTATCTGGGTGGCTTATGCCTAGCTTTTTTGATCAACTCTTTTGCCGGCATGGATTTTTACTGGGTTTTCTGGCATTTTTCTGAGTTATTTTTGATATATTTTGTTCATGTAATGGCTCCCTATTAGGGGCATCATGGGGCATTTTTTCATGGGGTTTTCAGTGGGCCTGCATGCCTTGTTACTTGATTGCTGTAATGGTCATTTCTTGGCTAAGGATTGCATATGCACACTGTGCGTCTACAAAATGTATTTTTTTTCATTCATAGAAATTACAGTTTTTTTCTTTGCAAAAAAAAACAACTAGGACATAGTTTTAAAAACTGGAATAGGTGACCGACCTGGTCCACCTATCAAACTGGTTTTTGAACCGGAACCAGAAAAACCAGACTAGTTAGATCTCAATTAGTTGGTCTTTAAAAAAAATACTTGAAATGATTATATTTTTTAATTAAAAAATATTCTTAAGATTTAAAACCATGATATTAAACCAATAGAGACAAAATATGCAAAGTTTGTTCATCTATATAACCATGTAAAGGTGAATATATCAAAATGGCACTGAGTGCAATACCTATCAGCAACAAAATACATAATTGATGAGGCTCTAAATGGCCTCTAGAGTCAAAAAACAAAGCTACAAGCTATGGGGCTACTGGTTTACTACAGATCTAAATACCCGTGATCAACATGATCACTCCTCATCATGATCAAACTCTTCACAACTACTAGACATGGGATCATCAATAGGAGCTACATAAATATCATTTGGCTCAGAGCTTGGGGACCTCTTAGACTCCTCTGCGACCTTATTAGTAGTAGCAGTAGCAGCAAAACTAGACCTAATGGAACCACAAGTTGGTCGAGCTACATGACTAGTGCCTTCCATTAGTTGTTTGACTTTGATTAAACTACTGGTTTGGTTCCATTGGCACTACCAGATTTGCATGGGGATCACCCCCCCTAACTCCATGGCATCAATATTAAAATCAACATCAAACTCAACTGGTTGAGTCTCCTCCACCCATCTCGATGTTGGATCAATATTTGTTATTTTGGTAGCTCAGTGACAATTTGCAATCATTGGACTAAATTCCTCTTTCCGAGAGGACTAAATTTGCACTTTGAAGCACTAGATTCAGATAAGGGAAAGTGTATTTTTGAAGAGAAGCCCACTATATTGCCAGGAAACGTGCGGACGGGGATGAGAATGGGGACGGGGACGGGGACGGGGACGGGGACGGGTGCATCATTTTTTGAAACAGGTTGCGTGGGTTCGTCGGGGGTATATATATATATATTATAATATTTGTGAATTTTTATAACTAAAATATTTATGATTTAAACTTCAAAGATTTAAACATGCACATCATTGAACATTCAACATTTACATTGAAATTTCAAAATTTCTAGTTTGATATCAAATAAAAATTGGAGTTTACACATACTAGTAAATCTGGCCCCAAGCCAATTTCGCCCAAAACTCTGGTAGGGAAAGAGAAGGCCAAAAGTTACATTCTTTGCAAAAAATATAGAAAAAAAACACACTTAAAAGAGTGATTAGAAAAGCAAGTGATGTCGGTTGGCCATGAGAGAATGTGGAGATTACAATAGAAAAACAAGAGTTTGGAATTACAGTATATCGCAGTAGATTGTTTAATGTGTTTTCTTCAATATTCTAATACTCGTCATAAGGAAGCTTTCCCATCTTTGACATCATGGGTCGATTTACTATTTAAAATTAAATTTTAATTTACTAATTTTTTTTGCAAACAGTGAAGTTTGAACACAGAAATTATAATTAATTCATGCCGCACAGTGGATCTTCAAGAGCTACATGTGAATCTTCAAGTAGGGATTGCATCTATGTGGATTGCGTCTCTGTGGTAACCTCCAGTCATCGACACACACAATAATGAATGCCCCAAACACACTAGGGAATGCTCGTCGTCTCAATAGTCAAACTGAATGGTTGTTGTCTCAAACAGAATGTCGTCGTCGAAAAGTGAAGCGATTTTAGGTTTTACAAGTTATGTATTCACCTTTTGAATTTCCATGATTTTTTTATATTTAAATATTTATTTCAAAATCGTTCAACAAAGAACACTAAAGAACCCAATTTTGGGGTTCCAAGTACCCATTATCAGGGTTCCAAGTACCCTAAACATCAAAAGCACCTAATTTTTTTAATGAAAAACTCGGTTCTTGGTAGAAGAACCCAGTTCTTATGGGTTCGTTTCGGACTTAGCAGTACACCCCCATTTTTTCAAATGGGACTTATCATGTTTGAGGCTCATCTCATCCAGATTTCATCGATAGACGACAATTTTTATAAATGATGTAAACCCATTCTGCATGTAATGATGTAAATGATCTAAGTAAGACTGTCAATGTATGTAATAACCTAGGTAAACCTATTATGTTGTTGATGAATTCCATCCTAGGAGGTTTTTTGTCTCACTGATTCATGTAAGTGATCAGCAGAGTTTTTCCCTCCAGCCTCACCCCAAAGCTAGGGTGGATTGTGTCATCAGCATGCTAAGTGAATCCTAGTGTTTTCTATCGAGTCCTTGTAAAGGTAGTTTGAACTACTTGGTCTACTAGATCATGTTTTGAGTCGCAGAATTGGGTATTTATTTAAGGGTCTATACGAATGAGTTTTCCCCCTTCATGTGTATAAATGTATTATCTTGTGTAAAGAGGGTTGGAAAAATAATTATAATCCCCTCTCAGTCAATTAATTAAATTTTCTGGTCAATTAATTTTAAAAGTCTTAAACCAGAAATTTAATTAATTTAGGGTCCTAAGTTAGGATTAAATCTTTAAAGACAAAATTTGTGGGTCCTTGAAAAATGATTTTGAAAGCCCCAGGCCAAGGGAATATTGAGAATTTTAAGAAATTTTGGACCCTTGGGCCTTGGTGGTTAAGTCAAAGTCAAAATTTTGGGGTAATTAACTCAAAAATAATATTTTTGAGTTAATTAAAATTGAATTAAATGATAAATTCGTTTTTTTCCCAAAATTTTACTTTCAACGCTCCGGATTAAAATATAATTAAATCTTTTAGACGGTTGAGATTATTTTGACAAGGATCATCCAAACTAGCCGTTGGAGATTTTGTCCTATAAATTTAGAGGTCTTTGTCAATATTGAATCATCCAATCTCAGGATCATGCACTTGGTCTTGGAAGCTCTTGTATTTTTTTTTTGAGGAATAAAGCATAAAGACTTTGGGGTTACAAATTTTGATGTTCCTTCTCGGATCTATGTGGTGAATTGTCTCTAAACTCTGCTACTTTGTTTTTACACTTTATGGTTGATGGCCTTCATGGATTAATCTGCATACAGGTATTTTGTGCAGTTTTATGGATTCATAAAATGACATTTTGATTTTTCTAAAGGATTTCATGTTGTTTTCTTAAATTTCTATCGATCTAAGGTTCAGATCTAAGTGTGCAGGGAAATTTTCTTTTTAGATTTGAGCGTCTGGGGAAGTCTTCGGTTGGACCAGCAGACTCTCAAATGACATAAATCTGAAAAGCTCATTATTTGTTAAATTCCAAGTCTATCTTACGAAATTAGTGGTTTTGTAGGATCTCCTAGGGCTTGTGCCTCTCTTTCAATTTCATTTTCTAAAGCTGTGCTAAAAGGGTTCAAATCTGGCTATGAGGGCTTTCTAAATTGTAAATTAGCCTTATAAATTTGTATGCAATTTTCATTGTGTTGGGTTTTCTGCGGGATTGCAGGAGATTTATTAGAGAATTTTAGATCTGGGCATAATTTCAAAAGAAAATTCTCTCGGATGCATTTAATCAGCATTAAAAACTGGATTTTGACAGGAAAAATTTTGAGTTTACTGTGTACTGGGTTTATTTTAATCTCTGCCCTCGCTCCAGCTCTCCACGCCGTCCAAACCTCCTTCCTTTATCATCGCTGCTCCCATTTTTCCTCTGCGTTAAGCTTTCTGTGCCTTTTTCCTCCATCGATCCTCTGCTCTACGCTTCAATTTTTCTGCTCTCCCATTTCATCATTTCGCTTGCTTTCACTTTCCTTCTCATCCTCCATAGCGATCCATCTCTCTGCCTTGCTTCACACTCCTCTTCATTGCCCATGGAAACCTCCCATCGCCATCCAACTCTTTATTTCCCTATCCGGCATTCCTTCAACGCTGTTCCTTCATCTAATCCGTCCAACCTGCATTAAACTTCAACTCGTCCAGCTCCTCACTTTTTTCTGCCGCCGTCCAGCCCTGACCTTCGACCTGCAAACGACAAATGAAATCACATACAAATGTATATGCGTTGAAAATTTTTGTGAATCGATTTCTTTTTTTTGACAGCGTTACTTTTTTTTAATGTATAGTTTTATTTTAGACTTTAGAAGTTCACGTTTTAATTTTTCTTTTATTTGGTTTTGGTTTAGACTTTAGGTTAGTTAATAAATTTCGATTTTTTTTATTGTTTTAGTTTTAGTGTAGTTTAGGTGTGTTTTTAGCTACGTTGCACGGGTTCCCGCACCCGGGGGTGAGGTTCTCGAACCCGCACTGGGTTCCCGCACCCAAGTACCCGATTCGGGTACGGAGAAGAACCCAAACGCATTGAGTTCTTCTGTGAAGAATCGGGTTCTTCGAAAATGAAAATCGGGTTCTTTGGGTTCTTTTGGTCAGAAGAACCCATGGTTTGGGTACTTAGAACCCGATTTTCGGGTTCTTCATAAATAATTTTCTCAAATATATATATTTTTTAAATGATTAAAATTTAAAAATTTTAATTAAATTTTAAAAAATATTAAAATTAAATTAAAAATATTAACTATTTTTTAAAACATAAATGATAATACAATTAAATTTTAAAACTTAAAAATAAAATAATTAAAAATCAAACCTAAGTTCTAACTTCTAACATACCTATCCCTATACGAATGTTTCATAACTCAGCCATTGCAACAACTAAATATCGCACAACCGACTAACACAGCCATTGCAGCGACTAAACATCGCACAACCGACTAACACAGCCATTGCAGCGCACAGTCATTGCAGAGTTTCAGCCAGCCGGCAGTCGGAGACATCTTTCGGGCAGCAACGTTCACGGTAGATAGTAGAAGGAGCGCCCTCACCACAGTGACGGCAACGCCCAGCCCTTACGGCCCTCAGCACTGCAATGACACTCCAGCACAATTTTTCACCACCGCTACTCACCCGGTAGCTCACCCTCTGCTTCATCTTACTCGACAGCCCCTCTCACCCTCAGGCTCCGCCCCTCTCTCACCACCGACAGGCCCACAGGTAAATACTAAATACTAAATTTTAAAATTTGCAGAAGTATTATTTGTATCCTGTAGGATTATTATTTAGCAGTAAATAATAAGAGCATGGAGCCGAACAACGTGTTCTTTGGCCAAGTTTAATGGCTCCTTGCCCCTTGAATTTCACCATAAAAAACTTCATAAAAATATCTTAATCCTTTCAACTACATATGCTTTGAACTGTATAATGAACATCTAATGTGTTTTGCAATAGGATTTTCGTTTAATTCAAGTAAAATTGTAAAATTGTTCATGAAGGATACACAGTAAGTTTCAAAAAATTGTCAATAGAAGTACCTAAAAATTACTTGAAACTTGAAAGCTACAACAACAACAAACACATTTCAAAATGAATATGATGATCATACTTTTTAGGTAGCTTGAAAATCGCCAGCAACATGATTTAAACACTGGTAAACGAAATAGATCATCTCTATCTAGTATCTAGTATAATAATGGCAGTGGATCTTTCAAAATTTAATATTTGCAGAAGAATTCAAACATTCAAAAATACCCAACAAGAAATGTGTGACTGTTTTACTGTATAACATTTGCTCATCGCAGAATTTTTTATTTTTCATCTCTGTTTCAAGTTTTCAACATATTATCACAACTCCATTCAAGGTTTAAAAATTAACACAGTTAGATATTAATGAACCATTGTAATGACAAATGTAATCGAGCCACAACGATGTAGATTCAAGTCACTGTGTAATAGATTGAATCTTTGTTATATATGCGAGTTTCATATGACATAAAGTTATGCGAGGCTTATGGTAATTTTATTTTGGTCACAGTAATACTATGCCATTGTTATGGTGCCAATATGATACAGAGTATAACAAATTTAACTTAGAGATGAAAGTGCTGAGTGCTCTCATAATCCCTTCAAATTCTGTTTTGATTATTAGCAGGCTTTTCATTAACTTTTGAGTTTGACCTCTATTAAAAAATTTTAAATTTATTTTGTTAAACAGATTCTTCCAAGTTCCGAAATAAAAAATCAAAATGTCTTCAACAAATCCACAATATCCACTTTGGAAATATGTGGACAGGGAAAAACCTTCAAAAGGTGCTGGGGGGACAGCAACAATAAAATGCAATTTTTGTCAGCTTGAATGGAAATGGAGCTATGCAAGAGTTAAAGCTCATTTTATGCAAATACCAAGAAATGGTGTTGATGCTTGCAGTGGAGACCCAAATGATCCCACTAGACTCCCTAGTGCACAAAGAGAGCAACGAATGGCTGATGGTAAGGCACGTAAGGCAATATCTAGGCCATGTGTCAATGTTGATGAAAAAGATGATTCCAATGAGGAAGCATTACCATCTGATGATGATGATGATGATGATGATGAAGTTCAAGTTGGTGATGTGTCATCTAGAGCATCAAAAGTCACTAGTCCTACCAATCAATCACGCAAGAAGCCTAAAGTTGGTGGTCTTTATGACATGTTTGATGTGAAAGGTAGGGAGGGTGTTGATCTTGCAATAGCAAGATTTTTTCTTGCATGTGGCATTCCCTTCAATGCAGCTCGTTCCTCTTATTTTGAGCAAATGGTTCGTGCTATTAATGATGGACCTCAAGGGTATAAAGCCCCTGGTTATGAGAAGCTTCGAACTGTGTTGGTGGACAAGGAGAAGGCCCGTCTTGAAAAGACAATGGCACCCTTGAAGGCATCTTGGAGCGTGGATGGATGCTCAATTGTCATGGATGGATGGACGGATTGTAGGAATCGTCCTTTGATAAACATCATTGTTTCTTCCATGTCTAGTCCTTATTTTCTCAGAGCCATTGATTGTTCTGGTCAAGAAAAAAACACTATCTTCTTGAAAGACCAATTATGTGATGCCATTGCAGAGGTGGGGCCATCCAATGTTGTTCAAGTTATTACTGATGCAGCTCCAGTGTGCAGAGCAGCAGGGACAATGGTTCAAAAGGAGTACAAGTAAGTGACAAGTTTCAACTTTTGTTTTCTAATTTAGTAATTTACTAATTTTTAACAATATTGAACATAAGCATTTTGTCATTTTGATTTCAGATTTATTAAAAATTTAATATTTTAATTTTGTCCTTGATGTATTCATTTTCCAGGCATATTTTTTGGACACCATGTGCAGTGCATTCTTTGAATAATGCATTGAAGGACATTGGGAAAATTGAATGGATTCAAGCATTAATTGAAAAAGGCTGCAAAATTCAAATGTTTATATGCAACCATCATCAATCACAAGCCATTTACCGCAAGCATGCCAAAATGGAGCTTCTTAAACTAGCAGATACCAGATTTGCAACTTACTACATTTTACTTAGGCGGCTTGTGGAGATGAAGGAAGCTTTATCTGCCACAGTTATCAGCGACATGTGGGACCAGTGGAGGTTATCTACCTCAGATGCAGGTTTGGAGGTGAAGAGGTTGATTTTGGATGATCATTTTTGGGTTGATGCCAAATTTGTTGTGGAGATTGTAGAACCAATTTGTGATATGATCCGCTATGCAGATACAGATGGTCCATGTTTAGGTGAGATTTATGAGAACATGGACTCCATGTGTGAGAAGATCCAAACCATCACAGATAGGAAGGATCCTACTTTATGGCCAAAACTGAAAGAATTTATACATGGGCGTTGGAATAAACTAAACACCCCTCTTCATATGGCAGCTTATGCAGTTAATCCAAAATGGTATGATCCCACAATAGGAAGGAGGCCTCCTTCCCAAGATAGAGAGGTGTTCAAAGGATTCTTGACTGCTGTCAAGAAAATTTATGGTGATACAGAAGAAGCCTCTGACATACGAACTCAGTTTGCCCAATTTTCACGTGGGCGAGGTGTCTTTGGTTCACATGCGTCTTTGGCAGATAGACGCAAGAAGAAGGATCCAATTGATTGGTGGTGGCTTCATGGTGTTGATGCTCCCGAGTTGTAATAATTTGCCATACGGTTACTTGGACAGGTAGCTAGTTTGGAGTTCTTCATCTTATTTGAAATTTGAAATTTCTCAATTAAATCTTTGTATTAAATTTTAATTTTAAAATTTTCATTTTAGTTTTTTAAAATTTTATTTTTATTTTAAATTTTAAATTTAATTTAATGGGCTTCCCCTGATATTCCAGGTAGCTAGCTTTTCATCTTGCGAGAGGAATTGGAGTACTTATGCATTTATCCATTCAGTAAAGAGGAATAGGTTGGGCTCAAAGAAGGCAGAGAACTTAGTGTACATTCATAGCACACTTCGTCTCATATCTCGAAAAGACCCTGGTTACAAGGAGGGTCCTTTCAAGAGATGGGACCAATACACAGATTATGCTGTGTGTGTGGATGAGGAGCTACAACCAGATGGCCTTATTGAGCTACCTCAAATTGCTATGGATGAGTCGGAGCCTCAAGATGAGAGTGATTCCTACTTGGAGAGCATGCTAACTGAAGATCTAAGTGATGATGATGACATAGATGCTGATGATATGGCTTGAGGAAGCCATTGCTCACTATTAGGCTTTAGGCTTTAGCTAATTTTATAGTTCATGTTTAGAGTTTGCCATTTGGAGATCCTTGAGGCAAATTTTGAATTTAGTATGACAATGGACATATATTTTGAAATTTTGAATCATGATTCTAATTTCTTATTAATATGTAAACTGAGCTCTAATTTGCACTTGATATTATATATGAATCATGATATTATCAAACTAGAATTTTTGAAATTTCAATGACAAATGTCACATGTGAATGTTGAAACTTGAATGTTGAATGATGTGCATGTTTAAATATTTAAAGTTTAAAGTTTATAAATTATAAATTATTAGTAATTATAATTTTTAAATTATATATGATATATATAATAAATATCATATATAAATTATATTATATATATTAATATAAAAATACCCAGACGAACCCACGCACCCTGTTTCAAAAGTGCCGTCCCCGTCCCCTTCCCCGCACCCACGTTTCCTGGCAACATAGGTTTTTAGAATTTGATTTTTTGTATTTTCTAGATTTTAATTTTTTTTTAGATTGTAATTTGATTTTGTTAAGTTAGATTTTAATTGTTATATTTAAATTTTAGACGTTAGTTAGTTTAGCTCTTAGAGTTTAATTTTTAGTCTAACTTTTAGTTTTAATTTAGTTAGATTTTGATTTTGTTAGTTAGATTAGTTTTTAGATTTTAATTTATTTTGATTTTAGATTTAACTTAGAATTTAGTTTAATTTTAATTTTAGTTTTGTTTAGATTTAGATTCTAACTTTTCTTAAATTAGAACTTTTATCTAGATTTAGATTTTTTAGATCTTGATTTAGATTTAAAAAATAAATAAAAAATAATAAAAAAAATAAAAAATTCCAAAAATTCTAAAAAATCTATAAAATACAAGAACATAAAAAAATTTCAAAAAAATTTCTTAATAGTCAAATAAGCCTCAAATTTTTATTTGAAGTTTAACTGTGGAGTATTTTAATTTTCGAACTGGCTTATTTTAGAATATCATAATTTCGGAAATTTTTTAAGCATCAGGCATTTTTATCTTAAATGATCGTTTTATGATAAGCTTTGTTGATTGGCTCAAGTATCTTAATGAATGATCGTGGCACTTTCTATTGAATATCATTGTGGTCATTTAGCAGCAGTTATACATCCAATACTTATCTTTAATTTGTACAATGGGATTTTGTTTGACTCTATAAGGCATTGGTTCTAATATAATCAATTTGTGAAATCTCGTTGATTTTATCAAGTATTTGGTGTTTTGGCTGTGTCTCCTAGATTTGTTTTCCTCATTTATAATAGGATCTACCTCCCTTAGCTTGCAAGGAGACCGCTTAAATAAAGAGATTGGGGATCAGGGTGACAACCCCCGATCTGAGCCGTTGTCGCGGTGCCTGGACAATCTGTGCGACAACAGGACCCTAAGTCTAGCTTAGGGAATTAGAAAAATTAAAGTGAATTAATTAAACACGTGATGAAATGTTCTAAGTAACGCGGATCAAGCAGTCTTTTAATCTCAGTCGTTGATAAGAGATTTAATCACGACCATTGATGTGTTCAACGGAAAAGTAAAAGAGAAAGGCTTGAGGATTAGTTGGAGACACACACATGGAGGCAGAGTTGAGAGACTAAGCTGGAATTCTAGGGCGGGTTCGCTAAGAATATCCAGAAGTGTTTTCTGCAGTGAGGGGTAGTATTGGCTAAGGGGATGATCTGATCCCGGAGCCAAAAGTCAGCAAGAGGCAGAGGAGCAACAATCAGGAGAGGCGCAGAGGAGGAGCAACAACAACAACTACTACGCATCGTGGAGGGCTTCAACCGCTACGCAGGCTCAGAAAGGGCAGCGCTGAGCAGCAGGAGACCCTCCAGGGTTACGGAGAGGCCATCCAGGGCTGCGTCACCCAGTCTGGGGTTACACAGCCCTCTCCATGCTAGCACAGAGGCATGTAGAGGTTAGTAGGGCTGACGCAGGGGCAGCGCTAGGGTTTTTAAAGGCAGAAAGTGACTGAGTCCTGTAAATCCCGTTTGAGGGTGTCGATCAATCAAGTTTTCAGTCTCCAGAACAACAGGAATTGCTGCAGATCTATTTTTCTCTGTTGGGTTAACTAGTAAGTTGCCCAGGTTTGCTGTACTCAGATTCTACTTGATAATAATCAAGGTTGCACGAAATGGGGAAACGGAAACGAGTTTCCGAAATGGGAAGCGAAGCGAAACGCGACCTCCCCAAATTTTGGAAATGGGGAAACGCGGTATATATATATATAATTTAAATCTATATTATAATTTAGGACATTTAAGAAATGTTATGTGAAATCATACAAGTTTATTGTTTAAAACATACATGATAAATCATAAAATCAAAGCATAAACTATTACAAATTTACAAGTTACAACACATTTACTCATGAATGATCATTGATTACAGACACATAATGAAAATAGCAATATCGGAACCTCCAAAACCAGCCTTTATTATATATCAAAATGTCAAAATCAACCTTTATTATATATATGAGGCTGCAAGTACAATAAAATCAAAAGACTAATACTCATTATCAGAATCCTCATCAAATATAGCAGCGGAAGCATGCTCAGCAGTGGATGGTGTAGCTGAAGAAGATGTTTGGCCAATTCCACTTCTATGATCCTGGTCTTCAGTATTCAAGGCAGCAAGAGAGAGATCCAAATCAGGATTTTTTGGTTCCACATCCCACTCCTTAGAAGGACCATTGCCATATTCTGGACCCCTACGAGATGCAAGCCGAAGGTTGGAGTGCACATAAACAAGATCCTCTGCCTTCTGTGAGCCCAACCTGTTGCGCTTCAGAGAATGAATAAAACCATAGGTGCTCCAATTCCTTTCTGCTGATGAAGAGCTTGACACTTGTGAAAGGATGCGAATGGCAAGGTTTTGCAAATGTACACCATTTTCTCCATGACAAATCGACCACCTAACTGGATTCATGGTGCTTCTCTCCTCCAAAGATGATATATCTGAATAATCATCTATACCTGCAACAAAACTGGCAAATTCTTCCTTCACCTCCCTGTGTAGATGAGCTGGAAAAATTCTCATAAGGGCTTTTTTCACCCCATTAGCCACCTCTCTATCCTTATGGGGTGCCTTCCTCTTCCCATTGCTTTGAGCAATAAGTTCCTCATCATAAAATTTTGGGTTCAAGGCATGTGCTAAAGTATGCAATGGAGTGTTGAAATTGTTCCACCTGTCAACAATGATTCTCTTGATTAATTCGGCAAACTGACCATCTACAAACAAAAGCTGTGGTGACTCCTGTGAAATAATTTCCATAGTTTTCTCAACCATGGAATCCATGCCATCATATACCTCTCCTAAGAAAGGTTGGTCGGTGTCAGCATGCCGAAGAAGCTCAAATGCAGGGGTTGTGAATAGTAGCAAGAAATCTACCTTGCTCCACCAATCCTCATCAAGGCACAATCTACGCACCGCAGTTCCCCGCTCTGAATCTGCCTGTCTCCACTCGACCCAAAGCTGAGTCACCACCATAGACACTAATGCTTGCTTAACCTCAACAAGGCGGCGCAACATTATCAGGTTTGAGGCATATCTTGTCTCAGCAACTTTTAGCAACTCCAATTTGGAGTACTCTCGGAATATTGCTTGAGACTGGTGGTGGTTGGTGATGAATTTCACAATTTCCCTTGCTTCCCCCGAGAGTTCCTTTATCCATGGAACTTTATTGTCGATCTCCACTAAGATCAGATTCAGATTATGGACAATGCATGGTGTCCAAAAGATGTGGTCATACCTCCCCTCAATAATCAAACCTGCAGCTTTGCATACCGGTGCAGTATTCGTGATAACTTACACCACCTTGTTAGGACCAACCTGTTCAATAGATTTGATAATGACATCAACGATGAATTGTGCATCTTTTACCTCTCCCGAGCAGTCTTCTTCCTTTAGAAACATTGCTCTTTTTGGTGAAGTGGCAATGATGTTTATCAATGGTCTACGCCTTGTATCTGTTCATCCATCTGAGACTATGGTAACCCCAGAGCTAGTCCAAGAAGAACGAATTGGTGATAGCACATCCTCCACAAGATCCTTCTCATTTTTTAGAAGTTGAGTTCTAACTTTCTCATAGTTGGGCCCCTTGTACCCTTGAGGAGCTTTGTTAACTGCCCTTATCATATCTTGCCAGTAAGGGGAGCGAACAACATTGAATGGGAGACCACATGCATAGATGCACTGAACCACTCTGGAATCAACTTCTTCTCTTCCCTGCACATTCACCAGCTTAGCAATCCTGCTATCTTCAACAGTACCAGATGCCCCTCTGGATGGTGGTTGTTCTGGTTGTTGAGTGCCACTGCCTCTCCTATTCCTTGCTTCAATTACAATCCTTGGCTCACTGTTTGCTTGATATTTAGCTGCTTGAATAAAATCTTCATGCTTTCTTTTGATTCCATCAGCCTGATCTTGCTCTCTTTGATATTCCCTCCTTGCTACAGGGTCAAATGTTTTCATGCAACCTGCAATCCCTTGTCCTCCTCCATGCAAAATATGTGCCTTCACTCTTGGGTAAGAGCCCTTGTAACAATTATTGCAAAGAGTACACCGCCATTCCCATGAGCCACCACCTCCACATCTTTGCAGCTTCTCAACATGCCTCCAAAGAGGATAATATTCAGCCCTTGGGTTGGCCTTGGGGTTTGCACTTGAACCTTGGATGTAAGAAGGCATTGCTGCAAAAAAAATAAAAAAACAAATCTATAAATAAAAAAACGTTTTTTAAAATTTTGGCAGCATAAACCCTTGAAAAATAGACAAAACAATGAGAAAAAACAAAGAAATTGAATGCTTCTTACCCAAAATAATTTTTTGTAGCTGAAGCTATCCCAAAATGCTAGAAAAAACAAGAGAAATATGGCTGCAGCTAAGTCAAAAACCAAGAATGCCGTAGCTGGAAACTTCGCACTCCAAGTCTGCTCAAATCTCTTTCTCTTGCTGCTGAAATCTCCTTTGCTCAATGGTGAAAACACCCAAGCTGAAGCACTACTCTCTTCCTCCTTCCTCCTCTCCAAAATCGCTCTTCACCAAGTGAATCGACTTGCTGAATTTGTGTGATGAGAGAATGAGGCTAAGCCTCTTTTTATAACTTTAGAAAAACTTCTAGATGCCTCCAATACCTAATAGAAAACAATTAAAATATTATTAAATTGCATTAAAAAAAAATAAAAAAATTTCAAAAACTGCGATGTATGGAGCAGGAAACGGTGCTGTACGGCCGGGAAACGCGTTTCCGCATTTTCCCGTACGGGAAACGGTACCAGTACGGCCGGAAACACGTTTCCTGACCGTACGGTATGCGTTTCCACGTTTCTGTTTCGTTTCTTTGCTGAAACGGGCCTCCTTCCAGCGTTTCCTGCAACTTAGATAATAATAAACCCTCATATTTGCTGCACCGGTTTTCTCGCATTGGGTTTTTCTGGGGACATGTGTCCGAAAAATTTGTGTGTAACTTTGTTGAATGAGCGTAATATTCAGTAAATGATCTGTATGTGTGTAGGCTGTTAGTTGTGTTTACTTTGGTATTTTCTGAAAATAACTTGTATAATTTAATCGCAAGTAGGAGAAGTAAACCAAGATATTGCAGAAGGGTTTTTGTAATTTTCTATTCAGAAATTTTCACATGGTATCAGAGTGATTGCAGATCAAGTTCAATCTCTAGCAAATCAGCTGAAGACATATTTTTTTGCAGCAAATCAAGCAAGTGATCCGTAAAGCAAGTAACCGTGCAGCGGTGCAGCGTGTTTTAAAAACCGGCCGGTTTGAACCGGAAACCGGCCAAACCGGCCGGTTAGACTCCTCGGCGGTTGAAACCGGCCAAAAAACCCGGCCAAACACCACTCTTCGCCATTTTTTGAGAAAAACCGGCCGGTTAGGTGCCAAAATCTACGCGGGCATTAAATGGGCGGCAATGGAGTTGAGCGGACCCACCTTTTTTGATTTTATGAAGTGTTAGGGCTGAGTTGGAGGCAAGGGGAGGGTTGTTTCCCTCCAAAAACACCCTCTCCAATCTTTTATAAGGAGGAGCAGCCTCTCCTTTGTCTCACACCAACTCATTGAGTCATTTGCTGTTTGTGAGACTTGAGTTTGATTAAGAGCTTGAGCCTTGGAGAGTGTTGAGTGTTTGGCATTTGCTGGAGCAGTTATCTTGGAGATAGTTTGGAGACTTTGGAGCTGTTTGCATTGCCAGGTAAGCTGTTCAAACTTCAAACTTCATGTATTTATTTTCTGAGTTCTCAATGCTCATGTGTTCACTGTTTAGTAGCTAGCTATTTAAAATTTTATTGCTCTAAAATCTCTAGTCCTGACTCCTAATCCTATCATCTAAATTTCAAAGTTCAAACATGTAACAAGATGTTAATGTCCATTGTCAACTTTAATGATAATCTAAATTGCATACATCTGCTATATTGTGTGCACTGTGAATTTTTTATAGTGACCGAGTCTTTGCCAAGTTGACCACTGGGAGTTTGCTGAGTCACAGCCTCTTTGGGTTGATCCACTCCAGGATAGCATCAATGTCAATAATCTAGTAATCTGTCTTATATTCCTTGACACTACAAATTCATCTCAACATTTTGAGGTACCTGAAAAATATACATTAAACATCACCACCATATACATTAAAGTTTTAAACATCTAATGACCATCACGTAGGCAATTCTGTTATATGATTATATCCTTAGTCCATTCCTCTTCCAATAGTAATTGCCGACAAAGTCATGTCTTTTGTTCCATCTTAAAACGGATTGTTCTAACAGGCATGAGACTTAAGTTTATCCATTCATTGAATCATTAGTACAAAGAAATATTTTTTATATGACAGAATCTGTTTTCAATAAACTTGATCCCTGTTCCTTATCCTTTTCCAGAAAGTCCTACAGCTTCTGGTTTCTACTTGTTGATTCCTTGTCATGAATTTAATTCTTAACATTGAGGTACCCATGACTATCAGTTCTGTGTGTTGACGGCGTGTGTATACTATATTCTCATCATTTCATATTCTAGTTAGTCATGAAGTGAAATGTCCAGGAAGTTAGGAACAAGTAAGTACATGACACATATATGCTATTTTTGTGAGATACAAAAGATCCTTAAGGAAAGTGTGAATGCTAAGTGCTTTGACTGTACACAGTAATTGAAGGCTCAATAATCCATCATAGAATCTAGATAGGAAAGTCAGATAATGTCTTGGTAGTCCAACAGAAGTGTGAAAGTGAACTAATCGCCACTCTCATTTGAAATTTGGTACTTATCGATAACTGTAACATAAATGACAACTCGATGTTTGGCACACTTCAGTTCACCAAAATAAAACAATGGAGACCACATTTAAGAGAAATGCATCTCTTTTCTATATGTATCCCCCTTCAGAGATATCATTAGTGAACTATGAGTTTTGGTTATTGTTAGATACCCCTTCAGAGATATCATTAGTGAACTATGAGTTTTGGTTATTGTTAGATAGATCATAGTATAACATTATAGTCATCTAAGATTTGGAGTTGATGTTGAATTTCTTTAGCATACCTTCATCTACAAGGTGCTTCTCTCACAATAAAATTCAAATAGAGAAAATATAAGAGCTCATCTCAGATCCTTCTAATTTCATCCCCGAATTGGTTGAAAATTAGCAACTGCTGCTAACAGGAACTATCCGTAGTTTTGAATAACTTTGATTCTGTAAAAACCATTCCATTTGTTTCTTGCCAACATAGGCAAAAGACTCACATATCTGAAGGCCTAGTTACCAAAAGAACAATAGGAATCTTGAGTCAATAAGACTTAAAAGTAAAAGTAACTAAGCAAATTTATGTAGTAGTGAAATGTAGGCAACTTTTTTGATGCAAAAAATATATTGCCAATGTCAAGTGCTTTTATGAGTCATGACAGCAGTGAGTTAGAGGCTAGAGCACTTTAAAGTTTAGAATCTAGATGCAAAATGAGATGTCAAAATGTAAGTGAAACAATCCTCTACCAAAACCACTTTGCAAACACCAAATTCATAAATGAGTTAGGTCTTCTTATGATGCTAACATCACTGTTATACATCAGACTTGTTGATGCTTATGACAGTCCTCAAAACTTCATGAAATATGCCAAACAATGCATGCCCATTAAATGCAATTAACTTATTAGTGTCTTGGGAAACTTATGAGTTAGTTGAGTGCACTTTTATGAATATTTTAGCACTGTTATGAAATGATTATCTTCCTGTAAGGAAACAGTGAGGAAACAAAGGGTTGGGATGCAAACCAATAGGCCTATTTTATTGCTCTAAAATCTCTAGTCCTATCATCTATGCTATCAAATTTTGGATGTTTGAAATTTGAATGTGCATTTTTTTTTGTAAATTTAGCTCTAAGCTGCAATTTTTTTTAAATGGCAGATTTATTTCCAGAATCCAAATTTCAATTATTTCAAGTCAAGATGGCTCCAAAAGCCAAGGACAGTGCATGGGTCCATTGTGATGTGATTGATGGAAAGATGGTATGCAGATTTTGTCAAAAATGTATTGGAGGTGGGGGTATTCTTAGATTGAAACATCACTTGGCTGGGATAAGAGGCAATGTAACACCATGTGATGCACCTAAGGAAGTGTTAGGTCCGGTTAGGGCAGAATACCTTGCCAAGCTTGAAAAGTTTGAGGAGATTAAGGCTAGGGAGAAGGCCATCCAAGATGAAATTGCAAGGAAGAGGCAAATAGTAGAAATGATGAGAGAGAGTGGGTATGAAGATGAGGAGTATGATATTCAAGACTCCTCTTCTATCCCTTCCACCAATAACCCCTTTCAGTATGTTCCTCCTGTTGGCAAAAGATCAAACCCAACAAAGAGACCCAACCTCATGAGTTATTTCTCGTCCAATGCTAATCCCACAACCACTGCTAGTGCCACTGCCTCCATGTCCCAGCCAACTCCAAGTCGTCAACCCACTTTGGATCAACATTGGAAAAAACAATGCAAAGAAGCTTCTCATCAGTACATTGCTAGATGGTGGTATGATTCAGATATCCCATTTAATGCCGCTAACTCACCTTATTACCAAGCTATGTGGGACTCTGTTTTTGTTGCAGGAAAGGGCTTCAAAGGCCCTATTGCACATGAGTTAAGGGGAGCTCTTTTGCAACAAGAGATTTCTAGTATTGATGAGTATTTGGCTGAATATAAAGAGTCATGGCTCAAAACAGGTTGTTCCATCATGTCAGATGGATGGACTGATGGAAGGAACCGCACTATCATTAACTTCCTTGTTGCTTGCCCTCGAGGAACAATGTTTTTGAGATCGGTTGATGCATCTGATAAGGTGAAGGATGGAACCCTTCTATTTGAGCTTTTGGAGGAGATTATTCAGGAAGTGGGAGAGCAGAACGTTGTGCAGGTCATCACAGATAATGCCTCAAACTATGTTCTTGCTGGAAAGATGCTTGAGTCCAAGTATAGTACCATATTTTGGACTCCATGTGTTGCACATTGCATAGACCTCATGCTTGAGGACATAGGCAAACTGGAATGGGTAAAAAGCACTGTAGAGCATGGCAAGTGCATTACAAAATACATTTACAACCACTCATGGGTATTGAGCCTAATGAGGAAAAACACAGGGGGCAAAGAGCTTGTTAGGCCTGCCATTACGAGATTTGCAACTCACTTCCTCACGTTGCAATGTCTCAATTCTCAACAACAAAACCTGCAGAAAATGTTTTCTTCTGATGATTGGACCGAATCCCGGTGGGCTCGTAGACAAGATGGAAAAGACACCAAAAAGAAAGTCTTTGACAATTATTTTTGGAAAAGGTCTTCAGAGCTGGTAAAAATTACTAAGCCCCTTGTTAAGGTGCTAAGGATGGTGGATGGGGAAAGGATGGCAATGGGATACATTTATGAGGCTATGGATCAGGCCAAGGAGCAGATACGGGCAGCTTACAAGGACAGGTTAGCTAAATATGGCCGGATATGGGAGATCATTGATAACAGATGGAACAATCAACTCCATCGTCCTATACATGCAACTGGGTATTTTTTGAACCCAAAGTATCATTATAGATCTCGGCTAGGAGATCAGCAGGATGGGGAGATCAGATCTGGATTGATTGATTGCTTGGAGCGCATGGTCCCTAACCGTGCAGACCTTCTGGAAACACATAGACAAATTACTCTTTTCAGTATGGGAGTTGGTACCTTTGGAAAGAACTTGGCAAAAATGGCAAGAGATGTGGATCAACCAGGTAAGCAATTCCAATTTGTTTTTCTTTCCATGTTAAATTGTTTGTAAATAAGTAATGAAATGAACTATGTTACTAATGAATGTCTTTTTATTTGCAGCACATTGGTGGGCGTCATTTGGCGGCCACTGTCCTCAATTGCAAAGGTTTGCAATTAGAATCCTCAGCCAAACTTGCAGCGCTACAGGCTGTGAGCGCAATTGGTCTGTTTTTGAGCGCATACACACAAAGAAGAGAAACCGTTTGGAACAGAAACGGTTAAATGATCTTGTGTTTGTGCAATACAACCTTCGCTTGAGGCGGAACCAACTGATGAACAAAACCCCTGATCTAGATCCCATTGTGTTGGCTGATATTGATCCAACATCAGAATGGGTGGAGGAGATTGAAGATCCAGTGTTTGAGGCTGATTTTGATTTTGATGCAACAACAGCGGGGGGTGAATTTGAAGCAGATTTGGTGGCACCATCAGACGCAGACCCAGGATTGGTAGCTGCATCAAGAAAAGGCAAACAACCAATGGTCTACTGTCGTGCACCTCGAGCAACTCCTGCTTCCATTAGGAATAGGTCCACTTCTATTGTTATTGGTGGCAGGGGTACTGAGGTTGCAGATGAGCCTGAGGGAGAGGCATCCTCAGACTCTGATCTAGATGATGTCTATGCAGCGCCAGCAACCGATGTTGATCCTGTGTCTAGTAGCGGTGATGGATTTGATGATTGATCATCATTCATGTGTAGTCTTGTATTAGGCCAATGGCCTCATAGCTTGTAGCATTGTTTTTGGACTTTATGGGCCATTTGGAGCCTCATTTCTTATGTATTTTTCGATGATATTTATTGCACTCGGTGCCATTTTGATATATTCACCTTTGCATGGTATATAAATGAGCAAACTTTACATATTTTGTCTCTATTGGCTTGGAATCATGGTTGCAAATCTTTAAAATAGTTTTTTTTATTAAAAAAATAATTATTTAATGTATTTTTTTTAAACCGGTTCTTGGCATTTCTGATCGCCTTCCCCGTGCTAGGACTGCTGTTCCGTTAGATCGTATTCCGGTTAGAAACCCTATTCATTTATTAGGCCACCGGTCCGGTCACCCGTTCCGGTTTTAAAACATTGGTAGCAGGAGGACGCAGTTCCAGAAAAGGCTACGCAGTACCATCTGGGTGACGCAGAGATAGCGCAACACCCTCTAGAGGGACGCAGTAACAACCCGCGCTGCGTTGGGCGAGTCTGCTCACATAGAGGCTAGCTAGAGGGACGCAGTCCAGTTTTTGTTGTTGTTGCAGAGCAGTGTTGCCAAGATTCGGAAGCAGTGCTTCATATCTTTAGTAGTGCTTGTGTGGTGGAGATTTTGCTGGTGCAAAATTGTGCCTAGCTAAGTCGATAAAGAGCGGGAGGAAGACAGTCACTCAGCAGATCTGAGCCAAACAGATTTGAGATTCGATCAGAAAGGTGATCGGAGAAAACTGTCCTATTGTCTTAGATGAAGATTTCTAGGAGGGAAATCAGTTTACAGAGGGAGCAACTAATAGAGGGTTTCTAGTCACCAAGAAACCCAGATCCAGTATCTCTGTTGAGTATTGCAACGGAAAGAGGGAGAAGAGTACTGTTCTATCAGATTTGAGCTAGATGGCTTGTCATGGACTGAGAGATCAGGACAGGCTCGACGGTGTGTCCAACTTTGTCATCTGGAGGGCCAGGATCCTATTAGTCCTGGATGAGTACGACATTAAGACCCATGCGACAAATGTCCTAGCTGTGCCTGCCGATCCTGATCCTCTAAAGAAATTCACTGAAAATCAAGCGCGGGCTAAGCGTTTGGTTATGGACGGAGTGAAGGATCACGTCGTGCCACACGACAAATGAGATGTGGACTGCATTGGAGGCGATGTATCAAGGAAGCTTTGTCCAAAGAAAAATGCTTCTAGAGAATCAGATGAGGCTGTTCTAGATGCAGAAGGGTGAGGAGACAGATCCGTTCCTTTTCCGACTTCAGACTATCAGGGATCAACTGATTGCCATGGGTGCAACTCCGGATGAAGGACTCTTAGTAAGGACTGCCCTGAATGCAGTCACCGAGGAATGGGAAACATTTGTCCAGAGCATATTGGGCAGGGCAGCATTACCATCCTGGGCGGACATGTGGGCAATCCTCTGCCAAGAGGAGATCAGGAGAATCACCAAGAGGCAAAACATCAGCGGCGAAACGGTCAGGGTGAAGAAAAAAGAGGAATATTATGCAACCCTTGCATCGAAGGAACGAAGGCAACAAGGGAAGAAGAAGAGGGACCTATCCAAGGTCCAAAAAGGGCAGCGCTGAGTAGCAGGAGACCCTCTAGGGTTATGCAAAGGCCATCTAGGGCAGCGTAGGGATTGCGTCACCTAGTCTGGGGTTACGTAACCCTCTCCAGGCCAGCGCAGAGGCATGCAGAGGCTAGTAGGGCTGACGCATGGGCTTCAGGGGTAGCGCTAGGGTTTCTAGAGGCACAAAGTGACCGAGTCCTGTAAATCCCGTTTGAGGGTGTGGATCAGTCAAGTTTTCAGTCTCCAGAACAACAGGAATTGATGCAGATCTATTTTTCTTTGTCGAGTTAACCAGTAAGGTGCCTAGATTTGCGGTACTCAGATTCTACTTAATAATAATAAACCCTCGTATCTGTTGCACCAGTTTTCCCGCATTTGGTTTTTCTAGGGAAATTTGTCCAAAAAATCTGTGTCACTTTGTTGAATGAGCGTAATATTCAGTAAATGATCTGTATGTGTGTAGGCTGTTAGTTGTGTTTACTTCGGTATTTTCTGAAAATAAGTTATATAATTTAATCACAAGTAGGAGAAGTAAACCAAGATATTGCAGTAGGGTTTCTGTAATTACTAATTTTGTATTCAGAAATTTTCATAAGTCGAAAGCTATGTTGCATGAAGATGAGGTCATTAATTGTTTTTGTTCCAAGCGGTTTCTCTTCTTCTTGTGTATTTGCTCAAAAACAGACCAATTGCACTCACAACTAGAAGCACTGCAAGTTTGGTTAAAGTCTCTAACTGCAAACTTTTGCAGTTATGGACATTGACTTCCAAATGACTCCCAACTATGTGCTACAAACACAAAGACATTAGTTAGTTCATTACTTCATTGTACAACAATTTAGATTCTAAGTTTGGCTAAAAAAACAAGTACTTACAATTTGAATTGTAAACAATTGAACTTTAAAAGAAAAACAAATTGGAATTGCTTACGTAGCTCATCCACATCTCTTGCCATCTTTGCCAAGTTTTGCCCAAAGGTACTTGCGGCCTTATTGAAAGGACAAATCTGTTTATGTATTTCCAACGAGTCGGCTTGCTTAGGGACTATTATTTTTTGGTAGCATCAAACACGTGTTCTAGTCTCGTCTTGTGTCGGAGAGGCTAAAGAACACAAGATCTCCAAAACCTAGAAAAGGTTTGAGGAGAAAACACCTAGAGACAATGTAATTTCCTGAGTCTAACTTAAGAAAAATGATTAATTAACAACAATTAATTGAGAATAATTGAGAAAGCTCTAGAGACTCACACGGATCGAGTCTAAGATGATCTTAGCTGTTGATAACGATTTAATTTTGGCCATTGGTGATCCAATGAGAGATTTTAAGAGCAGATCGATGGGGATGGAGATAGATACACTTGAGACACATTGAGCAAGAGGGATAGCGAGTTTGGCAGATCGAGCTATCTAGTTGCAATGATTCAACAGGGAGAAGAGTTCGAGCCAATAAAGGAGAACATTAATGATTGAGGGAGGAACAACAACAAAGTTACAAAGCATTCCAGTCAGTTTCCATTGTAGGAAAGGGAGGCCACATTATTTCTTAGTGAGGCGGCGTAGAAGCTTTAGAGGGGAGTTCGATTTAGCCAGAGAGGACATTGATTCATGTGCTAGAGGTCGGGAAATTTTTTAGGAGGCCAAGCAAGTAATTTCCAGAGGCAGAGTCGGGAAAAATGACAGATTCTGGGCAGTTCCACAGCTAGTGTGTGTAGGGCGTAGACGCTGACACAGAGGCATTTTGAGTTGCCCAGTTGGGCCAGTTTCTGCAGCCGGATCAATTGTAGACTGAGAAAATTTGTCTCACAAACATTTTGGCCAGATTGTCTTCAGAGGATTGCTAGTAAGACATCCATATTATTGTACTCGAATTTTTACTGTTGGATAAAAATAAAATAAACCCTCATTTGTTGCACTGCTGCACTGGTTTTCCCTTTGGGGTTTTTCCGGTGACTATTGTCCCAAAATATTGGTGTCATTTTTATTGTGTGTGTGCATCTATTTTCTTAGTTCCTACCTTTTATTTAGCTTCCAAATAATGTTTTTTGTGAAGAATTGCAGTGTGATTTATTCGATATTAATCAAAAAATTAATAAACTGCTAATCTGTTAGGAGAGTAAATTCCAGTTGTTGCATTTCAAGAAAATTTCATAGGGACCATGCACTCCAAGCAATCGTATAGCCCATCTCTGATCTTCGTAGTGTGCTCTTCTCCTAGCTGAGCTTTATAATGATATTTTGGGTTCAGTAAATACTCAGTTGCACATATAGGATGATAGAGTTGATTGTTCCACCTGTTATCAATGCTCTCTGAAATAGGCCTATATTTACCTATAATGTCCTTGTAGGTTACTTGTATCTGCTCCTTTCCCTGATCCATAGCCTCATAAATGTAGCCAATGGCCAATTTTCCACATCCACCAACCGTAACACCTTAACAAGAGGCTCGCCAATATTCACAACCTCTGCATACTTTTTCCAAAAAGAGTTGTCATAAGCTTTCTTTTTGGTGTCTTAGCCATTTGGTCTACAAGCTGTCTGAGATGAATTCCATTCATTAGAAGAAAACATTTTGTGCAATTTTTATTGCCGAGAATTGAGAGATTATAATGTGAAGAAGTGATTTGCAAATTTTGTAATTGCAGGCCAACAAGCTCCTTGCCCCTGATGTTTTTCCTCATTAGGCTCAATACTCGTGAGTGGTTGTAGATATATTCTTTGATACACTTGGCATGCTCTACAATGTTCTGCACCTACTCCACTTTGCCTATGTCCTCAAGCATGAGGTCTATGCAATGTGCAACACACAGAGTTCGAAATATGGTCCTATTTTGGGCTCTAACATCTTTCTAGCAAGAACATAGTTTGAGGCATTATCTATGATGACTTGCACAACATTCTTCTCCTCCATTGCCTTAATCATCTCATCCAAAAGCTCAAATAGAAGGTTTGCATCCTTCACCCTATCATATGCATCAATTGATTTAAAAAACATGGTTTTTTGATGGCAAGAAACAAGGAAATTAATAATAGTGTGACTCTTTCCATTAGTCCATCCATCCGATTTGATGGAACATAACTTGTTTTAGCCCATGACTCTATACTTAGCCAAATATTCCTCAATGCAAAAAGTCTGTTCTGCAAAAGACTTCCCCTCAAGTGATGCATGCTGGGGCCTTTGAAGCCCTTTCTTGTCGATATAACATAGTCCCACATAGCTTGGTAATAAGGTGAGAGGGAAACATTAAAGGGGATATCTGCATCATACCACCATCTAGCAATGTATTGAAAAGCAGCTTTATTGCATTGCTTTTTCTAATGGTTATCTAAAGTGGGATGAATTAGACATGGTTGGGAGGAAGTGGCATTAACAGAGGTAATTGTGGGGGAAATTGAGAAATAACTCCTGATGTTCATCATCTTTTTTTGATGTTTAGATTGTTGGCCTGAATTATAAGACCCAAGAGCATGAGGAACATAGTGGAAGGGGTTGTTGTCGCCCAAATTGTATAGGAAAAATGGGACAATGCTTAGGGAGGGGGCTGTCACTCTGATCCTCGCCCTCTCCGTTCTAGCTGTCTCCCTACAACAGGCTATGGGGGGTAGTCCCTATGAAATGTGAAGATGGAAAGACCTGTTGGCAGCTGACAAGTCCGAGAGACACAACTGAATGGCCTAGAAACTTGGTTAGTTTAGCAAGTTTAATGATATGATTAGATTATTGTGGAAGAACAGTGCCTTAATGGAGTCAAATACTTGCTTTGTACAAATTATTTACCAAGTAACTGGATGAACAATTGCTGCCTTAGGGTGCTTCACTATTCTAAGTGAGATGCAAATCTTAAGATCTAAGTGAGATGCAAAATTTTGGTTTATTTTAAATTATATGCCTACCTAGGTAAATCCTTCCTCAATTGTTTTGAGGCTAGTCTCTAGAGTAGGTTGTAAGAGAGAAACCAAGGGGAATCAAGTGGCTTGATTAAATATCTCTCCCCTTGAGTTCTAACCACTCGATGCCTTCGACGTTGAAGATACTTTGGCTTTGACGACTGCAAGGTCACTGTGTTAACCAATAAAGAGGTTCTAGACTTCACAAGCTAGATGAGAAAGATGGTCCTATTTCTCTATCAACCAAGCTTATGCTTGGAAGTAAGTTGATTAATGCAAAACTAGCCCTAAGATGCAAGTGCAAAATATGGGTGATTAATCTTAAGGTGAGATTGTTTAAGGTTCTTAAGTACTCAGAGACAAACGATGATTTTCAACTTGAAACAATGAAGTACTTAAACAATGAATAAATAACAATCTTCACCACAAGAGAAAGTGCTCAAAATAAACGGTGCCAAAAAAATGTTGCTAAGATAACCAATAGACAATTGCTAATTAAAATGACAAAATCAATGCTTCCTTCAACAATTAGATAAGGATCTTTATGCACAATTAACAAATCTTCAAAATTATAACAATGGAACACCAATATGCCAATCAGATACGCAAGGAATCACAATTATGATTAGGCTTGATTAAGTGCTTTAAGAGTGACTTAGATTAACTAGATTGTACATCCACAAGACTTGATTCTTCCACAATAACAATGAAGAGCAATGGAATCACTTATCCAATATCAATGAAAAACTAGAGCATTAATCTATAGTGTATTCTTATAGCAATTAGCCACTCACATCAAACACTTATCAATCCAATGAGAGCACTTGTGCTTGTAAATGCAATGAGAGATATGCTTATGCAAGAGTGCAAATGGATGCCAATGATGCAAGATATGGAAGATGGGGCAGCCAAGAGACTAATGATTACAATAGTAATAAAGACATGAATTTCCACTACTAAATAGTTATCCAAGATCCACAAGATGCAAGGAACAAATGCTAAATGAATTTAGATGACCTTCAACACTTTTTTCCACCACTATAATTTTTATATCAGACCTTAAATTTTTATGACAACCTTGAAAATGATAAAACATGCCAAGTAATGCAAGCCCAATGAGTGCAAATAACAAAACAATGATGAAATACGACTGCTAGCTTGCCTTTGTACCACTATTATGTTATTTTACCACTATTGTAGATGTTTTTATATGGCTGTAGCAAGCATATCAGATCTGGAATTTACCCAACTCTCAACAAAAATTCACTTATATGCACTCAATTTGACTTTAGTTTAACTCTTAATACCTTAGGTGAATTATTTAGTGAAATTAGGCTTGTTTTAAATGCACTTAAGCCCTGAATATATTGGTGTCATAAAATGCTTCAGAATTCAAGATGAGAACAATGATGAGATTGAATGATTAGAGAGCAAATGAAAAGGCCTAGTGGCCTTGTAGATGACTTGTTAATTTATGAGCGTGTTCTATGGCATTTCAGATTAGGGCACAAAATACTGAAGTAGATAGAACATACTAATAGATCGATGGAAGACAAGTCAAAACAAAGATAATGAATGGTGGCGTTACGGCGATCAGCAGGATGCTTCTACCAGCAAAGTCTCCAATAGGTCATTCAACCAAGCGTGTCACACATAACCCCAATACAACCCAAACAAAGAATACTCCACAGATATGCAGCACCAAGAACACAGCTCCATCGCCATCAAGAGAGAAGAAAATCCTCCTCACAATGTGTGTATAATGAACTCAAGTCTCTCCATTATATAGGCATCTTTGGGGGTGTGTGACGCTCTTTAAGACATTTAAGTCTGTATTATATTCTAGGCCGACCTATCACATAAGTGGAATAAATTCAAAGTCCATGTTCTGCTCATCCGATCGAGATGATCTTTAGATCAATCTTACACCTCTCCGAAAGAGGAGTCCAATACAAATATTGGGATCGTCATCTGTGCAGCACAACCCGGAGTTTGGACCTAGTTGTCCAATTTTAACATTCCCTCTCAACTAGGGAGAACTCCGACCACTAGTGCAATCCAAACATCGTGCGTCATTCCACCGTAACATGCTTTGTTGGCCTCTTTATTTTAGAACAAAAGTGGGTCAGTCACAAAGACATCATACCCCGCTGATAGATTCAGCCAAGAGGTTCGAAACCTCTATAGGACTCACAAAGAGTCTCATACCAACCCGAAGTTGATTCACCTGACCCGAAGTCAGTTGGAGGTCCGAAACCTCACTAGGACTCAAGAGAGTCAATACTAACCCGAAGTTAGTTTCACTGACCTGAAGTCAGTTGGAGGTCCGAAACCTCGCTAGACTTGATCCCAGATCAAGTTGTTGGACACGTGCCATCCTAAACATAGAGAGTACGACAATCACCAATGCGTCCATCGGTCTTGCTATGGTCTCTATTCACATTTCCCACCTCATTGGCCAAATGGGTAGGATGCATATGGGGCACAGATCAGAGAGAGGTAAACCATCTCAATATCATCACGGTGGGGTAGAAGCACACCAACTAGGTTCGGTAAGCCTAGCCCTGTGGTTGCTTATAGCACCAAAAGTATCCCCAAAACCCCTTTGGAGCTCCCAGAGCTCATCGTTCAACAGGACCCTCAGAATAGGGTCGTTCCGTGATTCCAAGATTCTCACGAAAGGTTAGGAACATGACCTTCCCCAAGTGCATTGTGAGAATATCTGCGACCTGCTCATTAGTTCCTATATGATCGAGCCTTATGACGCCTCGCTGTACCATATCCCAAATAAAGTGGTACCAGCCATCAAGATGCTTGGATCAATCGTGGAACCCGAGATTCTATGACAAATGAATCCCCCTCTGGTTATCACAAAGGATAACGGTGGCATCTAGCACATGCTTGGACAACTCACTTAAGAGCTTTCGCAACCAAGTGACTTCACAACGGATCATACATGCTACAATGTATTCGACCTCAGCGGTGCTCAAGGCTATCAACTTCCGTTTTCTGCCCAAAGTAGATCTACGTGTGAAGCAACATCCAGATGTGCCCTTGCGATCCACCACACTGCCAGCCCAATCGGCATCAGTATATCCAAGGAGTGTCATGCTCCCGGCAGTGTATCTTAGCCCATGATCTATTGTGCCTCAGAGATATCTCAAGAGTTTCTTGGCACCAACCCAGTGAATGTCATGATCAACTATGTGTTGACTCAAAGTGTTCACATCTGGACGGATGTTCCCTAAGAACATCAGGGCCCTTACAAGTTAACGATACTCAGTAGGATTTGCTAGCATGGGCCCAGCAGTGTTGCCACTCATCTTCTTAAAGTTGAGCTTCATCGGTGTCGACACGGACTTGCAGTCCACCATACCAAATCTTTCCAGAAGCTTCACAATGTATCTTCCTTGAGAAAGGAAAATCTCGCCAGGTCTTTGCCAGACCTCCAAGCCTAGGAAATAGTGCATCAGTCCTAGGTCCTTCATCTCGAACTCAGCAACGAGCTCCCTCTTGCACTGATGAATGAGAGGGTCAGCACCTGTCAGGAAGAGGTCGTCCACATACAACACCAGAATGAGAGGCTTCTCTCTATCATCCTTGAAGTAAAGGTTCGGATTAGCATTACTACGAGTGAAGCCCAGCTTCATCAAGTAGCTATCTATCCTCTCGCACCAAGCTCTGGGTGCTTGCTTCAGCCCATAGAGGGCTTTCTTCAACCTGCAGACATGGTTGTCTCGATCCTGGACTTCGACCCTAGAGGTTGCTTCCTTTATCGCACCATGCAGAAATGCGGTCTTTACATCCATCTGATGAAGAGTCCATCCTTGTGTAGCAGCAAGGGCTATGATAAATCGAATGGTGGTATATCGGGCCACAGGTGCAAATAATAGTTAGTGCCTTCCAAGAGAAGTCTCAGGCAACACATTTTCTCATCAGATCCATGCTTGATTTTATATCGAGGTGACAACAACTTTGTTCTGTGGTCTAGGAGCCATATCCCAGACATCATCCTCGCATCCTTGCAGATTTGATGTTTTACAACTTCTTCAAATGATCCAGGCTCAATTGTACTCGTGGCAGCTAGATACCCTTGGTATTTATATGGCTTCTTGTTTTTTCTATGGGAATTCCCCCCCTCGAAGCCATATACCCTTGAGCAATGAGGGTCTTCTTTCTTTCAGCAATGATATTAGCTCAGGAGGATATATAGTTGTATGCTCCCTCTTAATGCCAACTTTTCTTGAGAGAGAAGACATCTATTTCAAATGAGGGCATCCCAGACACCAACTTAGAAAGGAGTCTTATTCTTCCACACTCAAAGCCATTAAAGACTCATAGCCATATACTGTCATATTGCTCTCATGCATCTTGACTTGTCAAATAATGGAATTCAGTATTGCTGTGATATTATCATATACATCATTTGTTCAAAACTTCACCGGCTTTGCTAAGCATGGTTCAAGACTCCAACAACATGACAAAAAGCTGCAAAAACTTCTCAGTTCACTCTTTCAAGTTTACCATTACGCTCCAATGTAAGACTGATTCAGTTGCATGCTTACTGCTACATAGGTGTCTATCTATGTCACTGTCATACAGGGGGAATATATCTACAAGCCTCAGCTTGTGTCAGAAGTCCTTACAGCAACTACCTGTTATTCTGTGGAGATCTGCTGTAGCTTCCTCAAACAGCCTTCTAAGACTACAACTTACTGAACTAGGGATCCAATCTGCCATGGTTTATACTGCACTTGAGGCATTGCATCCTGATTTGCTTCCAGATCTGCCCATTTGTCATTTTTCTGGTTATTTCAGAAGATTGCTCTCAAGGCTGTCAAAAATTTGCCTAGCTCAATGACAAATCAATTTCCCTTGTCACTCTTCCTAGGACTTACATCTTTGCCCATCTCGTCAACAATCTGACCGCTACATAGAATTTCCCCAAGGGCTTCTGCAGTCAACCCTTAAAAAAAACTTCCAACTCCAAAAAAAATGTGCTTTAGGGCTTCCAGATCTGCCCAACTACAGTTAATGGTTGACTGATGTAAGGCTTCAAGCCTTCAGTTCTCAGTTCTGCAATTTTTCTCCTAAATTTGCACAGATATAGGAACCAATTTGACAGATGTTTCAAACACAAAATTTTCCCTATTTCATGCCAGTCCATACCTTACGTGATACCTTTCTCTTATGCAGATCTAGCATAGTCATAAGATACTTCTGCTCATCAGAGTTTCATAAGGGTACAGGCCAATCCTGCTCATCAATTGTTTCAGCCCCAATCATCCAGCAGGATAAATCTCAAGTCATCAGTAAATGTTACATGTGTGTCATGTTTATGTATAGATCTGGGCCACTAAGGGATAAAACTTCAGCTTCCCTTGCACATAAGAACCCCTCAAATGGGGCATCAAGGATCTATGTCCAACTTCGGTTTGGACCAACGGCTACCCCAGGAGTGAGTTCAATATAGAGTGAGCACACAGTAAAAAAACCTGTGATAACCGCCTGCAATTTGTTGTGATGATCCTTAAGGAGACTCATCCTTTACTCAACCTTTATTCTGACATGGAAGGACCATAAAAAAATGCTCGAGTTCAATCTTCCTTAAGGTCACAGGCTAGAAGGGACATTCTTCCTTCACGCTGAGAGTAAAGGGCTAAAAATGGCCCATACAAGGCTTGCTGTTGTGGTATGGCCTGTGGCCTACCATAACACTCAACATGCTGCCTTCAAACAATATTTGGCAATACTGTAATCCAACGTGATGCCAAGACAAAGAACTGATGGAATGCCGAGACTTTGATTCCCATGACAATGATACCCATACGTCTTCAAACTGACATCCCATATTGCTGCTATAGCAGCCTTCTTGTTACGGATAATTTTCATACAAAAATAGCACAAAAGACATACCTTATTTGCTCGCTGTTTGGTCTGCTCCATTGCTGTTGTTAGGGCACACATCTCAGTCCCTAACAACCCTCAAATCTTGCCCATAATTGCTTCCCTCAGCTGCGACTGCTCTTCAATGGGAGGCTGTCCCTTCACGCTGCTCCTTGAGGGAAGTTTCAAAGCTTTATACACAGAGTTTCCCTCCTAGAAGATAGTGGCACCCTATAGGTATACAAGCAGACCTGTAACAACCTCTTATGAGGGCTTTCCACCCATCAAACAACCCCTAAAACAGTTCTGAAAGAGATCCTGTGCCTCGGCCTTTTATCCCTGCAACTAGGCCTTATAACAATCCTCAAAGATGCCCTACAAAGCTCTTTCCTTCTCGTTGTTATAGCCTTCCTTGTTGCGGCCTAGACAGAGGTAACCCTTTCCACAGAGATAGTACGTATTCGATCAATTCATAGAAAAAATGAAGATGACCACTTCACACAGTTCATGTTCTGCTCATCCGATTGAGATGATCTTTAGATCAATCTTACACCTCTCCGAAAGAGGAGTCCAATAAAAATATTGGGATTGTCATCTGAGCAGCACAACCCGGAGTTTGGACCTAGTTGTCCAATTTTAACATGACTAGAGAGGCTCCCAGTGAACTTGACTACCCGCAAACAACAAGTTAGCTCTAGAATCGCTGCAAAACCAAATGTTAGAGATGAAACATTAATGAAAAATAAATCAATGACTGAAAATGGAAAAATGAGGGCTAGAAGAGGAGGCTAGGGCTAGGAAAAGGCCAATGATAGGCCTTAGAGGCCAAGAAAAGGGCAGTGATGAGGGGAAGCAGGCCCAAAGAGGCCATGACTAGGAAATCAAGCCCCAAAGGGCTGACGCAGGGCTAGGAAAGGCCCTAGAGGGCTTGCGACTGAGGGCTAAGCCCCTTTAGGTGCTGCGGTGAGGCCTAGGAAGGGGGCCGAGGGCCTGGAAATGGCTCTAAGGCTCACGACTAGGCTAAAGGAAGAGGATGGCTAGGCCTAAGGGTCTCAAAAAATTTCCAGAAGTCTGCAATTGCCAAAAATGCCAAAAATCACTGCCAAAATGCTGGATGACTTCCTTTCTTCAACTGGACGTTGAGCATGGAGGGTAAATTAAGGCTAGATCTGCTTCAAAACCGCAACAAATTCTCTTGAGAAATTGAAAATCCACCTGCACAAATGAATAAAAGAATTCCAAACCCCAAATATATATAAAATTTTAAAACCCTAAATACCCAAGTGCTACAAAATAACAAGGGTTAGAAAAATAATTTACAAATATTTACAATATTTAAAAATTAAATTTATAAGCTCTCAATAGCAAATTAATTCTTTTAGCCCAAAATCAAATAATAATTTTGAATTTTTTTTTTTTGAATAAATGACAATGATTGGATAATTTCGAAAGATATATTGGCCAAGGCCTTTCTGCAAAATTAATTACCACCAAAATCTCAGAGCACAAACATAGTCGGCTCTTCCCCAGAGTTTGTGAACTTGGAGCCCAAGGGTTAGCGTACCTGTAAATCTCTATAATTTTCTCAAGATATAATTGTTAGATGATATGGTGAATCAGATCACCTAAGATAGCATGCACCAATATAATGTTTATCACCAACAAATGAAATAACAATTTACAAAATATTCAACACAATATAGGATAACACATAACTAACACATAACACAGATCAACAAAAGAAGAACACCATGAACTGAATCCCAAAGTCTTTCTATCATGATAAAAAATGTTCCCAGTAGAGCAACAACTCAATACCAACGTTTACAAATTTTTCTGATCTAGAGATCATCCTTTGATATCAAATAAAAGCTCAATAGCTTCTTTATATAGAGAAACCCCTCCAAGTGGAAAATAACGATTAAATGGCCCGATCCTTGTCAAAATAATATTGACTGTTGAAAATAACTTGATCATCTTTTAATCTTCACTGTCAATCTTTTTTATTTTTTTGTAAGTCAATATTCTATTCATTTAGGAAAAAGGAGTACATAGAGTCTTTCTCAAAACAGGTGGTTTCACCCCGATCGAGTTTGTTGACCAAAAAGTGCACCAGATGACGAAAATACAAAAGAGTGGCTAAGGACAACGTCCATAAATGGTTGGGCCAGAGGCACCAAAACACAACTAAAACATACAAAACACTAGAAAGCATACTAGTCGTCTGACGTGATGGATGCAGGGTTGTCCGGGGCAGTTCCTGGAGGCGGTGGAGGGCGGAAGTCATACTGAACATGCCCTTCGTAGTGCGCCATCCATGTCTCCAACTTTTCTACTTTCTCCGTGAGTTGGTTTTGACCCTGCCATACCACAACTAGTCTTTCCTGGAGTTGACTCTGAAAGTAATGTAGACGTTCCAGACAAGCCATTTGCACCGTATGCTCTTTGCGCTGGACATGCTCTGCAGCGTCCACCCTATCCATCAAACTGGTAATGAGATCGCAACAGTTCTCTAGAGAACAATGTTGGAAACCCTGCCCCTCTTGAACCTCGGAACTAGCCGGCTCGTGCTTTCCTTTGCCGCCATGGGCTCCACCGCACCTTCGATTTTGCCCTCGACCTTTCGACCCTCCACCTCTGCTCACCCCACGCCTTCCACCACCGCGGCCACCACACACACCCACATTGCCCTTCCGCGCACGCCCAACAGTTTTGCCACCCCAACGGGGTGTCACCATGACCAATTCCTTATCTGCCATCCCTACGACATCATGGGTGACCAGGGAGGGAGAACGCCCTCGTCGCGCCGACGACTTCATAATTGACCACAAGGGAGGCACGCCACGAACATAAACCAAACACCAGACTCTCCACCAAAGAAAACACTCCCCATAGGCGAAGGACCCGAACAACACCACACAAAATAGCACGAATTCACAATGACGCTTCCCTCCCCTAGCGAGGGACCACCACCACCAGATAAACCAGTCACCTCCACCCTCCAGACCAACACAAGTGATGGAGCACCAAATAGGAATGGAGTAGCCGTTTCCTACTCGAGACGAACCCCAAGCCGGCGACCACCTACCAAATTTGACAGAAAGAAAACATAGACTAATCCACCAAGCCCAGTCATGCCAGAAATCACTGATATAACAGGGGCACTTGGGTTTTCGCCTCCTTCTCTGGGATTTCCTAGACAACAAGAACAACCCTCCTTTGTGAGCATGACAGAACATGCTTCCCTTAGACCACGAGGGTCTTTCCTTGCTCGCCTAGTCCTCACTATCACCAACAATAACAAGGAGCCCCAGCCACAGGGACTAATCGAACACACAACCCCTGTAAATTTCCGTGGTAGGTGCCCACACACCGAAACCACTGAAAGCCTTCCTTCGACTCTTTCTATTCTTCTGCGATGGCCACCACAAAGCCCAACACGATACCCGAATGTAGAGAAAAATCCCAGGTTCGCTCATTGGGCCTCGCCTTAACTCTGCGCGACCCCCAAACTCCAACGCACAGTAATTTCCCACACGAACGATTGACATAATGGCAGCACCGCTCCCTTTGCATGCATAATTGTGAAGGGACCCACACAACATCTCTACTTGTATTCACACATGGGAGCTGGCCTCCACGTGTTGCCTAGATTGCACCCCGATTGGAGGTCCACTGTCAAATTTTTAATTTTGAGGAAAAATTCGAATTTTTCTTAAACCCAGTTTTAATTAATCCAAAAATTAATATTTTGGATTAATTTCCACTAAAAATTGGCTTTGACTTAACAACCAAGGTCAAAGGGCTTAAATTTGCTTAAAATATCCAATTTTCCCTAGGTGGGGGACCTCCAAAAATTGACTTCTCTTTGACCCACGAATTTTTGATTATTTTCCACTTCGAGAGAAATAAATTTCTCTATGACACAAAATTAATTAATTTTTTGGCTTAGGACTTTTATTTAATTTAGCTAGAAAAATTAATTAATTGACACTAGAGGGGATTTAATGATTTTTCTACCCTCAAATATTTTTAGCGATGTTTTTAGATTGCGAGGGACCATGCACTAAAATATTTATATATCAAATAATTACAAATTCAACCCTTGAAAGAGGAAATACACATTTACACTTAGACCCTCAATAATTTACCTAATTCTGTGACACAATATGATCTAGTATGAAACCAAGTGTGCTTGTAATAAAATAATTTAGCTAATGTGCTAAAATTATTCCCAAACACAATTTTACAATAGACTCGATATAACACTAGGACTCACCTAAGACCTTGTTAATGAATTCCACCCTAGCTTTGAAGTTTAAGTTGGAAGAAAAACTCTGCCGATTATCCGTGTTCACAAACACACATAATTCAGGTAGGTTAAAAAACTTTCTAGGATGAAATCCTTTTCCAAAATTAGAGGCTTACCTAGGTGTTGTTACATAATTAAATGGTCATACTAGCATCATTTACAATACAATTTGTAGAAACGTTGGAAATACCTGAGAGGGGGGCGAATCAATATTTTTAACAATTAACACTTCTTAATATTTTTCAGAGCATTAGTTAATCTTTAGTTATTATTATTGTTCTTCTTTAGATGATCATAAGCAATAATCAACAGTAGACAACACCATACAACAATGCAGAAAGATAAAATAGAGGACACAAAGATTTTTAGGTGGAAAACCCCCTTCGGGTCAAAAACCACCGAACGCTTCTCTAGTAATTGTCTTCTTCTCTATTTAAAACAAATATTAATTACATCATGATTTCAGCTACAACTGAGGGATGCGTCAACCCCCTAAATCATAGGCCACAACCTGTAGGACGCTACTAAACCCTAATATCCTGTTGCAACTAGAAAGATGCTCCAATGCCTTGTAGATCAGGCCACAACCTGATGAGTGCCCCACCCCTCTGTTTACCAGCTGCTGTCGGAAAGGATGCTTCGCTGCCATATTAGTTTATCAGCCACAACTGAATGGACACAACAACGCCCTGTGCAAGCCACAACTTGCCTTAGCACCACCTTGCCGCCTTGAAGTGTTCTCAGGCCACAACCTGAAGGTGACTCCAATCACCTAGAAGAGTCGGTAGATCACATTTCAAAATTTTCAGACTGGATCCCCCTATGCTCTCAATCCATATAAGAAGGTTGTAATGAAGATAATAATATTCTACACGATATGTATATCTTGTCAAGTTTTGATGAACAAAATTGCTCAACTGATCACTACCAAGTCAACCCACTAAAAAATCACTGCATATCACTAAACACTGCTCATCACTGATCACTGTACACTATTGATAACTGCACAACACTATCACTGCTCAAACTGACCATGTCATATCCACTTTCACCGCACTGCTCATGAATGAGTAATAGTCAAGAGCTCATAAGCAAACCGCCACATCACTGAACCATTCACACGGTACTGTTGCAAGTGTTGAATACAAGTGTCTGAGAATAGCACAATCCCAGATGCCACGGGTCATCCCTATGACTTGCTACCACTGCTTTCAAGCTTTGTCCACAGAGAACTACTAGCATATGTTCCTTCACTACTGAGCACTACTCACACACTGCTATCCATCGTTACTTCAATAAGCTATACCACAAGGTGATGTATCCTCAGAAACCTGTTACCCTCAGATCCGAAGTGTATAGACTTTTCATCTTCAACAAAGAGAGTGACCAACACTTAAAAGGATCCTCCAAGAGGAGCACCCAACATACCATACAAACACACCTTAATTTCTGAAAATGCTTCACTGTTTCTACCTGAGGAGTCGAAGTTCAATTTCAGAGCTATGCTCAAAAGATCATTGTTGAATTTGAGAGTTCAATAAGTCTTCTTTTATAGAGTTGGGTTGGGCTAATGAGGGCTTCTAAGTTAGACGTTAGAGGGTTTAGGAGGGGTTTTTTTAAGAGATGATCGTGGGAGATTAGATACTTTTAAGTTTCTTAAAAAAAATAATCGTTGAAGTGATCCATTAGGTAGATGTTAGAGTAGGCATTACTAGGAATTTAAGGATTAAAATTTTTACATTAAATGGGCCTTGTAATTTAAGGAAGGTGGATTGTAGGAAATTAAAAATATTTTTTATTCTTAATAATCAATATTTTAATATAATAGTTGTTATTTACTTGTTTGTTTAAATACCAAGAAATTGTTTACTAACCCTCTTTGATGTGTTTTATAGGTGACACACGAGTGCAGTAAGTCAATGATTGATTTATTGTCTTTGATTCTCGAAATTATTCGACTTATACGTGGTGAGATTAGGGTGAGAATCCCTGCCATATATTGACAACCGTTGGTGAATAAGGTGCCATGTCTCTACCCCCTGGGGTTTTAGCCCACAAAACTGGGTCTTCAACTTTAAACTCAATTTTCTCTCAAACCAGAAGGAACCACGAGGCGTACCATATATCAACAGACACATCTTGACGAGGAGAATCTAATGACATAGATATCTGATCCAAACTCAATGATTTGACCTACCAAAAACCCTCAACAAGGTCGGGGTACATCCTTAGTCTAGGGGACCCAAACCCTAGGACTTGGGTTTTCAATCATCCAACAATATAACGGTCATCTTGATGTAATCTGACAGTTACAAGGAAGCGTTCATTAACCATTTGACATCAGTGACTGGTGTTTTTGGTCAAAGTCAAACCAAGTCAACAACATAGGTTGACATCAATGGTAACACCATCCAACAATCTTCCCCTTTGTCATTGATGGCAACACATGTACTCCTCCTACGAGTACAACTTCCCTTAACATCATGCTTCACCTCCTCGAGATTTCAACCTCCTTCTCAGGTTTTTCTCTCCCCCTTTGACATCAATGGCAAAGGGTTACTCCCCCTGAGAATTTGCTTGCTTCATATGGACCTGTTATTTTTCTATGCTTCCCCCGACGAAAAGATTTTTTGTAATAATCTGTCAATGATGATCCCTGTGGACCTGTAACTTGCATGTGCTCCCCTTGAAGAGAAGCTTCCCTCCTACACTAGCAATCCCTGTGGACTTGTAATCCTTTAACTATTCTGCTCCCCCTGAACTTGTTATGAATTTGACACATTTCTCTTGAAGTTGCCATTCTGTTCATGTTGTTTTTGTCTATGGTAGACCTGTGCCACATACTACTGTATAAACTCCCCCTCTTCAAAATTCAAGGAGTTGACAAGCTAGATTGTTTAGAATAGTGTATCATCTAATGGACCATTTTGACTCGAGTCATTAACCGAAACAAATGCTGATTCCTTATGACTTGTTACGAACCCTGAAAGCATAACTGCTGAGAGCTTCTTTCCTTCTTGCTTTTCTTGCTCATCCTGTACCTATTTTCTTTTCCAAACCTTCTTATTCTCGTCGTCAAGCTTTTCGTTCATGGTTGATTCCATCTTGTACTTGCAGTAATGAGCCATGTGTCCACAGTTATGACATTTGTAACATTCAATGTCATCCATACAAGATTCTATTTGGTATCTGTCTCGTGATCTCGCAAACTTTCCTCTAGGGTTTTGTGGATAATGATTGTACCTGCCAAAAACTGCACATTCCCTAGCCATATGTCCATAATTAGCACATAAAAAAAATAACCATTAAATAAATGTGCTTACCTGAATGGTTCATTCGGATGCAATGGTCCTTGATAGTTGCACTTGTCAACAACTTCACAATCCCTGGCCATATGTCCATAGTTAGCACACGAAAAACAATAACCATTATATAAACGAACATACCTGGAAGATTTTTCATTCTTCTTTGGAGGCGGTGGTGTAGTCTGTTGTTGTCTTTTGTTCTTGACTGCTTTGGTCTTGTTTTTTGGAGTTGCAACATTCTTCTTTGGCTTTTCACTTTGATCAACTTCCTTCTTTGGATCATCCTGCAAAGATGTGGAGTTTGTACCTTCATCAACTGGAGCTTTACCAGCGTTAATTCCCTTCATTTTCTCTTCTTCATGTGTCTTATCTTGTAAGTGTTCATTTTCTGATCCCTTGAGTTTGTTGATCTCATCAAGCACCGCATCAAGTTCTTCTTGCTTTTGAGCAAGATCTTCTTATGAAGTGTTCCTCTTGTCCAAACATTGTGTACATGCATATTTGATTTTCAGCTGATGTTATTTTGATAATTGGGTAGTTTCTAGCATTGGATATGCATGTTGATTTGACATGACATTGAGCAGATTTTGTTTAAGTGATTTACCAAACATATAACAGCTAAAGGGGCAGATTTATAGCTGTAATAAATCTGATGAAATGAGTTTTTTTGGATCTGTTATATGCTTGGAAGTGTGCCCTAATGGATGAAACTGTGTTGCATTAAAGTACAATTTTTTGGTGTTTATTTTCTTGGGCTGCCTTGTGACTTGGGTTGAAAAGAAGTGAAGTACATGCTTCTGTAATTTATATTCTAGATTGAGCCCTAAGGCTGAAAGTTCACATGAAAGAGATAGAAGAAACCTCAAGGTTGAGGTGAAATTTCTGAACTTGCATTAATTTCCCTGTAATGAAATCGCAAGTGTTGGAGGGACCAAGAAAACTGGCAGACAAATCAGGTGCATGTAAAATATTGCCAGGCTCAGTGATTTGTGACAGAATTTGGCACAATAAAGAGGTTTTGTAGGGTGTTATTGCAACTGTGCTTCTGCTGACCTCTGTATTCATTCTTCCAATCTGAAGATTGGCAGATACTCTGATGGATGTTGGGATGCATGCCATGGCACGAAGTAACTGAATCCCTGCCCCCTTCAATATTCCTTCTCCCTTAGAGTTGGAAACTTCAAAATGGTTCCTAGAGCCTTCCATCTCCTGTTGGCGTTGTAAGGCGGATAGTAGACATAGATTTGAAATCCCCTCCTATGATAGTCCATGAGGATATTTTCCCCTTGACTGCCTCAAGCCCTCAAACTGCAAGTCGTTGATTTCCAAAGCACATGGGGGATTAGGGTTTTGCAGCCTTGGATTTTGAGGTTTTCATTTTGAGGTAAGATCAAGATCCAAGTGGCTTTTGTGACCAACAAAAAGCATCTGCAAGAAAATAATGACATCATCTCCCAAATCATCGACAGGATCGTGTGAATAATCAACCAAATCCTCTTCTGCCATCACTCCAGTCCCTCTCAAACTCTCTCTGCTATTTTTCAGATATGTCCTGATTTTTCTGAGTCTTCAGTCCTATTACTGTTTAGTGCACTAGGACTGATTTCTTACAAATACGAATTTTTTGGGACATTTTAATGTTTGATGTTCCATCCTTTGTTTTTAATGGTTATATATGTGGAAAATAGTTTGGGGATCAATTGATTTAACTTGCCAATAAACTTGGGATAAATGAAACATTGAAGATAACCCACATTTTGGATCTTTCTGAGCAGCAACCTAAAACAGTTATGGATTTTAGGAGTCATTTTCATATGAATGATTGTTTAATTATGGCATCTTCTTTAGTGTTATTTCATTTTCCTTTCAATGTATGCAAGCATTTGTCATTGATCTTACTTGACTGTATTTCCATTGAATGTTCAATTACATGCTTGGTTTTGATGGAGGTTCCTACATACATGTTGAATATTAATATTTAGGGTATGGAAAATCTTGCGGGTTGGTAGTGGAACTAACAGTTCTATGATCTATCTTGCTTCAGCTGGTGCAAGTTCTTATATTTTTTTTCTTTTCTTCTACTATTCCTTAACCTATTGTTCTTTTTAATGATTGGGATCTTTCTTGGAGTTTCTTGTGTAGGTATTGCGATGTGCTTTGAGGGCTGCTCCAGTTTCACTGATTACAGAAGATTGTATCAATGCTCTGGCAGAAGGACTTAACCCTCCGTTGTTTAAACATTTTCGGAAATTACTCTGGAGTCACGAGTGTTCTATGCCATTATCTGGCTTGGGCTTAAAATTTGATGCTGAATGGGAAACCTTTTCCAGTCTGATAATGGGGTGGATAAGAAATTTCAGTTCTGTACATTTAAAACAAGAGGAGGTCAATACAAGTTCAGCCTGGGAGTTTTTGTTGTGCAGTAAAATGCACAGGAATTATTTGAAGACTCCTTGCTTCATTGGCCTTTCTCTTCCTCCTGCTCTGCCGCCATCCGCACATTGCCCCCAGACGGAACTAGTTTCAACTGCAGTGCAAACTGAAGATCCATCCTTCCATAGACAAATTTTGAGGGAGATGCTAGACATCTTACATGGTGTCTATGAAGACTACAAGCTAGATATTCTCCGTAACCAGTATGTGATCTATCCTTATACAAGATTATGCATACTGTAAAAGAAGATTTTAGAGATGAAAACAGGGATTTTACGGGGATGTTTTCTGGGGCTTGTATCTATGATCTAGAAAATCAAGGGAATTTTATGGGCAAATGTTTCCACAGTCATTATATGAGCACACATGGTGGCTTGATTGAAAAGATATTTCTGAGTCAGAAAACAATATTGTTTCGAAACTAATACGAAAAGCTAATTCTGTGAAATGTTTCATTGACGATAATGATGTTTACTATTCCCTAAGACTATCATTGACCGCCTTTTTGGTAGTACGAGCCATAGGTAGGGATTGACTAGAGTGCAGTGTATGTATTACCGGTGGATAGAAGGTTTTGTGTGGTATCTTTTCACCTGAATTTCTTATTCTTGGTAATTATGTGGGAAGGGGCAGGGTTTTGCTTCACACATTTTCTTATTTCCTAGTTTCTAGATTTGATTCCCATAGCCCATTAGTGTTGTTGTGGATGATGATGGTGGTAGACATTCCTTGTTTGTTGTCTGTCATGTTAAAATATTCCAAAAGTTAGAATTGTTGAGTTGATACTCATTTTCAGTTCTAATGCCTATTTCTTCCATTCTTTCTGATGTTCAAATTTTTAAACTTGTGCCACTGGACAGGGATTTGCAGCGGCTTGTTCATTTAGTTAATAGTATAGCAGCTTGCCTAGGGGAGGCAAACTTTGTCGATTACTATGTTCGAGATTTTCCAGGGTTGTTGCCACATTTTCCCGTTCTCAGCACAACAGATGGCCTCAGGAATCCACCTAATTTGCTACAGTGGCTGCAGAACTGTTTAAAACATGGATGTAGTTCCAGAGATGGGGAAGGCCTTCCTCATTTGCTTTGTAAAGAAGGAAGTTTTGCAGTAGATTGGTCCCGAAAAATCGTGGCATTTTATGGACTTCTATTAGGCTCGGAAAGAAGGGGTCAACACCTTGCTTCAGGTGTGTCTTTTAATGTTGCCAGTGGCACTGCTAACTGTCCAGAACACTGGACTGTGTTGTCTATGGTTGCGGAAAGTTTTGGGTTGCAACAGTTGGATCGATTACCTTATGGAGTCTCCCTTCCACTGCGACATGTAAGCTTCTTGATTTTTGTCCTTGTATGCAAAGAATGCACAAATATTGCAGTACAGGCATATCCTGCATGCTTTCATATATTGTTGTTAGTGAGAATAAGAGTCTGATTTGTCATGTCCCTTTACCTTCTTTCTGATATCTTTTCTGGGATGTCTTAATTTTTGAATATAAATTGAAGTTTACTTGATAAATTTATGACCTATTTTGTTTGTTATTTTTAGCGAATGGTAGGGTTTTACTTTTCCCAATGGTGCACAAGTGATATAACCAGAAACAAAGGCAATACTCTATATAAATATTTCTTGATAGTAATTCAGTCAAGCTGATTTTGATGCAACATAAGATACCTTTTCTTCAAAAAGAAAACTTGGATGTTATATTAAGATTCGCAAAGACCCTTTTTTTCCTGTAGTTTTATTTTAGGAAAAAAAGTTGCATCTGTAAATGCCTAAAGCATTCCAGCTGGCTGAAAGCCAAAAAATTGCAGTCAACAGAGGCTACCCATAAATAAAAACTGATTGCTATTTACAGTGAGTAGCTGTCCTTAATTCTCTGCTAAGCTCAGAATTAACAAAAAATTAAAATAAATACATATGGAAAGTGTCAAATTTCTAACTATCCAGCATTTACATTGTGATGTAATCATCTAGCATTAATACTCATAAAAAAGTAATCTATTTCGTATACATTGCAGCCAAAGTGTCATGAAGATATTTGAGATGAGAGCCAGGAATTTTTCTGTAAAATTCCATGTGCCTGGGTCCAGCGCCGCTCCCATTTTGGAGAGCCCATCTGCTTCCTGATTTCTGTCCCTGTAGATATGGTCAAAAGATAGGTAAGAGAAATCTTTGAACTATCTTGGAACTCCTGAGAAAGAGGGATCAAGGAGAAATTCAGGATGTTGACAGTTGAAGGCCCCTGTGATCCATTGAATCACTAATATGGAATCAACATAATTGTGTATGTGAGAGATGCCCTTTCCATTGGTTAGGTATGGAGTGAGTTTCAGGTCCATGAGCTTACAAAAGTTGTTACTCATTTCCAATGCCAGCTGAAAAAGAGCTAGAGTGATCACTATAGAGGTGAATAATGTCCCCAACTCTTCCTTTGGGAGAATCTTCCAGAGAAGCTCCATCAAAGAAAGCCCGCATGATCCGAGTTGGATCATTATATTATTTTTCATCCATCTTGTGCTTTCAAAGTGGAAAAAGTGGAGGAAGCAGCACATAGGACCATTTTTACTGGCAGGTCCTAGATTGACAAATTGGGGTTTGAAACTTTCTGGAAACAGTTTGAGGCATCAAAAAGTGTTTTTGGGGGGTAACACTTTGCCACTTAAGCGTGACACCCTATAATGGTATTTTATTCACAAATACCTTTTCAACAACGCAAGAATCACCTCAATCAGAGTTTGTATGCAAAATTTATGCCACCCAGAAGTTGGATTTCTTGTTTTGACTACCATGATTCGAGAGAATGCCACGTAGCCCCCATTATTCATGGAAAGGGGGCTAGCCACATGATCATGATGAAAAATACTTTAGAAGACTTGATATTGCAACTCTTGTTAAAAGTTGAAGGAATACAATTTAACCCTTAGTAGGCCATTGGACTGTATTATAACCATAACACTAGGGGGAAAAGGGTTCTATTCTATTCGATTGCATGTTGTTTCATAGATGAGCAGAGTAGCCAAGAGTGGATAGGGCGAGAGAAAATAGAGAGGGTTTGTGCACTGTAGCAAGCTCCAGACCACAAGTCTCACTTCTTTATACTTGCATCCATTTTCTGTTTAAAGAAGTAGAGTAGAGCAACCTCACCTTCTAGTTGGGGTTTCTCTTGAAAGAGTTTCCCAGGTTATATCTCGTGTTAATTTGTTGTTTATGAGTATTATTTCGTTGTTCTCTATTTTTAGCAGTAGAAACACAGCTCTACCCCATAATGAGTGGCAAGAGTTTCCATAGGGGAAAGGGTTAGTAGAGGGCCTTTGAGGACTTGAAGAAGATCAGTCAAACATCAGTTTTGGCATTATCAAACTTGCAATAGCCCTTCAAAGTTGAGAGAGATGCGACTAGGTATTTATGGTAGTGATGTTGATGCAAGGGAGGAAGGCTTGTATGCTACCAGTCTGAAGTATTTTATGGGGTAGTTCTCAAAGACCCGACCTATGACAAGGAGCTATATGCTTTGGTGCAAGCTTTGAAGAAGTGGAAACACTATTTGATGGGAAAGGAGACAGTAATCCGCATAGATCAACAACCACTATAGTGCTTGCAGGCCCAAAATATGCTGCAACACACCAATCATTACAAGTGGATGGGGTATCTATAGAAATTTCATTTAGTGGTCAAGTACAAGAAGGGAAACACGTACAAGTTGGTCAACATACTTTTCAGGCCACCCACATCAAATATCACAACTTTGAGAACTCTAATGCACATGGAGCAATTCTCCCATGATGCATAGAGGGAGGCATATTCCAAGGATGAGGACTTAAGGAGGAGATTCAACAGTTGCAGAGCCAAAGTCATGTGCATGATAGTGACAATATAGTTGACTACCATATCCAAGAAAGGTTATTATGCAGGTTGGATAAGTTATGTAGTTCCTAAAGTTGAGTGATTACAACTGATTAGAGAGGCTTACACTTGCAAGGTTGCTAGACATTTTGGTGTGGGCAAGACAGTGGCCACCTTGTAGAGGTACATGTATTGGCCCAAGATGCAAGAACAAGTAGCTTTGTTATACGAATGAGGATGCATGCTTTGTTGTACCAACAAGCTTAGTAACAGGAAATATGGTTTATATCGTCCCTTGCCTATACCCACTCATTCTTTAGGAAGCATTTCCATGGACATTGTGGGAGGTTTACCGACAACTAGGAAGGGACATGACTACCTATTCGTGGTAGTTGACTAGTTAAACAAGATATGTGTTCTGATGCCCTGTTAAAAGACCATCAACAGACAAGAAGCAACCAACTTGTTCTTTGGATAGGTCTGTGTGCACTTTGGAATATTGAGGAACATCATTTCAGATGGGGGCACAAGATTTCTTAGTGTATTTTGGACTACATTATGGGAGAATATGGACACAAAGTTAAAGAGGTCTACAACATTCCATCCATATACAAATGGGAAAACATAAGTAGTTAGTAGTCCAAACTTCTAATAGTAAGTCCCCATTTGGAACTTGTTTTGGATATTTGCGACCTTCTCTTTTGGATATTGCAAATGGCTAGCAAGGAGTGTGGGAGGATCTTACAGGGGATTCCTGAAGGGAAGGAAATTTTGTTGATAAAATCAGGCAAATCCGTATACAAATACAAGAGGCACTGCATAAGTCACAGGAAAAATACTAAGTTCGGCATGATCAACATGGAACAAAGAAGTTGTATGAGGTGCGAGTTAAAGTATGGTTACAGTTGAACAAGGAGAGGCTACAGGGTCTTGGTAATGAAATCAAGGCTCTACGATATGGTCCCTTTGAGATACTAGTAAAGGTGGGAGATAGCGCCTATAGACTTAGTATACTCCCATACATGTGCATTTACTTAGTGGTGTGTAAAATTCCAAACAAAGAAACTTCCCAATTGACCACAAATTTCTTGACTTTTTAAGTGGATATTTTAGCTAGAAATTTTGTCAAACATGTCACATGCAAACTATTGTAGGTTTCTTCTAATTTTGTTTTTCCAGAACAAATTATACAGTGCTCAAGCACTAAAACAAACTTCAGAAATATTTATTTCAGACCAAAATTAAATCTTTGGACCACGGGGGTTAACTCAAGGATCAATTTTCAAGGAAAAAAAGTTGGAAACAATATTTTTTGGACCTGGATCAAGGTCTTCATCAACAAATTCGAACTTTTTTTGTCAGATCAAGGGACAAGATTTAATTTTGGCATGGATCAAGCAACAACTAGTGGTTATTTTTCAGGATCAAGTCAAAATTGTGCACTTCTTTGGACCTAGCCATTTTCCACTTGGAGGGGGATCTAGATCTCTCTATTTTCTATATAAGGAAGCTATTTGCTCCTCATTAGATCATCATGTACTCGTCAGAAAATCATTTTGTAATAGGCTAAGCCAAGCTCTGTTGTAATTCTTCTTTTGAATAAAAAAGCAAAAGTCTTTGGGGGTTTTATTCGTGTTGGTGTTTCTTTTCTACTTCTTGTGGTAATGTTATTATGAATTGTGTTCTTGTGCTCTACTGAATATAATTGTCAATTTATTATTTCATTAGCTAACAGTTGGATTATGTATTTTGCGTTAGGTATTGGGTTAAGAAAAACATTCTAGCTCACTTGATCTAGCAGGAATCTCTAGATCTTGAGGGTTTTAATGTGTATCTAGCCCCTTTTGATTTAATAATTGTGAAAATTTGTGAATACAAAATTACAGAAACCCTACTGCAGAATCTTGGTTTACTTCTCCTACTTGTTATTAAATTATACAAGTTATTTTCAGAAAATATTCAAAAAATACCGAAGTAAACACAACTAACAACCTACACACATGCAGATCATTTATTAAATATTACGCTCATTCAACAAAGTGACAGATTTTTCGGACAATTGTCCCCGGAAAAGCCCATTGCGGGAAAACCGGTGCAACAAATAGGAGGGTTTATTATTATTATTAAGTAGAATCTGAGTACAACAAATCTGGGCACCTCACTGGTTAACCTGACAGAGAAAATAATAGATCTGCAGCAATTCCTGTTGTTCTGGAGACTGAAAACTTGACTGATCCACACCCTCAAACGGGATTTACAGGACTCAGCCACTTTCTGCCTCTAGAAACTGCAGCGCTGCCCTTGAAGCACCTGCGTCAGCCCTGTTAGGCTTTGCGTGCCCCTGCGCTGCTTAGAAGGGGACTGCATAACCCCAGACTGGGTGATGCAGTCCTTACACTGCCCTGGATGGTCTCTGCGTAACCCTGGTGACCTCTTGAAGTTGCAGCGCTGCCCCTCGTAGGCCCGCGTAGCACCTGCATAGCAGTTGAAGCTCTCTGCACTGTGCAACTGTTGCTGCTCCTCTGCGCTGGTCCTGATTGTTGCTGCTCTGCCTCTTGCGAACTCTTGGCTTCGGGATCAGATCATCCCCTTAGCCAATACTACCCCTCGCTGTAGAAAACTCTTCTAGAAATTCTTAGCAAACCCTGCCCTAGAATTCCAGCTCAGTCTCTCAGCTATGCCTCCGTGTATGTGTCTCCAATTGACCTTCAAGCCTTTCTCTTATACTTTTTCGTTGAACACATCAACGACCGTGATTAAATCTCTTATCGACGGCTGAGATTAAAAGACTACTTGATCCACATCACTTAGATCATTTCATCACGTGTGTTTAATTAATTCACTTTAATTTTTCTGATTCCCCAAGTTAGACTTAGGGTCCTCATTAAAAAAGTTAATTTATTTTAATATCTCACACATAAGATGAAATTTCTCCAAACGCTTTCTGGGTTTATAGAGGTGATGTGTTTCTTAGCCCCTCCAAAAAGTTTTAGGGCTAGAGCACACCCGATGCTACCCCAATACACAAAATCTTAACACACCCTCTTAGCACGGAGTGTGCTCCAGAAATACATCCACACCATGTATCACAAGATCTTGCCATTGGTCTTTGCGCTGTTGATACTTGGCCTGCTGCCCCCCCATCTGCTGCGCTGTTGCCCATGTCACTTCCATTGACACTGCCACATCTGTACTGCAACTCCCTCTCAAATTGCTGCATCATGCTGCCCACAGCACTGCCACTGCCAACTGCTGCACTGCAACTCAGTTGCTGAGAAGTAAGCAACTAAAAGAGTCCTGTCCAATCGTTGACAGACAAGTTAGGCTGCATCCCATCACTGAAACTCCCTTGGCTGCTGCTTTATGCTGTCCTCCTGAAGCTATTGCACTGCTATAGCTTTGCACTGCGTGAGCACTGCCTCTTTGCGCTGTTGAAGTCCCATCAGCCTCTACGCTACTGCCTCTACGCTGCTGCTGCCTTTGCACTGCGCTGCTCCTTCTGCAACATCTCAACACTGTCCTCTGTTTCACTATGATCTTCTGCACCCATCTCCTACTTGTCTCGCTACAGTCTTAAGGCTCCCGTAGCTCATATGTGATCCAAGAGTTGGGCATAGTCAAGGATCTTGCCTGCTTCTCTGTAGCTGCTCTACATATCCATGTCACCCCACTTCCGTGGCTCATGAGCACTCATGGCTACGTCATCATCACTCTCATCGTCCTTTGCTGCTGCAGCCTTGGAATCAAAAGCTCCTTTGTCCTTCTTCTTAGGACAAGTGTTGGCAAAGTGTCCAAGTTCACGACAGTTAAAGCACTGGACCTTGGATAGGTCCCTCTTCTTCTTCCCTTGTTGCCTTCGTTCCTTCGAATCAAGGGCTGCATCATCTTCTTCTTCTTTCTTCACCCTGACCGTTCTGCCGCTAATGTTCTACCTCTTGGTGATTCTCTTGATCTCCCCTTGGCGGAGGATTGCCCACATGTCTGCCCAGGATAGTAACGCAACTCTGCCCAATTTGCTCTAAACAAATGTTTCCCATTCCTCGGTGACTGCATTCAGGGCAGTCCTTAATAAGAGTCCTCCATCTGAAGTTGCAGCCATGGCAATCAGTTTATCTCGGATAGTATGAAGTCGGAAAAGGAAGGGATCTATCTCCTCACCCTTCTACATCTGGAACAACCTCATCTGATTCTCTAGAAGCGTCTTTTTTTGAACGAAGCTTCCCTGATACATTGTCTCCAAAGTGGTCCACATCTCATTTGCCGTCTTCTTTTCGGCAATGTGTGGCACGACGTGATCCTTCACTCCATCCATGATGAAATGCTTAGCCCACACTTGATTTTCTTTGAATTTCTTCAGAGGATCAGGATCTGCAGGCTCAACTAGGACATTCTCTACATGGTTCTTGATGTCGTACTCATCCAGGACTGATAGGTTCCTGGCTCTCTAGATGACGAAGTTGGACACACCGTCCAACCTATCCTTATCTCTCAGCCCATGAGAAGCCATCTAGCTCAAATCTGACGAAACATTACTCTTCTCCCTCTTTCTGTTGCAACACAAAAACGCTGGATCTGGGTTTCTTGGTGACTAGAAACCCTCTAGTAACTGCTCCTTTTGAAAACTGATTTTCTTCCAGGAAATCTTCAGCCAAAACAATTAGACAATTCTCTCCGATCCTCCTATTCAAATCTCAGATCTATTTGGCTCAGATCTGCTGAGTGACTGTCTTCCTCCCGCACTTTGTTGACTTAGCCAGGCATAATTCTGCACTAGTAGAATCTCCACCACACCAACAACGCTAAAGATCTGAAGCACTACTTCCGGATCTCGGCAACACTGCTCTACAAAAGGAAAAATAACTGGACTGTGTCCCTCTGGCTAGCCTTTGCATGAGCAGACCGGCCCAATGTACCCTCTGCACAACGCAGGCTGCTCCTGCATCCCTTTGGAGGGTGCTGCGCTGTCTCTGCGTCACTCAGATGGGACAACGTCAGTCCCTACATAACCTTTACTGGGATTGCCTCCTCCTGTTGCTGAGCTGCCCTCTTCGGATCTGCTGCTTCAACTGCTTCCCTGCAGAAAATATGCCTTCAACTGATTTGCTGGAAATTCAACTTGATCTGCAATCACTCTGATACCATGTGAAAATTTCTGAATACAAAATTACATAAAACCTACTACAATATCTTGGTTTACTTCTCCTACTTGTTATTAAATTATACATGTTATTTTCAGAAAATATTCAGAAAACACTGAAGTAAACACAACTAACAGCCTGCACACATACAAATCATTTACTGAATGTTACGCTCATTCAACAAAGTGACACAAATTTTTTGGACAATTGTCCCTGGAAAAACCCATGCGGGAAAATCGGTGCAACAAATATGAGGGTTTATTATTATTACGTATAATCTGAGTACAACAAATCTGGGCACCTCACTGGTTAAGGCGACAGAGAAAATTATAGATGTGCAACAATACTTGCTATTTTGGAGACTGAAAACTTGACTAATTCACAGTCTCAAACGAGATTTACAGGACTCAGCCACTTTTTGCCTCTAGAAACCCTAGCGTTGCCCCTAAAGCCCTTGCGTCAACCCTGCTAGGCTCTGCGTGCCCCTGCGCTGCTCAGAGAGGGACTTCATAACCCCAGGTTGGGTGACACAGTCCTTATGCTGCCTTGGATGGCCTTTGCATAACTCTGGTGGCCTCCTAAATCTGTAGCGCTGCCCGTCCTGGGCCTGCGTAGCGGTTGAAGCTCTCTGCGCTGCGTAGCTGTTGCTGCTGCTCTGCGCTGGTCCTTAGCCAATACTACCCCTTGCTGCAGAAAACTCTTCTGGAAATTCTTAGCAAACCCTGCCCTAGAATTTTAGCTTAGTCTGTCAGCTCTGCCTCCGTGTGTGTGTCTCCAACAGACCATCAAGCCTTTCTCTTATACTTTTTCGTTGGACACATCAACGACCGTGACTAAATCTCTTATCGACGACTGAGATTAAAATACTACTTGATCCACGTCACTTAGATCATTTCATCACGTCTGTTTAATTAATTCACTTCAATTTTTCGAATTCCCTAAGTTAGACTTAGGGTCCCCATTAAAAAAATTAATTATTTTAATATCTCAGACATAAGATGAAATTTCTTCAAACGCTTTCTGGGTTTTGGAGGTGATGTGTTTCTTAGCCCCTCTACAAAGTTTTAGGGCTAGAGCACACCCGATGCTAACCCAATACACAAAATCTCAACAATAACTTCATTTCCAATGTGTAAAGATTATATGGTATTCAGATCTTGGGCGTGATGGGTGTGAAAATTTCTGAATGTTACACTTACGCAGAAATCTTGCTGTTAGATCTGGTTATGCTTCTCGTACTTAATTAAGTAATTAACTGAGAATTTCAGATTAATATCGAAGCAAAACACATAACAATCTTTCACGAATTTAGATCTAGAAAAAGTACATGCAGACATAGACAAAGTGACACAGTGATTTTCTGGACAAATAGTCCCTGAAAAATCCCAATGTGGGTAAATCAGTCTGTTTGCTGCTAGAGAGTTTTATTATTAAGAATTTTCTGAATACAACAAATCTGGGTTCTAGATCTAGAAAACCCGACAGAGATAAAATAGATCTGCAACTCACCGGCTGTTCTGAAGCCAAAATAATGACTGATTCACACCCTCAAATGGGATTTACAGGACTCAGCCAAAATTAGGCCCTAGAAACCCCAGCGCTGCCCCTAAAGCTTCTGCGTCAGCCTCTGAAGCCCCTGCGTCCCTCAATGCTGGCCTGGAAAGCGCTGTGTTACCCCAGACTGGGTGACGCAGTCCCTACGCTGGCCCTAAGGGTCTCTGCGTAACCCCTGAGGGCTTCCAGCTGAATCACACTGCCCTGGGATGGACTGTGCAACACCTGCGTAGCTGAAGCTGCCCCTACGCTGCTCAACTGCTGCCCTCTCTGCCTCTACGTCTCCTGCTTCTTTGCGCTCTCTCTGAGCTGCTCTCTGTCTTTTGCTGATTCTAGACACTGGGATCAGATCATCCCCTTTATCTAAATTCCCCTCTCTGCAGCTGAAACACTTCTGAGACTTCTTAGCAAACCCGCCCTAGAATCTCGGCTTAGCTTCAGTGCTCTGCCTTTGTGTATCTTTACAAATGACCCCAAGCCTTTCCTATATACTTTTCTCGTTGGGAAACCAACGACCATGATCAGATTTTGAATCAATGGCTAAGATTAAAAGAAAGCTTGATCCCCGTGACTTAAGACAATTTCATCACATGTTTAATTTAATTAACTTTAATTATTCAATTTTCCTAAGTTTAGACTTAGGAAATACATTAAAATAATTAATTAATAAAATATCTCCCAAACCAAATGAAATTTCCCAAATCCCTTTTTGGGTCTTGTAGATCATGTGTACTCTGGTCCCTCGACAAAATTTGGGAGCTAGAGCACAACTGATGCTACCCCAAATACACAAAATCTCAACAAGGGGAAGTCTTCGGTTGGACTAACCAACTCCGAGGGCAAGAGGCTTAAAATCCCATTCTGTTAAATTCTCCAAGACTTATCTAACGATTTGTATGCAGTGATTTTGGCCATGGCTCAAAATTAAAATTAGTATCCTACTAAATTATTTCTAATTTAAATGTGCAATAAAGGTAGATTTCCTAATTAGAGTTTGAATTTTTTTGTGAATATTTTAAATAAATTTGTAAATATATTTACCAACACTCGTGCTTATTTTTTAAATTTTTTGTACTAATATTTTCTAGCCTATGTACATATTTGCCATCTTCTCTATATATTCCATGGGGTTTTTAGCTTGTTTCCTTGCAGATCTAAAGGAAAGGACTATAATTTCTTCATAAATTTGTTTTACAGGTGAAATCTCTCAAGGATCAACAAAGAAATTGGTAATGGAGGATTCTAGACCTCAGAAACCCTAGAAGACTAGGGTTTCTAGCCCTATATTGCCCTTCTTTGAAGGTCGTCCAATTGTTTCATCCCTTTTCCTCAAGGACGCAGGGGTTTGAAGTTTGAACTTTGAAGTATTTCATTGGCCTTTAAGGCCTAGATCTAGCAATCGGTGACCTTTATGCTTGCACACTTTCATCAATAGGGCGGCCGCAAGCCCTAAGAGGCTATTCTCATTGCAAAACCAAAATTTCTTTAAGGGTTCGACATACAAGTTTTTGCAAACAATTTTCACAATTTAATTTCATAATTTTCTTATCCAAATTTGACTCTGGTTGATGGTTGCAGGCTTAAGGAAAATTTCTGGGACCAAAGTAGTGTTATCAGAACCGGTGGAACCGACTATTTTCGGCCCACAATCGGTCTGAACCGGGCATTCGAATTGAAACCGACCGGTTCAGTATCGAACTGACCTATTTCACCGAACCGACTGGTTCAGGACCGGTTTTGTAACGGAACCAACCGGTCTGGTATCGAACAGGCCTGTTTCACGAAACTGGCCGGTTCAGGACTGGTTCAGTGCAATTTGTACCTATGAAGGCCAACGTAAAAAAAATGCTTTTTTATTTTTTGATTTTTTTAGTTGTTTGGCTCACTTCTAATTCTCCCCCAGGCTAGCTTAATATTCAAGCCTATGGACCTCAGCCCAATTATCAAGCCTATGGCCTTAGTATTGCTATGCAATTCATGGTAATGTTAAATTCTTAAAATAAAAGTGACATTCTCCTTTATCTTTCATTTTCATCCTTTTACTTCAATTTTTAACATTACGATGAAATGACTCAGGATGTTTGAGAGTGGTTCCAACTGTTGATTTTTTAGTAGCTTGGGAGGTACCCCAAGCCCTAGGGTCTGCAGATTGGATGACAAAGCGCAACAAGAGTCACTTGTGGGCTTGGAACCCAAGCATCGAGTTTTGCAGCAATCGTGTTTTGGGGCATTTCCATAGAGCACTTTGGACATGTGATGGCATGAGATGATAGAGGGCGGAAAGGAGAATCCAACACTTCGAGAATCGTCGAATTTCGAGTTGTCCTTAGTGAGATATGAATTTTTGAAAGTCAATTTTGGGGTTGACACCATAAGTGTCAAGGTCGGCCTAAGGTTATTTTAGGCATGTGACAGTTGGACAGCCCCTAGGGTGACGTTTTGGAGCCCTTGTTTATTTGTATATATAGAAGGTGAAGTGGATGACTAATGCTCATCCAATTGTCCAACAAATACACAAGAGAAAATCTCGTTGAAGGCTAAGAAATCTCCTTGGAGCCGCAACAATAAAAGGACAAAACAATGAAGGGTTTATAGGGCTGTTTGAAGTCTGTTTTGGGTGACTGAGTGTAGGAAGAGAGGGCCGAGGACCGAGGTCCCTTGGAAGAAGGTCGTAGCCAAGGGGACTGTTTTAAGAGCTGTTTGATGGGTGGACAATACTCATAAGAGGCTGCCGCAGGTCTGTTTGTATACTTGTAGGGTGTTGCTGTCATTTAGGAGGGCAAGTCTGTGTATAAGGGCTTGTAACTGCCCTAAAGGAGCAGTGTGGAGGGGTAACCTCCCATTGAAGGGCAGCCACAGCAAAGGAGAGTAATTCTGGGTCAGATTTGAGGGCTGTTAGGGACTGTGATGTGTGCCTTAACTAGTCCAAAATTGCAGCATTGGAGAAGACCATAAAACAATGAGCTGGAGTATGCATTTTAGGTGCATCTTGTGTGTGTTGGGTCATAGTTTGTGACCAGATTTGGATCAGATTGTTGGGAAGCCTGTGGGAGCCAATTTAGAGGCTTGATTCGGTGATCGAAAGCTTTCATCGGTGCAAATCTTGCAATGTAGTATTGGGTGCCATTGATTTGGTGGAGGGCAGTGTGTTGCCTACCCAAAGTAGCCCTTGACAAGCTATCTTGAAGTGACTAAGAGGAGTTGAATGTTGGGTGAATCTTGGTGCCGAAGTGCAGTACCTTGATGGACAAAGGTGACTGCTAGCCTGGTAGATTGGAGCTTGGGTATTGGCCAGCCTAGAGAGCAGATTGGATCAACCCATGTACATGCAGCAAAAGTGATTCGCAACAGTGTTAGGTGGCAGCCTTCTTGGAGTCTCGATGTGTTGTCGTTTGAAGGACTAAGGGGCAACTAGTGAGCAGTATGTAAGCGAAGGACCGATAGGACAAGATACGACATCGAAGCTGCAACGAAGTTTGTCATTGTATCTTGTATACCATAGACTGTTGTATTATTCAAATTGGTTTAATAAAACGAAGATTGGGTTGTACATTATTGTACAATTTTGTTAAAAATTGTCTATCTGGTGCATGTGTGATTTACTGCTTTATATTTTCTGCTGTGCAAAGTAGTTTTGGTTGAGATTCTTGGTTTGGTAGCGTCAATGTTTCTAAGATTCTAACCTAGACCCAAGATCGTGGAAATTCAACACCAACCTCATTGGATTTCATATGGAGAAAGTGGAATTTTAGATTTCACTCAAATCAACACTTCTAGGATGACATCATGCCCTAGCTTGATGGCATCACCTATATATTACATTTGATGATGATGTAGGCCTTTTGGAGGTTGACATTGGGGTTTGGGAAGGCTATTTTGGTGATAAGGCACATTTGGAGATGGGGAGACATGAATTGTGGATGAGGCATGCATTTTGTGTCATGTTTTGCGCCATTTCATTTGGAGACATGACTTTTGTAGATGACATCACTTTTTGGAGGGTATTTTGCTCACCCTTGTTGGTTTATTGAGGCTTGGTTTCATGTTATTTCATTATTTTGGTTATTTTTGGGATTTGGCTTGATGAGCGATCCACCTTGTATCGTGGATAACTTGTTTTTAGGGGCTTTTAGATCAAATTAGAGGTAAATCAACTTGGTTACCCTCTTATATATAGGGAGTCAATTTGTCTCTTAAATTCTCTGTCACACTTGGATCATAACTTGTCTTGATTAGTGATTCTCCTCTCTTGTGCACTATGGAGGCCTAGTAGAGTGACTTCTCTTGGGTGGATTTGATCTGATCTCTTTTCACGGATGGTTGTGCTGGATCTTGGATGTTACATGGTAAAGTAAGCTAGTTTATTTGCTTTATCTCGCTTTATCTTGGTATTATATTCCATGGATTAATGTTCTTGTGCTAACTTAGTTTATTAAATATTTGGTATTTGCTTCATTGTCCCTTGCTGAGCTAAACCTTTTCTCCAAGTATTTGAGGAATAGAGATAGGTTTTTATCCTTAATCAATTGGAAAATTGAGAAGCTCAGTCTCAAGTGTTGGAATCACAATCGCTGTTAGACCAAAAGTCGCAGGCGTTAGTTTTCGCTACAATCGTTAAAGTTAGGATCCATAAGAGTTTGTTAGTCCATGTCACAATACACATGGGATGTGTTGATCCAATGTGCAATAATCTTGCCTCCTTCACGAGTCAGGAGAGTTTCGAACTAGATTTTCTTCTAAACCCTAGATTTTGAAAAATCCATTTTATACCTTTTGCAAGTCTAACTGACTTCATCATGTTCAAATTCTCCTTTCCATATCCAAATGTCCAAAAACCATAGAGTCCCAGTCCCTCAACAAACAATCAAGGATATCAGACTAATAAAATGTGTCAAGATCATGGATCTTTCAATGAGATGTCTTCATTAAGAGAGAAATATGACAGACCCATTAGATATTGCTTCAACATTACTAGCATTGATATTCTAGCAACCATGTATTCTCGGCTAACATTGATCTTGATCCCTTCAAACCGAGTAGTTTATACTTCATCATAATAGTAATAATAAGGACACATCAAGCTCTGCACATGACTCATTTTTCTCAAGAGGATTTTGGTTCTCAAACTTGAATAGGGACTTGACCTCTTTTTCACTGTAAGCTTGTTATAAGTGAAGGTAATAACCTTTTCGTTAGAGAAATTCTTCATTTCAACAAGAGATATGTTAGGATATTCCGACACATAGGAAATAGTTAAGAATTACTTAGTCTAGTGTAGAGTTAGGTAAAGTGTGTTTCTTTACCATGTACATTTGTAACTTATAATCTGACGGTCACGATTTGTAGTGATCCGATGGTTATTTGTCACCTCGGTATTAACGACACTTGATTCGTGGCTTAACACCCGATTGGTCCATGATCTCTATTTAAAGAGCATGGAGGGTCATTTGTCCGGTAACCGTTTATGAGAGAAACATATGTAACTTTTCTTTTTACATTAATAAATTGCCTGAAGTGGCCGCGTTGGCTCAGGCCGTGGACTGTTTCCCTCTTTGAGGGTTTTAACCACGTGATTATACTGGTGTACTGATTTGTGATCTGTTTGTGAGCGGTGACCTTTGGTTCTTGATGTACGGAACTTACCTTGTAAATTCCTACATGGTATCAGAGCTATTTTGAGGGCAGCATCCATTGTTGATCAAAATCCGAAGCCGGTTTGACTGCATGCGAATGTCGTTTTGTAGATCTACTATTTCTGAACATTTTTGGGCTTGGAGAACTGCTCGGTTGTGTTTGGAGCGTCTGTTACAGTGAGGAACGCCTTTCATTTCATGCGAAAAGGTTTTCGACTGCCCAAGTTATGACAGTTTAGATCTGGAGGAAAAGGCATGCACACCGAAGAGTAAAAAAAAAAATCCCCCTTTCCTCCTTTCATACAATAACATGATCCTTTTACTATCTCACTTGGTGAGGGGTTAGTTTATGAGAATAGAGGTCTTGGGTTCAAGTCTCCTTCTCCAGCTTCTTTTGTAAATTTTTTTTTGTTAAAAGGAGCGGAATTTTTTTTAAAAAGTTGCACTTCATCCCGTTCCCGTAACTATTTGGCATCTACAACTCAGATTTTTCAAAAGGCATAACTTGTTCATTCGGAAGCCGTTTTTCGAGCTGTTTTTTTTGAAACGGCCTAATTTTTCAAGATCTTTCCATTGGAGCAGTTAGTTTCAGCTTTTCTCAGCTTCATTTAAAAAAAAAAAATGGAAAGTGCATGCCCGGTTATTCTTAACAGCACCAATTATTTCCAATGGCTACCTCACATGGTAGATATACTTAGAAGTAAAGGGATTTATAGAATAGCCACAGGACAATAAACTAAATCTTCCGATGATGATAAAGCTGCTAAATGGGAAAATAAACAAGATCAAGCACGAGGGTTGATAGGAATGTCCATTGCTCAAGATCTTCGATTTCATATCCTTGACATTGACACCCTTGATGAAGCCCTGGAAAAGCTAAACACTGTTTTTGGCATTCAAAATCAAATCAGGGCCCACCAGCTTGAAAATGAGTTGCTTACTTTGGACCCCAATAACTTCTCCTCCATTGAAGATTTTTTGTCCAAATTCAAGACCCTTAGAATTTTTTTAGATGGTTGTAAGATCAAAAAGGACGATGGTAGCCTCATCTATTGCATTCTTGCTAAGCTTGGCCCTGCATACTCTGTATTTGTTTTCGCCTTCCATTCCACCAAAGAAGCCATCATTTCTTCAGGAACCACCTACAAGAATCCTTCTTTTGATACCTTTTGTGATTCTTTGATAAGAGAACAAGAAAAACTTTTACACCTTGGTCTTATCACTGCTGGAAACGCTTCTAAGAAAGCCTTAGCAGCCCAACAACAACCATATCAAAAGAATTCCAAGAAGCATTATCCTAAAGAATATGGTCCTAAACCAAACAAGGGCCCTAAGCAATTTCAACCGCAAACTGAAAAATCAAATCTCCAAAATAATAAGGCAAATCAAAACAAAGGGAAGAAGATAGATAGACATTGAAACTTTTGCAATCGGGATGGCCATATAGAGTCCAAATGTTTTATGAAGATGGATGCCTTAGAAGCAGCAATGAAGAAGCACAACATCAATTTGGAACACTCTTCACCTTCATCTTCAGGCATGGCACTTTCTGCTTATGGTTGTCAAGCATCAAGATTTGGTTATGCATTAAATGTATCTTCTTCTTCTCCTTCTCATGAGTGGCTCATTGATTCTGGAGCTTCTTACCACATGGCTAAAAATAAATCCATGTTTTCTTCTTTAAATGATTGTAACACCAAACATATTTATGTTGGTGATGATAGATCTCTTAGTGTTGTAGGATCTAGAACCATTCATCTAGATAATGGTCATTTTAATGATGTACTATGTGTTCCTACCTTGTCATGCAACCTTCTATCTGTTTATTAGATAACTCATTCAGGTGAAGGGAAAATAGTAGAATTCTCACCTCATGATGTTGTAATCAGGGACCTCAAAGATCCTAAACATATTTTAGCTACTGGCATTGCTGATGATTCCACAAGGTTGTATAAGTTTGACAACTTTGGGTCATCATGTCTTCCCTCTGTTTTTGTTGCTCATAATGATGACGAGAGCAAACTTTGGCATGAGCGATTTGGTCACTATCGCTGTTTTCAAACTCTATGTAAGGAAAATTTGGTGACGGGCCTTCCTATGGTATCTTGCGGAGATGGTGTTTGCTCCAGATGTGTACTCAGAAAACATCATCGGGATAGTTTTGACAAACGTGCCTCTTGGCACGCTTCAGCCCCTTTGCAGCTTGTGCACAGTGATTTATGTGGTCCACTTCTTGCTGTTTCTTTCTCTGGTTGCAAATACTTCTTAACTTTCATTGATGATTTTTCCAGACGCACTTGGGTATATTTCTTAAAACTCAAGAGTGAAGTTTTTAACATATTCTTGGCCTTTAAGGCCTTTGTTGAGAAACAATCTAGACATCAAATTCTTAAGTTAAGGTCAGACAATGGCGGAGAATATGTTAACAACAAATCTATCAACTTCTGCACTAAGCATGGCATTCAATTGCAACATACTGTTCCATATACTCCACAACAAAATGGTGTAGCTGAAAGGAAGAATCGCACCTTAAAAGAAATGGCTAATTATATGCTTCAATCTAAAGGACTTGGTCTCAATTTTTGGGCAGAAGCCATTAACTGTGTAAATTACATAGTAAATCGCATTCCTACTAAGATTTTAAAGAATATAACTCTAGAAGAAGCTTGGAGCTCAATCAAACCAGATGTAAGTCACTTTCGTGTTTTTGGAAGTGATGCTTGGGCCCATATTCCAGATGTGAAACATAAAGCCTTAGAACCTAAGAGTGAAAAATGCATTTTTGTTGGGATATTCAAGATGTCAAAGGATATAGACTTCTTCAACCAAAATCCAAAAATATAATCATTAGAAGAGATGTAAAATTTGATGAAAATATATTGGCCTGCGAGCCTAGTTCGGCGGGTGTGCCACCTTTGGCCTGCGAGCCTGATTCGGTATATGTGCCACCTCTCTCTCTCTCTTCTATTTTTAATAGCATTCCTTCTAGTTCAGATGATGACAGTGAGGATGACAATCCTCCTCCACCTCTTGAAATTGTTCCTTATACTCCACCGCTTCCAAGATGGGTCTGCTCTACTCGGAATGGAGCAGGTTCTCTTGCAGGTGACCCTGCCGATCGACGAAGTACACGTTCTCAGTTCGAAAGAGCCTCTTCCTTATTGGCTCAAGTTCCAGAAAAGCTTGATCCAAAAACCTTTGAAGAAGCCTCTGGTCATCCATATTGGGATGAAGCTATGAATGAAGAGTATCGTTCCTTATTGGCAAATGATACTTGGGATATTGTTCCTCTTCCAAAAAGAAGAAAACTTGTCAGATGCAGATGGGTTTACAAAACAAAGTTTGGACCAGATGGAAAAGTGGATAGACATAAAGCTCGTCTTGTCACTAAAGGATTTCACAAGTTGAAGGCATTGACTATACTGAAACCTTCTCCCCTGTTGCCAAAATGAATTCTATCCGCCTTGTTCTTTCCCTTGTTGCCTCCTTTAAATGGGAAGTCCATCAGATGGATGTTAAATCTGTCTTCTTACATGGAGATTTGCATGAAGAAATCTACATGGAACAACCCCCTGGATTTATCCAAAAAGACTCCAGCCTTGTTTGTCGCCTTAGAAAGTCTCTATGGTCTCAAACAAGCTCCTCGGACTTGGTATGCCAAAATGGATAGATTTCTCTGAGATAATGGCTTTTCTAGGTGTCATTCTGACAACACTGTCTACACCAAGAAAGTGGGTAAGTCCTTCACCATCCTTGTTCTTTATGTTGATGATGTTATCCTTACTGGTAGTGATCCAAACCATATAAACCATGTGAAGTTTAGCCTCAAAAAGAAGTTTGAAATGACAGACTTAGGACACTTGCATTATTTCCTTGGTCTTCAAGTCTTGCAATCCAAGGAAGGCATTACCCTCTCTCAGTCCAAGTATGCTTGTGATCTTCTACACCACTTCCACATGGAAGAGTGTAAGCCAACCCTTTCTCCCTTTCAGTCTGGAGTCAAGCTTTCAGTCAACTGTACTACCCCTGAATTTGATGCTACCTTATATCATCAACTTGTTGGTAAACTTATGTATCTGACCCATACCCGTCTTGACCTCTCCTTTGCCGTTGGTCTTGTTGCTCGGTTTATGCACCAACCTCATGAAAGTCACTGGAAAGCAGCCAAAAGAATACTTCGATATATTCGAGGTACAGTTCAGTTCGGGATTCATTACAGTGCAGGAGCATCTCCATTATTGATTGGTTTCACTGATTCTAATTGGGCTGGTGACCCTGATGATCGAAAGTCTACTGCAGGATATGTGTTCACTCTTGGTTCAGGACCTATTACTTGGTCTTGTAAGAAACAAAGTGCCATCTCTCTTTCTTCTGCAGAAGCAAAGTATCGTGGTGCAGTTGAAGCCAAAAAGGAAGCCATGTGGCTTCGTCAGATCCTGTTTGAATTTGGTCTCCATCAACAGCATCCAACTACACTCTGGTGTGATAATCAGAGTGCCATTCAACTATGTAAAGATCCAGTTCAGCATTAGCATACGAAACACATTGAACTCCACATACACTTCATCAGAAAGCTCATTCATGATCGTGTTCATGAAGTGCAGTACTGTCCAACCAATGATCAGGTAGTCGATATCTTTACAAAGGCTCTCACAGAAGCGAAGTTTACCAAACTTCGATCCATGCTTGGAGTTCAGGAAAGTTTTCATTAAGGGGGGATAGGCTCTAATGCCTCCTTCCTTCTCCTATTGTGTCACTTTTGTAAATCCTTCAATCCTATATCAATTTGATCTTAAGGGGGGATGTTAGGATATTTCGACACATAGAAAATAGGCTCCTTTTGTGTCACCTTTATAAGTCCTTCAATCCTATCCGAAGTTTTTCTTAAGGGGGGATGTTAGGATATTCCGACACATAGGAAATAGTTAAGAATAACTTAATCTAGTATAGAGTTAGGTAAAGTGTGTTTCTTTACCATGTACATTTGTAACTTATAATTTGACGGTCACGATTTGTAGTGATCTGATGGTTATCTCCCACCTCGGTATTAATGACACTTGATCTGTGGCTTAACACACGATTGGTCCATGATCTTTATTTAAAGAGCATGGAGGGTCATTTGTCAGAGCAAGCTGTTTATAGGGGAGAAACATATGTAACTTTTCTTTTTATATTAATAAATTGCACGAAGTGGCAGCGTTGGCTTAAGTGTGGGTACATTTCCCTCTTTGAGGGTTTTAACCACGTGATTATACTGGTGTACTGATTTGTGATCTGTTTGTGAGCGGTGACCTTTGGTTCTTGATCTACGGAACTTACCCTTTAAATTCCTACAAGATACACCTAATTCTTCTAGTCAAATACAAAGGTCAAACTGACCATCACTACAACTCTAGTCAAACCTGGTCAAATTTCCCTCTTGTCAAGTCTCCAATCTGCCCAACAAACTCAACTTTGCTAATTTGCCTAGGCCGAAATTCAACCTTGTTCTATGCCCAAAAATTGCCCAAAAACTCGACACTCTGCGTACGCGAAGCTTCAAAGCTGCATGTTTGCTTGACGGCTTTGTGTCTTGTCTCCTTTGCTTAGATGAGTATAAGATATCTTGTCTTGTGAGATCCAAATTGTGCTTGAAGAAGGAAGTCGAATGCCTTATATATAGACTTTTGGATGGTCAAATGGGTGTCTCTTCAATTGGGTTGACTTGATCTCTTGGAGGGCCGACTTGATTTTGTTTGGAGCTAAAATTCAAGTTTTTTTGTTTGGAGCTAAAATTTCAAGTTTTTCTTTTGAAATTGACAGGAAGAACTTGTCTTACATTTTTCATTATGTATATTTTCAAGGGCTAAAATATGAATTATGAAGACAGACCATAGCTACAAAATTCAACAAGAAGTCCCCAACCCTCCTTCAAAGTTATAGGTCAGATATGACCTTTGATGGTGTTGTCACTCCTAGAGACAACCTTGAGTTGCAGAAGACCAGTGCCTAGGACATCTTAGAGTAGGAGGTCATCTAGGTTCTCTTCATGTTCTTTAACAGAAACCTCCTAGATATTGAACTGGATGGAAATATTTAATATATGGTTCTGGATCACAAGGAGAGCAGAGTAATAACATGGAACTTTGATTGTAAGGAGAGAGGCTTGCTCAAAATGGGCCCGTGGATGTCATGAAATAGGATTTGCTGCAAACAGGGTCGGATGTGAAACTAATGAACAATCATTAAAGTTAATCATGATGAAGATTATGAAGAATGAGTATGGTAAGTTAGAGTGAGGTGGGCTTAAGAGATATAAGAATCCACCCTTCAAGGACTTAAGAGGAAAGCGACGAAGAGAAAGAACTTGGAACATAAATCATGCACCGAGCCTAATTAAGGTAGTATTATAGATCACCATACGAGTATCATTCAAGATAAATTCATACATAACCTATAAGCCACCCACATTCTGAAAGCATGATAACAGGAAAGAAAATATAATGGAACAAAGCATTAAATTGAACCAAACACAACAAAAACATACATACTGTTCATAATTCCAGTAGGAATCCATTCTTGCAACAAACGGTCGTTATATTATTCATCAAAATGGATCTTTAGATATACATTAAGAGAAAATCTCAAAACTACAAAATGTGTTATGCAGGCTATACACTTCCAACTTTCAGAGAATTCAGAACCTTTACTTAGTCTGCCATTTGGCCTTTTATAGCTGTTTACATGAACTGCGTGACCAACTCTTTTTTCAAACAAAATATTCCCTGCTGGTATTATAGTTTCCCTTCTAAATAAAAAATGATCAGGCATAACAACATCTCATCCGAAATAGTATGCTCCGACACAGACTATAACAAGAACATCAAAAAAATATTAAATGTACAGAGTGCCTAGGGTGAAATCGAGATTTCACCCGTTTTTACATTACATAAAATTCGAAAATAAAAAATTTAAACAAATGCCGCATGGGAAAAATCATGATATCCATCAGTTGGTACAACGATGAGTGCCCGAGCCTTCTGGACGACGTGGTTAGATTGAAGACGTGGAGGAGCCATGCAAACGAGGCATCGGGGGTGGCAGTTGCTATGAAGTAGAGGAAGCTGGAGAATTAGCAAATTCATAACACTTTTGCCACAAAATTCCTCTGGGTAGTGGTGCTGTGGTGTAGGTTTGAAACATAGACTGCAATTGTGTAAGCTCTGTATAATCCACATGGACAACAAATAATTTCTTAACCTGATAGAGAAGGAATAATTCCTTACACAGTGCGGCCTATTATAGTCTCTTAACTTTTAAGAGCCGGGAGGTTTTCTTTTGTGTTTATGTACGCACTTACATGATACTATGATTTACGACATTTTTTGATCATAGAGTACATTGGGAAATGAGTACTTTGTTGTGGATCCCGGCATCTACTGTGGATCCCAGCATGGTGGGAGGCCAGCTTCTACCAACTTGCGCCACTCCTGATCAAACCTTTCCACTCCCTTTGATACCAGCGCTAAAAACCCCAATGTGTTCACGCGTGCGTTCTCTTTCTCAATCATCTTACTGACGTCCATAACCGTCTTGAAACGGTCGATCACACCCTGTGTGCGCAATTCTTCAGGTGAGAGATCATTGAGTTATTTGACATATTTCTTTGCTATTGATGCCTTCTCTTCTCTTCCTTGTGTCCAACCTCCAATTGGGCCTTAAACTTGTGAATGGCAATCTTCTTGTCGTTGATCAGCATGAGAAGCTCCCAATGCTACTTGACCTCTGCTATGATTTCCCCCCAAACAAGTCGTCTCGCTTCTACCAACGACATGTTACCTTCGCTTCTACCAACGACATGTTACCTTTAATCTGCGCTTTTAAGTCTCTGATAGACTTCTCATGTCCCTGAGCTTCCTGGCGGAGGTTCTCAACTTCTTTCTGTAGGGATGAAACCATCTTCTGATTTTCTGCGTATGAGGCCTGGGCCTCGTCTAAGAGCCGACGAATGGAGTGGGTCTCATCTTCTGACATCTTTAGATCGGCCAAGGCCTTGGTGAGCTTCTCTGGAGTAGTCTGGGGATCTCCTGATATAGGAACCACGCATGTATGCCCTTCCCACTTAAGTTGCAACTCTGACAACCTCTCCTTAAGTCCAACAATCTCTTTATCTTTTTGAGCGTTCTCTTCCTCCTTTTGAGCAAGGGAATCAACAAGAACCGTCTTTTCCCTTTCTACCTGGACAAGTTCCTCGGTTTGAATATGTTCAAAACGAGGAATATTCAGCTTTCTTCTCAACTCCTGTACCTCCAAATCTGATTTGGTAAGAAGAGCTTGCAATGCTGCATTGGTGTCAACCCCCTTTCCTCTTATCATTTTCCTGGTGTTCTCCAGCTGAGTAGCGACGACCTTAGCGCTAACCCTTTCTCTTCGTTGGTTTTCCTTCATTTGCTTCATCTTCCTTTCGAGTCTCTGTAGGGCAACTGTATGCTTCACTACCTTAGTCCATAGCATGTTCCCGATACACTGGTGCAAATCCAACTTATCCGTCAGGGGAATGTTGCCCAGATTTAGAATTATCTCCAAAGCTCTGTACTGGGATCTCGAAGGTGATGGATGCAAAGCCAATTGCTGGATGGCCAATATGAGCTTTTCTTTATCCATATCCATAACTGAGGAAAACCTAGTATGGTGTTATTCCATGAACTGAGAAAGTTCGGCCCTCAACCTTTCTCTTGCGAGCTTGTTCCTGGTCTCAATCTCATCCCTTGCATCATATCTGCCCAATGTGACCGCCTGTGAAAGCTCTGAGGGGGCTGAAGACGAGGCAGAATTGAAGGAGAGTAGAAAGCCCGACTTGTCTTTGTTAGGACCCCTGAGCACGGGGACCTCATCATCAGATAACTCGGCCTCTAGGTCATCTGGCCCTTCAGTTCTCTGTTTTTTACTAGGTGAGTTTCCTCATCAACATCCATGAACTCTTGACTTCCCAAGGGGTCCCCCTATTCCTGCCCTTCTGCCTCAACGGGCACATTATCTCCTTTTCCTTCAGCAGCTGAGGATTCGGCCTCCATATGTGTATCCAAAGGCCATGTATCAAAGTTAGATTTCCATTCAATGAGAGGCCTAGGTTCATGCGCATATGCTGTAGATTTAATCTTCTTCTTCCTGTTTGTGAGGAACCCCTTAGGATCATAGTGCCAGACATCTCCCTAAGGGAACTTCATCTCTCGCAACATCCTTTCCACAGTGGAGAGGGCATGCCTTGAATTAATGGTGAAAGGGCCTATAGAGTTTGGGAGTTTAAAGATGTGCCCCTTTTTAGCGGGCACATAGTGGATTTGATCGGCACTTAAGATCTGGCGGATAAACTCGAGGGCAAAGATCCTCATGTACTGGAACACTGGCAAGTGATAAGGGGGTACTTCAGCACCGTAGACCCTGATCTCGGTGTGGTCTTCGAACAGGTACCAATTGCTTGTGCAATCCGTGTCACTGAATTGGAGCCAATCTTTTTGTTCAGGAAAATTTTTGGGCGGGGGGCTGTCGTGTATGATGGCATAGGCTATGGACATGAAATTGTTAACGAATTTCGCATACCCCTTCCCCTCTGGCTACTGGCGAACTACCAAAGTCCACTCGAAAACAGATCTGGGTTGGACATTTCTCCTGGAGAACCTGTTCAGGCCTAGACCTTCAAACTTATCCGCGTGCACAAATAAGAATAGGTAGAAAACGAGGGAGCAATATTTGAAAGAACAAAAGGAAGACATTTCTTGAAACTGAGCCTTGATAGCCGAGGCTAGAAAGGAGGGGATATCCAAAAGGATCTTTGCCTACATCATGAGCCATAGGAAAGCTACACTCGCCTTAGTTTCCAGCTCAGCATCCTCAAACCCTAACATTCCCGAGATGACTATTAGAATAGGTTGTATGGTGCTATGAAATGATGACAGTGGAATCGACTCTGTGTGAGGGAACGATAATAGGCGTGAGTCAGAGATAAGGTCGAGGAAACCACTTTGTTTTTCCAAGGATTGATTTGAGAAATGGTAGGAGAGGGTGACTTCAGAGAACTTGACACAGTCCTGAGGGGGAGGGTAGCATAGGGATTTTCTTATGAGTTGGGGGCTAATCTCAAGGATCTTGGTGCCTCGAGTGGAAAGGAAGATGTCCTTACGCTCGACGTAGGCCTCCCCAAGCCAGACAATAAACTCTGGGAATGGATGTGTCGTCGGGGCAATTTGATAATACAGACCTGACTCGACGACCCTAAATATATCCTCGCCCCTTCGCCAATAGTCGAAGAGCTCGGCTCTGGTGCGGGCTGCATTGAAGGGATAGACCAGGTCACAGTGTTGGGCATGAGCATTAGTGAGGGGTTCGGGTTCAGGAGTAGTCCTGACCTCGCGAGTTTGGGGGGTTTCGAGCGTGAAGCATTTAAGTTTTTCCATGATAATTTGAAATAAAAGTAAAAGGGAAATAACGAAAGGGAAAACGACGAAATACCTGAAATAGCAGTGAGGTAGCAAGGGAAAACGACGTGAGAGTGAAAACGACTAGTAATCGAGTTTTAACCTGCCTGATAGAGAGAAATACCGGTAAATAACCAGTAACATTGCACAGTCAAGAGTAAAACATGCTATGGAAAACAGGGTTTTACTAAGTATCGAGGCGGGGTGACACTTGTAGGGCTGACGTCGACAGTGAGACATGTGGCACCAGGTGGTTGGCTGGCGGCAGCCGGGTAGGTGGGGGCCACGTGTCGGACAAGGCAGGTACCGGCCTTAGTACCGCCTACTAGACTTACCTTACCGTGAAATTACCTGAGCCAACTGTTGATCGTGGTGGGCCCTCTCGATTTTCGGCGGGGTGGATAGAGGCCTCCATCCCCTTTTCTTTTCCCCACGGAACCACTTTGATTGGCCCGGAGGAGGGATAATGTCACCTCCTCTGAGGGTCGGCTTCGACCACCTTAGCACCTTTCCGATGCCGCCGGAATGGTTATTGGCCGCCGGTACTTGGTGCGTGGTTCCGCCATTGAACTATGCCCGCTGCCTTAGTGAATAATCAATATGGTATCACCGCGCTCGTTCTTTGAAAGCCACCTCTATGATCTTTGCTGTTCCCTGTCCTCTTGGCCTGCGTTTTTCTTTTTGTTTATGCGACAACTCCCTTTTCTTTTATCGGTGAGGTCACAAGCCAACAGATGGCGAGGCTTTGATATTATCTTTGATCGTTAGGCTACCATACAAACTGATATATGCAGAGATAGTGAAAACTTAGAAGAACTAACTATGAAACTTCTAGGACATACTTGCATCGAGAATGGTATTGTATTCTCATCGTTATATGCTTGTACAATGGGATAAAAACTCCTTTTAAATGCAAATGGTAACTTTGCACAAGGTTCCTATATGACCTCTTCTAGTGTACGATAATGTTACATGGAATTTGATATCTACTGCATTCTCTTAGTTATGGTGTTGACATGTAAATGTAAACTTGTTCATACATGATACAGAAATAAAAATATATCAGTATTTTTGCATTTAGGATGGGAACTTTGGAATATATATTAGGATACTGATTTGTATTTAATCTTCAAAAACCTTATTTTGTAGAGCAGGAGTGTACTTTAAACTTCTCTAGTGTGGTCGTTTTTGTTGTTATTTGTGTTTTTCAATAAAACTTTGTGGTTCTTAGTCTACACATGTTTTGAAGAATAGCTTCTGAGAACATTAACTATTTCATTTCTCCAATTCACTATAGAAGTTTGAGTTCCAGTCATATGTCTTTATAGGCAAATATGGCTTAAGCATCATCATAGATGGATGTATTTTCAGTCCATTGACTCTTGGTTTTGTTGGTGGACTTTCTTGGTTATTAACTTATTACATTCAATAAAACTTTTGTTTTCAAGAAAATTAAATACAAAGTACTTTTTTCTACAGACAACTTGTTTGTATTGTATTTTCAGATAAAAAACCATGAAATTAATTTAAATAGTTTTATGTTGTTTTTATTCCGACAAACTTTTCTGCTTTTGTCAGGCACTTGATAGATGCCGAGAATCTCTGCCAGTTGATTGGCCTGCACCTGCTTATGTGCTTGTTGGGCGTGAGGATTTGGCATTAACCACCATGGGCCGTTCAACCTCAGTAAAATCCCCACATAAAGTTGAAAGCGTGTCGAACCATCTTAATCTTTTGTATATGTCTTCACCATACACATTGCATCTGCACCCACTGATTGTTCCTTCTTCCACTACTAATCTACATGAGGCTGTTGGCCCTGGGATGGAGAGAGTGGATTCTGTTCCAGATTCAATTATTGATGGCATGGAGCATATGTTCAACACAAATACACAGCTGCGATTTGGCCGTGACCTGCGGCTTGTTGAGGTATCTGTTTTATTTTCGTTTGAAGGATACAGTTCCATACTTAAATAATTTGGAGAGAGGCCTAAAATCCATGTTTATGTAAATACAGCTTGCTATTTTGTGTACTTGCAACACTAAATCAATGATTTGGCAAATTCCTGTACAGATTTAGGAGTTTGTCTTGTGGTATGAGAGTATCTGTTTATGGTGATCCTTAAAAGAACTTTGTTTTATGATTTAAGCCCTCTGCTGGTGGGCGCAATTGGTTTGTGCAATCTTTTGCACAAGGTGTTATTGCCTCTACTTTTCGTGCTTACTATATGTATTAAACAACAGAATATTTATCAATGCAATGAACAATCTTAAGTTAAGGGGGTCTATCCCATTATGTGAGGCCTTAAGCTTAAACGTTTGGTTAATGAGCATCAACATAGGTCAGAGTCTCAGACTGCTTTCCTTATATTTTGAATGATTTCTTTCAGTTGCAAATGGAAATTGTAAGACCCCTGTGTTAACCCCTGATCTCGTAATTGAGATGAATGATGGTTGTAATTGTAAAATGAATTCTATTTTGGCTGGCCTGAAGAGTGGGACAGACAGATCCATGCTCTAAGGGAGAGCTGAGAGTGGGTGGGCTGGCGTAACAAAACACACCACCACCAAACACTTGGCAAGGAAGTGATTGGGCAGAAAAACGCCCACGTTTTTGATGATCCCACAATGTGGGCAAATGGAAGTGGACAACCCTGTAGGAAACGGAAAGCCTAGAGGAAAAAGAACTGAACAACAAGCAAAACAGGCATTCGATCATCAGAACGATGGACGGTGATAGCGAGAGAGAATGTTGAGAAAGAAACAAGTTTAGAGCGCAAGAGCCAAGGTGTTGCACATTGGAAAAGTCTGCTGAAACTGATGGGATGAAATTCCCAGTGTTGATGCATGGAAATCATTGGATTGTGGTGTCTAAGCTTGAAGGATTAGTGGGAGGCTCAAAGAAGGAATGGGGTGATGAGTGCTTTCTAAGATGGGCTGATAAGTGCTGCTTGTTCTCAACATTGTAAATTCTTTTTTCATACCCTTTATGGCATTTTTACTGTATTGAGACTCCACTATGTTCTTTCTATTGGCTGACATTTCTCCCCATAGCTAGACACTTAGATCTTTGTGTTTTTATACCTGTTGCATTGATCTAGGAGTTGATTTCACACGGACTTTTATTTTCATTAGAATATTCGTTTAGTCACATTGATGTATTTTTGTGGTTATCTGTTCGACACTAGTAAATTATCTTTATCTTATCTTTAAACTCAAAACTGCTAAAGTAGTAGACATTTAAGATCATAAGCTTGGATTCCTCGAACATAGCTGAACATTGCTGGTAACACAAATTGTTGATATCTATTGATATCTCAAACCACTCGAGGTTACAGGTTTGAAGTTATAATAACACTTGACTTAACTAAACAAGAAAAAGGAAAGCCATGAACACAAAATCATTCGTAGAAGAAACAGAAAATAAAATTATGTGAGTGTCCACATGGCACAAATGAAGCTCATAGACCACATTGATATATATGATCTCTTCATTTAAATTGCAGCCTCTCTATCTCTCTCTATTTGTTTGTGTGTGTGTATGTGTGTGTGAGAGAGAGAGAGAGAGAGAGAGAGAGAGAACATACAATGAGAGTTGCTCCACTAATGAAGCTCATAGACCAAAATAATAACTATGAATCTCTTTATTTAAATTTCAGTCTCTCTATCTCTTTCTATGTGTGTGTGAGAGAGGGAGAGAGGCAGAGAGAAGTATATGACACAACATACAATGAGAGTTCCTCCACTCTTGACAACCAGAATCAAGACAAGAGGGCTCTTTTCACAGTAAGGATTGTGCATACAATGCTTGGGAAAGACAACCTTTTACGAAATTATTTATTCTTTTGAAGATAAAATTAATTTGTTATCAAGCTGTCTATTCAACTTGAAACCAATTTACATATGTGATCAATAGTGATGGAGGTGACACATAGTATACAAAGGGATGCATCGACCATTGATAAATCAAACTAAGTTAGGGGGTCTCTTTTCATATAGAGAAGATCATGCACGAACCAGTTGGGAAAATAAAGCATTTTCCCATATAATTACGAGTTAAATGATATCCATTCATAATCACCTCGAGTTAACTCATGATCCATTTCATAAAGCAGTAAAGTACATCATCACATAATAATTTCTTGTGTAAGACTTCCATCAACCGACAATTGCTACACTTCCATTGTTGACCCATGAATTGTGGGTCAAAGTTTGAACACCAATTGGCTCCCAAATCAGGTTGATTTGATTCACCATCAATGAGTTTGACTTTCCAATTCACATTTGGCCTGTGATGATTCACAAGTTAAACCCTTGATGGTTGAATCATGAGTACTTGTGAGTCATCGATCGAATCAATGAGTTTGACTCGATTCATTGAAAAAATTGCTGGGTAAGTTATAAATACTTCGAAAGGAACCGGTTTGGCTAATTTGGTAATTGGCCAGTGCGAACTGAGTCGAGTAGAACTTGTCTGTTTTGTCTCTGAGTTTTTGACCAAGCTGAGCTGAGAAAATATGCATTGAGCACATACCCTGAAAGACAAAATAGATAAGATAATATATGAGAACATTGAGAAGTGATTATCTTGGGGTTAATGATTCTTTGACAAACTTATCTCCTGCAGATTTGTTCCTCCCTAGACTTCCCATATTATTTATTAATCCTAGTTTCAGGTTTGGTTTCAAATAGAACCCTAATGGGTATGTAATTATCATGGTTGTCACACACTAGGCCTGTTGGTTACCACAATGCTTGATGTTGTCAGCACAAAATTGTCTCAATGAGCAAAACTCTATTCTAAAGGACAATCAGGTTTAAGATGCAATCATTGGACATGGTATCATATCTCTAGCCTCAGTGTGCAGTGTGCACATAAGGAAAGCAATTGCTAATACGTGTAAAATTGATTGTTACTTTGTTCTTCTGGAAAGCCTTCCAGAAATCAACTAGGCAATTCATTTAGAGACTTTGAAATTTATGCTTTCCAGATAAAGTTATCAACAGTGTTGCGAAATTCGTGATTTATTGAAAAGATCACTGTTTTTTTTTGTGCAATGATTTAATCAGCCGATTAAATCAGTGATTTTTCCGTTTTGAAAAAATCACTATCTGATCGGAAAAAATCGTGAGGCCACAGGAAAAAATGGTTTTTTTTGTATTTTTTTTTAAATTAAAAAAAAAAAAATGATCTTTTTTTTTTCGCCATTTTTACCGATTTTATCCCCTTTTTTTTATGATTTTTTCTTTTTCCACACCCTTGCCGATTTATTCCCGTTCGCAATTATCCCAACATTGGTTATCAACTTATCACTACTGTTACTATCCTCTATGAAACAGTGGTTTGGCAGGTCCATTCATCTACAAGATGTATAACTGACATCTGGAATATTATTATTGTTAAGTAGAGGTGATTTAGATTACATATCCATTTTACATCTAAAGGTCAGGAAACCCTCTAGTACGAAAAGAGTATAAACAGTAGAAACTAAAAAAGCTGGCAATCAGTATTAGACAAGAATTACCAAAGTGGCAGAAGCATCATACGGTATGCACTCAGCACCCATGAATGCTTTGTGTGCAAATTGAAGTCATTCTAAGAAAGCAGTTGCTCATAGGAGACCTTTCACGAAAGTTTTAATTACTACACTGTATTGCAGAACAAAGTCTCTGAAGCTTTACTTGGTCATACAGGAAGTTGGAGGAAGCTGTGAATGTTGCATCTTATTGAAACAAGTCTGATTTATAGTGAAGTTGCCTTCATTCAGTGTTTTTCTATAATTTTGAGGACTGAAGATGGAGGGTTGAGGTGGCTTGATGCCAGCAAGTCATTGCTTTTGAATCTTGATAGATAAACAATCATTGATTCATTATTATATAACAGCTACTACTGTCCATGTATGCCTTATTATTTGGTTAGATTTAAAATAAAAGAATTTGAAATTGTTGTTATTTTGATGTAAATTTTGGAATTACTGTCATAAAAGACTAATATTTCCTTTGTTAAATATACGTTTATTACCCCCAAGTTCACAAGCTTTATGAAAAAGTGACCTCTAGTTCAATTCGAGCATTGCAATAGTGCAAGACATGTTTTTGCCGTGCATGGCTTATTTAATTGGCTGGAATTGACAGGTTAGGCGCCTCCTGTGTTCAGCAACACCTGTAGTGATTCACTCGGCACATGGCCCCATTGATGAAGACCAACAGGTAAAATTGGATTTATCATAAAATTTAAAAATTGTTTAGAAATTTTTCATCTTACCTTGAATGATAACTATGCACTATAAATCAAGGTACTGGTTGATAATCACCGAAACTGAACAAACTAACCCATTAATAAAGATTGTTTTTTCATATTCAAACGAGAAAACTCTATGTCCAGTGGGAAATATAGATGTGTGTTTTTAACTTTTTGATGTATTTGAACAATTTATGAGAATTTTCTAGGGGTAATTGATGCAAAATTGATCAAGTGTGAGTCTGGTTCAGAAAGGGATAGGAAGACAACATTGGCTAAGTATGTGAATGGGCTGGGAAGGGACTAAGTTTGCTGATTTGAAGGCCAAGAATCCGAGAAGTTGGTGAAGGATTTGATATGTCTTGACTGTTGAGTGATCAAAGTAGACTTTGCCTTGAAAGAGAAATATTTCTAATGCCTCAGGGAGAGAATTATGGATATTTATTGTAATTTGGCAAGTGATTTGTCCTTAATAACATTATCAAACATGAAAAGGGTAACATAAAAGATTCCATCTAGGATAAAATAAATATAATTGATAATTAATGAATGAATGATACAAGGAGCCTTGTGATGTTATACTTAATTTGCACTGACTAGTCATGAAAGTGAAGGTTGTGTTCCTTAGTTTATTGATTATAATTATTATTTTCACTGTAATTTGACTCGTGGAAGACTTACGAGTCTCCATGACTTGATTTGAGTCACAATTGAGCAGATTATTTGACCCAAACTTGGGACTTTATTGTACATGCGAGGAATGTGTAGACTTGGCCAGAGTTAGCTCAAACTTGACTCCGACCCATTAGACTCAACTTAGACCCATATTGCACAGAAATTATTGTATTTTTTGTTTTTTGTTTGGATCTATTTGCAGAGTTTTGTTGAGTCTTGAACCAGGTTTTGTTGAGTTGTCAAGTTTTGCGAGTCCCAGGCCAATAGAGCTTGTGCCAAGTTCGAGTTTGTTGACTTTGATTCTTCTTCTTCTTCATCTTATTTTTATGAAGATAATGTAATGTTTATTTATGTATTCTATATTCATGAAATTGTATCTCCCTTCATAGGTTGTTTGTCCTTAAATTTTTTATTATGGAAAAAGCTACATTTGTTTTGTTCTTCAATGCCTTTTTCATGATTCTTTGTTCTTCAAGTTATGATGGTTGAAGAAACAAAATGGTATGATCTTTGAAGTGCTCATTATAACTATTGTGTTTTACACAGATCAATCCATCCCAGGTTTTCAAATAGATTTTTCATTAGTCGATCGTTTGGATGAACATGTCATTTTATGTTTCCAAGTAAAGTGTTGATTTTGTCCCCACTCTATTTGGGCACTTGTGATTCTTTTGAATGTATGAAGAATGTATTTTTATCTTCTTATCGATTTTGTTGTTGGTCATGATAATGCTTGTGATTAAGCTGTTGATAGGGCATCTGTCTATCTTGTGATTGATTTTAGTACTGGTACATTCATCTTTTATGAGTTTTGTTGATTTATTGGTTGAGAACATGCCATCATAAGCATAATTCTGATTTATGATATTGATTAAATTTGTGTTGGTTTTTCTCTCTCTACTTTGGATTTTTACATCTAATGACTTCTCTATTTCAATTGATTCAATTGTTTTTTCTTTATCACTTGATGGTCCCTTGCTTATAAGTTGCTTTAACTTTTCTTGTTGCAACTCCCTCTCATTTTTTTAGCTTCTTGCTTTGTGCAAACAAGTTCTGATTGTGGTTCTTCACACAATAATTTTCTTCAACTCTATTTGATAATTCCTAGAAGGGGTTGTAATATCAATATAATGAACAATAGTTCATATACAGGAAATATCCAATATAAGGAGAATAACATAAAATATTCCATATAGGATATAGATAAATATAGTTGATAATGAATGAATTATATTAGAGGCTGCTGCAAAGAGGAAGTAGGCCAAAAATGGCCTACGACTACTAGAGGAAGCTCCAAATGGGCCTCCTTCAAGGGTTTAAGGGCTGCAACTCACACAAGGAAGGCAATCAGGGCTGCGACAAGGGAAATAAGGTCACTACTAGGCCTTGTAGGACTCAATTTTTTTTGAAATCCCTGCAAACACAAAGAAAATTAGCCAAAACTAAAAAATTGCCACAAAAGTGCCAAAAATTACCTTATGGGTCTAGCAACTTCCTTTCTTGACTGAGCATTGAGCTTGGAGGGTAGCTAGAGGCTAGATCTTGCCTTCCTAGGCCTAGATCTACCTCAAAACCCCAATAATTTAGCTCAAGAAGGCCAGACTTCTTGCTTGGAAGAAGAAACCCTTCAAACCCTGACCTGTGGGCTAGTTCCTTTAGTCAACTTCAAATTTCCTTTGTGAAATTGATAATTCACCTAAACAAATGAGAAGAAAAATTCCCAAAACCCCAATATATACAAAAATAGAAAAAACCCCAAAACCCCAAAACCCCTTTAACTATACAAAATTAAAAATTAAATACAAGGGTTTTAATAATTATTTACAAATATCTACATATTAACAAAATACAAATATTAGCTCAAATTAGCAAATTAAATCTTTGTAGCCTAGGATCAAATAACTTTTTTTAGAATTTTTGAATAAATGTTATGGATCAATTATTTCGAAAAATATAACTGGCCAAAACCTTCATGCAAAATAAGTCGTCACAATGAAAGCCCAAAGCTCAAAGAAGGTAAGTCCTTCCCCACAATCTGTGAACTTGCAGCCCAAAGGGCTCGATTACCTGTAAATCTCTATTCAATCTTAAGAAATAACTGTTAGATCATATAGTGAATGAGATCACCTAAGATAACTCATACCAATAGAATGTTCTTATCACCAACAAACGAAATAACAACTGCAATATTTGGCACAATATAGAGCATAAAGAAATGAACTAGCACATACCGCAGATAAGAAAATAAAAGAATGCCATTTTCAAACCCCAAAGTCTTTCTATTGTGAGAAAATAATTCCAGCAGAGCAGAAGCTTAATACATCATTGGAAAATTACTGCACCTATGTTCATTTATGGTAGCATTAGATGTGCTCTAAGTCTCAAATTTTTCAGGGAGGCTTAGACACATGTATTCCAAAATATCCAGAAAGCGTTTTTGGAAACTCCACTCGGATGGGGTTCAATTAAAATAATTAATTATTTTAAATGGGAGCCTAAGTATACATAGGGAATTAAAATAATTAAAGTATATTAATAGCACTGGGTGTGAAACTTCTAGAAAAAGATGGAGATCGAGTCAATATGATCTAAGCCGTTGATTATGTTTTAATCTGGGCCATTGGTTATCGAATGAGAAGATGATAAGAAGGACTTCGATGGGCATTTGGAAAACACATCGAGTGAGTCTAGAGATTGATTTTCTCAAGTGAGCTGCGTAGAGCAGTCGGAGAAGATCATCGAGTTGATTCGATTGCAGTGAGGGGCAGTGATAGTTCTGATCGGAAGATATTTTCCTGATTCGGGAATACATCATAGAGAAGGCAGAGAAGAGGACACAAAAGTGGCAGTGTAGGGGCTACGCTGGATAGCGCAGTGCCACATAGACGCAGCGCTGAAGCCTTGAGGAGATCTGAAGTTTTGCTGAAGATCAGTCAGATCTAGTGCCGTAGTGTCGGGGTGTGAGATCGGAGGGGCAAAAGATCAACATCCAACCAGCAGAATGACCAACAGAAGGAGGTGATGCAGTTTTGATGCAGGGATTCTGCAATCAAACAGATCCTTGCATGTGATAGAGTGCGTGTTTCCTTAACATGGAAACGTCATCAAATTTATCATTAAAAACCACATTCAATTCAACTCAAAACATATACAAAGAAGAGAGAGCCCACACAAACAAAATACTGGTATATAATAACACACGATATTCAGATTCAAACCAATTGCCCGAATATTACATTTGTGGGCCTCTCGGCTCTCGGCCTTTTCAAAAACTTTCACACCGTTTCTCTCTATCTCTCTCTGTATTCCACACTCTCTTCTCTATCCTCACACAAGCTTCATATTTATACACAATTATGAATTAACTCCAATCCATGATTTCCTCCACACAAATCTCAACGAAATCCTAAAATATCTTTATCCCTTATTTGACTCAGTTAAGTTCCATTTAAGGAACTCCTAATCCCTAAATTATCTACCCAACTCAATTCCCTCATATTCTCAATTAATTAAGAGAATATTTACAATAATCCTCACACTTGGATCTTTCTCTCTTAATTTATTAAAAATGAGCATAATAATTTATAAAATAATTAAAAAGACATCACCCCCCTAATTACACAATATTTTAATGAAAATCAAGCAGGATGCTCCTGCATCAGACTCTCCATGTAGAGAAGTTTCCATAGACTCCTGTCTATGAGGTCTGTCACTTTTCTGTAATAATGCGACAACCACAAGTCTTCATGACTTTCTCCCTCCAGGATTCCAAACTCTGTTTTGCCGTTGGTCTTTTGAAGTATCAACTCTATTTTGTAAATTTGTACAGAATTTCCGGAATAGTATTTTCAGAATACTATTGATTGTAACTCTTGCTATTCCATACCACATCATCTATATTTCGAAAATTACAGACTCGTGTAGAAATGTTGATACCCATTCTTCTAGTCTCCAAACTCTGAAAGAATCTCGAACTGGCTGTACATCAACATCACTCATTCTATCAACTGGATTCCATCGGCCTCTCCAACAATTTCTTTTGCCAATTCCTCGGAGTAACTCCTCTTTGTTTGATGCTTTCATCTCCAATTGCGCTGAACTCTCAACTTTCTGAAATGAAGAATAATCAAGAATTTCTCCTTGATCACAACTATAGTCATTGACTGCTCCTATAGTAGTAAATTTCTCATCCGGTGCTGTACCTGCATTCATCAACAAACTATTAGTTTCAAAAATACAAGACCTTTCGGCCTCTTTTGATGCTTCAAGCACCAATCTCCTATCATAGACCTTCTGGATTTCAGCAAATTCTCTTTTGAATTGCTGGCTGCTTTCATCTTTATCTTGCTGGTTCAATACTTCTGTTTCCTTTATGTTTCTATGGACATAACTTCCTTGCTGCTCCTGATTTTTCATCTCATCTCCAAATACTTTCTGCTCAATTTCTCTGATTTCAACATCATATTTATTTATGTTTCCTTCTGTACCTACAACCACATTATTATTTGAAAAGTTATAACATTCACTCAACTCTCTAAATGTTAAAAACATTTCATCCCTATCATGCACGACAACTACAATCTCTTCTGTAACAGGTTCTGCAAGTTTCATCTCCCCTTCAGGTTCCTTAAGCCATCGTTCCAAGAACTCTATTTCCATGTGAAATCTTTCCAGCGTTTCATCACAACCTTCATTCCCAGTTTCATTCTTCTTCTGGCAATCCTCCTGAGTTATCCTGGTTTCTGTATCGTCACATTGCAAAATTTTGTCAGTAATTCCATTAAACAAATTCATTTTTTTACCTCCTTGGAATATCACTTCGGCATTTTCATTATGCTTCTGCTCCATAACAGCTTCAACTGGCTATCTTACACCAAACAAGAATTCATTTATGATTTCTTCCTGCTGCAACAAATCAGTACCTTCCTCCTCTGAAAGGCATTCTCCATCATACTTCACCTCAAGAGCTTTGTTCATCTTGGTGACAGTTTCATTAGACTGTCCACCATCTTCTGCACATCCTGCAAACATACACAAACTATGAGTTTTAAAAATACAAGGCTTCATGGCCTTATCTGCTTCTCTTGTCAACATATCTTCCAATTCTTCTGAACTATTCCAATAGTCCATGAGATCTTTCTCATTGATCTCTTCACCTAGAATTTCACCCTGTTCTGGGCCACAAATGGAAACTTCCATTTTCAACTCAGCCTCTCTGAGTTCTTCACATCTCAATTGCACACTCATCATCTGCTCGAGCTTCCTCAGCTCTTCTGTCAACTGTATGTTTACCTGCTGTTCCCTCTTTGCATGTAGCCTTTGCCACTTCACTTTCTTCCTCATGGTCCAACCATGTCTCTGGTCTTTATTTCTCTGCAACAATTCCATCAATAACTCAAGGTGAACTGTTATCTTAGCTTTCTCCCGCTCATACTCTTCATCAGTCAACTGCTTCCATATGCCATTTGCCTTTGCATTTTCCTTCTTCCTTCTGCTGCGTTCTTTCTCTGAACCTCTGAAATGACTATCAACAGTCATCTTCTCCTCCTTTGTGAACTTCATATGTTCACGAGTGGATTTCATTTGAATCCCCTTTTCAGCAAGCCTCCATACTTGCCATTCAGCAATACAAGCTCTCTTCCTGTGCTTGACCTCTTGCGGTTCTCTGTCTTGGAATCATTTTTGGCAACTCTCTTGCTCCTCTTTGTTGCAAACAACACTTCCGTAATGCTTGTGTTACAATGACCAACTCTTTGGGTGTTGAGCTCTGCCGATCATGCACCCAATTACATTCAAACCTTTGACTTGATTAAGACTCTTTGACTCCAGACTTGACATAAATTCTTCATCTTGGATGAAAAATACACCCTCTTGTACAATAACTCAATGGTTTAACTTGACTCAAGCTATCCAAATTTCTTCATTTAACCTTAACATCTTATTTAACTTCAAAGCTTGACCCAATAATTTCAATAGTGGATATTTTTGACTCTAATTCAAGTTATACAATATACCAATGAACATCCACCCTTAATACATTCTCATGATGTAAAATCTTCACCTTACCAATTCTCCTTCGTACTCATTCTTATGATAATATCATAAGTCACTAATTACATCATCTCCCTTTATCACTTCAAATGCACTCCACTTTTCCCAAGATTTATTTTATGATGAAAATAAAATAAACCATTTAATTTTCAACATTTTAAATACCTCTTTGAAATGAATTTTCATACCTTATGTTCCCTTCAATAAACCTTTTCTTTGCAATGTCAATTCTCTGGATTTCATTCTTCTGTGCCGTCTTTATCACTGTGAATATTCGCATGCCCTTCAGACCATAACCTTTTCAACACGCTTATCCTCTTAGCGCAAACAATTTCCCTATACTTCCATGCAGCTCATTCTTTGCAGTGACGGTTCTCATGCAACACCGTCTCTCTTCAGTGCACAAAAACAATTCCTTCGTAGGAATTTTCCAAAACTTTCTTTTAACATGGTGGCATCAATATATTTCTCCGGCAGCAACAAACACAAACTGCACTACCTTCTGAACAGAACAATGTGAACACTTTCACATGCGCCACAAGCAACGATCAATTATGATTTTTAACTCATAGAAATTATGGATGCTCCTTTACAGGCTTGCTCCTTCATGTAGATCACAGTTATCATGACCTCAAAAACGGTATGCCACAACCATGCTCGAATCATATTTACACATCAACATTTATTGCGCAACTCAACTCTCTTTTTTCCTCTAACATATTATTTCATTACCATATGATATCTTCATTCCATTTAAATATGTGATCTCTTTCGTTGACCCAAAACACTTTAATATTAAAAAGTGAAATATCATTTCCATTGTGATGTTCCATGCAGTTTCTTTCACGATGTTGCAACGAAGTTTCTCCTAACAATATTATAATATAAATCAATGAAAATGAATTTTGATACCATGCCTCTGCTGCTCTCAAACGATCCTTAGCTTCGATTACAATACGAAGAGCAGCACACTTAGTTCGTTGGTTCCACGCTTAGAGAGTTCCATGCTCAGATTTATGCTGCACACAATTCCAGTCCAAACGCTCCATACAACCTCTTACATGCTTCCACGACTCTTCACACGCTTTCTACAATTTGCTCTTCTCTTCGCTGCAAAGAGATTTAGCTCGGTTCCTCCTCTGCTCCGGAATAAGTTATCGAAGATCAAAAGAATATGGTGAATCTTGGCTAGAACTCCACGGAAAAAGTGTACTAGTCAATGTCTGCCACTCTGCTACAAATAGAGCACGATACTTAAACAAACAATTACCATTCAGGCCGCGGTTCACAAAGGAGTGGATACCACTCTGTAGTTTACGCCTAATGTAAACAATGGTTTGTAATTTCTGTTATATGCCCATAACCCAAATGCTGGCAACGTAAATACAAAATTTAAGGAAAACGTTACCACACAAACGAGCAATGCTGCTTTGGATGCTTTTGCGTTACTTCAATCGGCCTTTGTAAGCATTGTTAGGAAGCCGGTGCTGCACAATGCGTCTTGTACAGAAACGTTAAGCAGATGTCATGCTGGTTGGAGACGTCTTTAGGTTCCGCTTCCTCAATCGATCTCCACATTACAGTCGGCACTTAGAATCGCCCAAACACAGACCAACTACCTTGTGCTGCAGCTCACACATACACCAGACTCACGACGCCTAAGCGTGGATTCTAACCTCACGCGGTCTTGGTGATCGTTGCTGCGAGTGATGGTTCTCGGATCTAGCGATGGCTCTCGGCAGATCGATTCCAATTTCAATGCTTGGAAATGGGTAGACCAAAAACTCCCTCTTATCTTCTCAGCAAGGGATCTCCAACACCTCCACCGAACCACCAACACCGTCGGTGCAACATTACCTCTCTGTGTGCTATACTTATGCTGGCTTCTATGTAGCCTTCAATGACAGCTTCATAAGCTTGCCTACGCTGTCTCCAATCCCATCAATCCGCTTACAAAACAGTTCGCTCTTTCTCTTTCATTGGAATTGCAGGATTTAGTTCTGAAGCTTAAAGCTCTTTCAGTACCATGCCCACTTTCACTAACACTGGATGAATCGCTGCTCGAATCCCTTGATTCAAGTCTTCGTCCATTCAATCCCTCGATGTTGCTTGAATCCCTCGATTCAAGTCTCCGTCACTCGCTGGTGTCAACAGAAGTTTGTGTTTTTTCTTTTAAACCAACATTAATCACCATCTAAAATTTACACATATCGCAGCAAAGAAGTTCATCACTCGAACACCATTAATGTTGACCGCCGCGCAAGCTCAGAATTTATATGGGCTTAACTTCTCATACCCTGTGAAGGAGTTTCCACAATCGACCTTACAATTGATTGGAAACACACACGTTGCCTTACTCGTCACTGTCACAACCCATGGATGAGCCTTAGGCTTTGATACCAAATGATGCAGGGATTCTGCAAACAAATAGATCCTTGCACGTGATAGAGTGCGTGTTTCCTTAACATGGAAACCTCATCAAATTCGTCATTAAAAACCACATTCAATTCAGCTCAAAACATATACAAAGAAGAGAGAGCCCACGCAAACAAAATACTGGTATATAATAACACACGAAATTCAGATTCAAACCGATTGCCCGAATATTACATTTGTGGGCCTCTCGGCTCTCAGCCTTTTCAAAAACTTTCACACCGTTTCTCTCTATCTCTCTCTGTATTCCACACTCTCTCCTCCATCCTCACACAAGCTTCATATTTATACACAGTTATGAATTAACTCCAATCCATGATTTCCTCCACACAAATCTTAACCAAATTCTAAAATATCTTTATCCCTTATTTGACTCAACTAAGTTCCATTTAAGGAACTCCTAATCCCTAAATTATCTATCCAACTCAATTCCCTCATATTCTCAATTAATTAAGAGAATATTTACAATAATCCTCACACTCATATCTTTCTCTCTTAATTTATTAAAAATGAGCATAATAATTTATAAAATAGTCAAAAAGACATCACCCCCTTAATTACACAATATTTTAATGAAAATCAAGAAGGATGCTCCTGCATCAAGTTCCCAACCAAAGTGACGTAGATTTGCGTAGAGGCAGCGTGGGGTTGTCCAGTTCAGTGTTGGGTTAGTGCCGGATCTCCATTGTTAGTGTGAGGTAATCCTCACTAATTCTCTGTCAGTCAGATTCTCTGTGGATAGCCAGATTTGGGCATCTAGTTGTAAAACTTCTGCTTAATAGTACAAACCCTCAGTTGCTACATCGGTTTTCTCGCATTGTTTTTTCTAGGGACATTAGTCTAAAAATAACGGCGTCATGTGTGTTTAATTTTCTTGCTCAGATCTTGTTTTCGCTTTTAATTTCCACAATTTATTTAGTGAAGGTTGCAGTGTATTTGCTTTAGTATTTACTTGTGGAACATAGTAAATAACTTGTATAATTTATCAAGTAGGAGAAGTAATATCAGTTCGCTACAAAAGGATTCCAAGGGTTAGGAATTTTCACATGGTATTAGAGTAGTGTAGGTGAAGCAAGAGAGTAGACTAGAAGAACTCAACATTGAAGGAAAAGAGGGAGTTCGAATAGCTGCGTAGGCAGTAGATCAGATTCCCAAGGGATTGCGCAGTCCAGGCCAGAAAGGGCAAGATTCTCGAGGAAAATTTCTCTTTGAGTGAGTCAACAGAGAGGTAAGATTTCCAATTTGTGATTTGTCAGCCACAGAGGGAGCAGTGCAGCATAAGATTCAGCGCAGAGCAATCTACTGGTGAGACAATTTTTTTGCAGCATTTTACTAGGGCAGAAAAGCGTTAGAAGGAAGAAGAAGACACTTTTTGAGGGAATTTTCTTCCTTAGTGAATTCTGAGCCAAGGAATTCTAATTCTCAGTTTATGAGCAGCAGTAGCGAGGAGAAAATCTACTAACTCTAGCAAGGAGTGCGTAGGCCAGCCTAGCAGCTACGCAGAGGAGAGAGAGGGAGTAGTGCGACATTATTCAGTCGATAGAGATGGCAACAAACGGGTTGTGAGATCAAGATCGGTTGGGGGGTGCCTCCAACTATGTGATTTGGTAGGCAAGGATCACTTGTCTATTAGATGAGCATGATCTTAAGGCCTTCAGCGAGAATGTGGTAGCTGTCCCCATAGATGCAGATCCGTTGAAAGCCTACAAGAAGAATATGGCGAAGGCTAAGTGTTTGATCCTTGACGGAGTGAGGGATCATGTAGTATGTCACCTCGCTGGTGTTGTATCTCAAGAAACAATCCCTTGGCTGTGGTAAGGAATTAGTGCTTAAGACATTTTATAAATGTATGTCACAATTACGATATTAAATGGCCTCTGTTTAACACTTTTGGAATCTAATTACTTAATACCCTCAATAATCTGATATAATGAAAGCCTTCACAATGCCATAAACTGCTGATACTTGAATGAAATGAAAAGAAGAACTGTAAGAGAAACTCAAAATGATATGCTGAATAGAAAGAATCTAACACTTTTAATTTTCATAGGGAATCATGGGGAGAGAGGAAACTCGAAATAATATGCTGTAAACACATAATCTATTACTTTAAAGTTCCATTAGGAGTTTGCGGAAAGAGAAGAGATGAAGTGAAGGAGAGCAAATTAAGGTGATTTAACTCTTACTCATAGATGTAATTAAGAGACTAGCTGCTACATTGCTTCACTTGATTCAAAGAGGAATGAACATAGAACGAAACTGGAAAGACTTTCAACATCAATAGGTGCAGGAAACTTGATCTTCTTTTATTAATTTCTTAGAAAATTCAGTACCAAATTAACAGTAATCCACAGGTCCAAAACTCGGAACCCTTTTTCTTTATTTCTATCTAGTTAAATACATCCCAGTGGTTCGTAACTCCTGAAATTCTTGAAACTATTTGACTACCTAAACTGTTAAGATTACTTATGCAATCACACTTGAGAAAACAAATTAAAACTGGAAATATTGTTCGTTTTGCTGCATCTGATGTTGCTGATGTGTCCTCCTGAAGTGCCGAGGTGTCCTTTTTGGTTATGATGCAGTGCTTGCACAACTCTGTAATGATGCCTCAGTGCCCGACTTGACCCATATGTCATGCTCCCAATAGGGCCGATATACACTCTTCTGCTCGACTCTGCCTCTTCTCCTTTGACTTGCGTCGGGTCACATTCTTCTGCCATGTTTTGGTTTCCTCCGTTATCAAGGCGTTTCACCGGCTTTACGTTATAATCCTCTTTTCCTGCGATGCAATTTAACACAAGAATGCCTTACCTCCGGATTTGAAGACCTTTGGAGTTCGCTTTTGAAATCACATTGCATCTGCCCGACATCGCACTTCGCATGCCATTGTTTTCAACTTTTCCTTAGCACTTATCTTCTAAGACTTGTGATGTGCGCTATGCGCTCGGGTCCCACCGTCATCACACTTCGGCAAATTTAACTCTTACCTCTGCGCTTATTCGTTAAAACTTGCGATTGCATTGCATTTCGCACTTCGGCGATTATAACTCAAACCCTTTGCACTTAACTCTTAAAACTTGCGATTTGCGATTGCGATCGGGCCCCCCCGCATCGCATATTGCACTTCGGCACTTTTAACATTTACGTCTTGTGCATATCCTTTGAAACTTGCGATTGGCGATTTGCGATTTAATCTCCACTGTCTATCTCTCCGCTCCAGTTCTGCGCTTTGATCCCGACCGTCCGTTTTTCCCTTTGCGACTCTTCCAAAATCTCAAGGGTTTAAGGGAAATGCGCCCTTTCTCTGCCTTTGGGGAATTAGTTTGTTTGCTCCACGATGTAACCCTCTTGAGCTTATCTGGTGTCATGCTGCGCTGGTCCCTCCTGAGCTTGCGAATGAGCTCGACTCGACCCTGTTCGGCGTGCAATGCTCTGAATGTGCCCATCGGTTCGGCTCTTGAACTGTTCTGCAAGTGAATGAGCCCGACTCGACCCACCTTCACATCTCCTCATGTAAATGTTAATGTACCAATATATAATTGAAAACTCTTCTATGACACACAAAATTTTACATTTTCTATCATATATGCTTTTTTGGTGTTTTGAAAAATATTTCAAACGTAAATGCAAATGAGCCGCAACATTTGGCTCCCCTGGGGACAGTGTTTTTTTCCACAGAAGCGCTAAGAACCATAGATTAGTGCCTTATGCATTGGGCATGGAGTCAAATATTGCTTGGTGACATATGAACAATGAGCAATCTGGTATTTACAATGGTGGAATGCTGACTTTTTAATGCTGGAAAAAATGCTTCAGATACTGCCCGTTCACAGGCAGTTGTACTGTCTCTCCATCTAGATCTTTCAAAATAAATGTGTTATTTGACCTTGCCTCAGAGATCTTGTATGGACCATACCAGCGAGGGTCAAATTTACCATGCTTCCCCTTTTCTTCTCGTCTGGTGTCCCATCTTAGTACCAAATCTCCTGCTTGAAATAGAACTTCTTTTGCTTTTCTGTCAAATATAGATTTCATCTTTTCTTGATAAGTAATCAAGTTATCCCTGACTTTGTTTCTGTTTTCACTTGATTCAATTATTTTGTTCAATCTTCTTACCAAAGCATTCGGTTCTTCCTCAGCTTCTTGAAGGAAAGAGATCACTGGTTTGGCCAGCTAAGTAGGAAATAGTGCTTGAGTTCCATAAGCCAGTTCATAGGGAGACTTCCCAGTAGATCTCTTGGTAGTGACTCGAATTGCCCAGAGGGAAAACATAACTTCATATCCCAATCCTTCTGATTCTCGGTGATTGTCTTCTTCAAGATTCTGACTAATGTCTTATTTGAGGACTCTGCCAATCCGTTCCCTTGGGGATGATATGCTATGGAATGTGATAAAATTACATTATATGTTTGACAGAAATTAATGAAATGGGCAGAGTTGAATACCTGAGCATTATCAGTCATAATTTTGACAGGACATCCGAATCTGCTGAAAATGTTTTCCTCCAGAAACTTCATCTCTACTTGGTCATTTGCCTTCTTTGTGGGTATTGCTTCAACGCATTTTGTAAAATGATCAGTGGCAGTCAGAATCCACTTGAACTGTCCACTTGATGGTGGATTGATCTCTCCAATAAAATCCAATCCCCATTGCCTGAAAGGTTCTTCAATAAATACTGGGATGAGAGGTAATGGAGCAAGTTTTTTCTTTTTAGAAAATAACTGACACTTCTGACAACTTCTGACCAGTCTATAAACATCTGCAAACAGGGTTGGCCAATAGAAGCCTGACTTGAGAATCTTATGAGCAGTGACCTTCCAGCTATAATGTCCTCCACACATAATTTCATGATATTGTTTGGTGACATCAATAGATTCTCCTTCGGTCAAACATAACAACAGAATACCAGCAGGATCTTTCCAATATAGCTTTGCTTCTATGATAACATATGGCTGAGACTTGAGCTTGAGAGCTCTGTATTTTGTTCTGTTTAGTGAAGTTGGACAGGAAAAGAAACACAGGTAGTGCACAATATCCTTATACCAATTAGAGAACAAAAATTTGTATTGAATACCTGTTTTAGACTTGCTTTGACCTTCTTTATTAACAAATCCATCCATTGGTGCCAACAGATTAATTCCCAAGGCTTGAAAATGTGATTCTGTCAACAACTTCGCCAACCCCTGTCCCTTGACCAGCTTGGTGGGTTTGATGTCCAAGTCATACTCTTGGATTTTTGCTATCCACTTCCCCCTTTTTCCTTCAACCTCACTTTGGACCAACACGTCTTTCACAGCAGAATTGGGAACATCAGCAGTTATTTGGGATTGTAACACATAAGTCCTTAAGGCTTTCAGTGCTTTGACCAAAGCATATACTTTTTTTCTCCAGAATATTGTATTTGAGCTCAGCATCTCTTAGAACTTTATTGAAAAATGCAACTGGCTGCTCCTTATTATCTACATTTTTCTGCAACAACACAGTAGTAATAGTAGTGGGGGATGCAAATGAGAATACCTGAAAGGCTTTTTGATAGTCTAGACTAATCATAACTGGAGCTTCCTGCAGTGCTTCCTTTATTCTAACAAATGCATCTCTCGCTTCCTTAACCCATTTCACTTCTGCATTTTTCTTCAACATATCTGTTATACTTTTCACGATCTCAGGGGAACCAACCCTATCTGTTATTCAACATCATTAGCATCGAATAATCTTTCAAGGGGAACCAACCCTTTGGGGAGCACATTATCTTTCAATTGGATAATCTTCTGTTCACCTATTGACTGCTTAAGGTTTCTTATCTCTATTTTCTGCTCTGTTTGTTCTCAGTCTTGGTCTATCTCAGCGTCTTCAAAGTTTCAATCATGGTCAGGAACTGACTTATCTGTTCATCATCGTAAAACACCTGCCAATGTTTCACATTATTAGGGATAGAAGGTCTATGCCTAATTTCAATCTTGTACCTTAACCTTGGATTTATTGGAGGTTTGAAGGTGTTGGCTGCAAGTGCTAAAGAATCGGCCAATCTGTTCTCCTCCCTCGGAATATATTGAAGATTGAATGCTTCAAAATAGTTTTCTACCAGATCTCACACTTCATTCCTATATGATCTCAATCTCGGATGCTTGGTTTGACAATGATTTTTAATTTGCCTTATAATCAATTCAGAGTCACCAAAAAATGAAATGCATTGAACTCCCATCTGTTTAGCAGCTTGAAGGCTTGAGATCAAGGCCTCATACTCAACCACATTGTTTGTTGAATCAAATTCTAGTTTAAAAGAGAAAGGCATGAGGTTACCTTCTGGTGATATCAACAAGAATCCAGCACCTGCGACCTCCTTGGAGTAGGCACCATCAAAGTAGCACTTCCAAATCTTCCTTGAGTGCAACTCATTATTTACAACTGCTGAAGAGAGCTGCTTCCTTGTGTCTTCAACAAATTTTGCATCTTCATGCAACATGAAATAAGAAAGGTCTTCTGTTTCTTGAATATAAATGGGGGAATTTCCTGTATCTTTCTTGGAGGTTGTCTTCACAAACCTTGTTTCCCTATACAACCTCCTTTCTTCCCCATTAAAAACCAAAATGATAGCATAAGTGAAATCTAATTTTAGTACACCTCCCAACTTTGCTCCCCAAGATCTTGACAGGAGTATTCTAAACCTGGCTGGAATGTCAGCAACCACTACATCCATGACTATACTCTTTGCTGGGATTGTGCCAACGAAACTGCTACATCTTTAATTAATCCAACACATTTCACCCTTTTGGAATCAAATGAATACAAATCCCTATAAGGTTTGGTAATATGCAAGTTATGCTCCTTCATAACAGACAATAGCATGAGATTATGGGACGCTCCTGAGTCCAACATGCAATTATGTAGAGTATAATCATGAAGCGACAGAGAAATATAGAAGGGTGGAACAGAGGGATCTATTTCTTCTACATGAGGACCAAAGGTGACCACTGTCTTTTCTTCTTGTAAGTTCACTGTGTCACTTATGTCTTTCGCCTGTGTGAGATTTATAAATTCTGAAATTTCTTTCTTGTAAGTTGGTATTTTGGCTAATTCTAGAAGAGGCACCTGAATTTTGACCTTCTCCAACTCTTTTGTCAAATTGAAAGCATGAGTTTTCTTAACGTTCTTTTCAGGTTCTTCTTCACCCTTTCTAGAATTTGCTGCTTGTTCGGGTACAGGAACAACTCTCTCCAAGATATTAGTGTGAACTGATTTGTTCTGGGAGGATTGACCCTGCTGCAAATTTGTTCTATTAAGTGAATTTACAGGTTGTTTCTTATTATTGACCTGTTTCGTAGGGTCCTGGAGGAGGAATGGAACCTTATTGTTCACCTTCTTTATCTTGCACTCTAGATCTCTTTCTAGACTTCAAATCATACTTTCTATGTAACTCAGCTTGCATGAAATCTGTGAATTGCCTACAGTATTCATCCATTTCATCTGATCAAAAGAAACTTCAGCTTCAACATATTCTCCCTCGCAATCTTCCTCTTCATCCTCTCCTATTGCATACATAGCAGATACCTGATCCTCGGCCTCCCTTTGGTCATCTTTTGCTAGCTCTCCGGGTGTTGCTTCTATATACAATGGAGCTTGAACCTGGTCTTGATCTCTTCTTTCTCTTTGCAAGATTTGCAGGGGATGTCTTCTTTATCGAGGGTTGAACCCACCTTGGTTTTGTTGTACTTGTCTTTGGGAGTTTTTATTTTCCAATTCCATCTTAGCTAGCTTATTTGTAAGATTTTTTATCATCTTTGTCATATCTTCAATTTTTAGATCTTGTGATGATTCTTCTTTTGCCTTCCTCGTCTCTTGGACTGGTTGTTTCCCTTTCGCCTTTCTAGCTGTAGTCATATTAGCTTCAATCTCTAAAGCATCTGTCTGTATCTTCTTAAGAGTAGGGGCTCTTTTCTCTCTCAATGTAAAGCTAAAATCAGCTTCAAAAGCCCCAGCAAAGACAACTTCAAAAGCCCTAGCAAAAATTACCTTTGCTCCTACACGAGGGGGGGGGGGGGTTCATCTCTATAGGTAAACTATTGTACAATTTGTTGAATCTTTTTACAAACTCAGCAATGTTTTCATTAGGCTTTCTTTTAATTGCATTAAACTCTGTCAATGAGTAACCATGATCTCTCTTCTCTCCCCATCTCTGAGTGAATTGAGTTTCTAACTCTTCCCAGTCATTTATGGAATCATTTGGTAAACCTTTGAACCATTTCCTAGCCTCTCCACTTAGAGACTGCACAAATAGTCTCATCACAACATTAAGATGTTTTACATTTAAATTCTCAGCAAAAGTGCAAAACAAGGGCAAATGTTGTTTTGCAGTTACTTCATCTTCTCCAATGAAACGAGGAAGTAATTTGAGGTATTCTTGAGGCATGGCATTCATTGGTTGCAGAAGATTTAGTGGTGCATATCTATCCGTTAAGAAAGCTGGTATTTCCATATTAACAACTTGGTTAACCGCTCCTTGGGTGGTTGAAGTTGATGAACCTGCTGTGGAAGTGAATGAGGGTGGAGGCAAAACTGAAATGGGGGTACTCTGATGGACAATAGCAGAGGGACCAACAACTATATTTGGTTGAGCTTGAGTGGAGGTAAAAGAAACAGACTCGAAAGAATGTTCTTCTAACTGAGGTTCTTGAAAATAAATCGGTGTGGAAGGGGTATCTTGTTCCAAGAAAGGGAGTTCCTTGCAAATATCTTCAAACAAAGGGTTATGGGATCTGCTGCCAGGAGCAGGCAATGCAGGATCAAGTATTGAAGGAGTTTTGGGTTTCTGAGCCTTTTTAGAAACCAATATTTCTGGATCTGGCAAAGCAGGGACTATCTACTGTAAGGTATCTGACCTCGTGTGAGGCCTTTTGAAAGCCAAAATTTTGAAAATAACAACACAGCCGAATATTTCGGATTTCCTCCTCACTGAACAACTAGAGGAAATAATGTGAAAAACCCAGGGAAAATAAACATCGTTTCTTCGTCCCTGGCAACGACGCCATAAAATGTTGTATCTCAAGAAACAATCCCTTGGCTGTGGTAAGGAATCAGTGCTTAAGACATTTTATAAATGAATGTCACAATTACGATATCAAATGGCCTCTGTTTAACACCTTTGGAATCTAATTACTTAATACCCTTAATAATCTGATATAATGAAAGCCTTCACAATGCCATAAACTGCTGATACTTGAATGAAATGAAAAGAAGAACTGTAAGAGAAACTCAAAATGATATTCTGAATACTCAGAATCTACCACTTTTAAGTTTAAGAGGAAATCATGGGGAGAGAGGAAACTTGAAATAATATACTGTAAACACAGAATCTATTACTTTAAAGTTCCATCAAGAGTTTGTGAAAAGAGAAGAGAAAAAGTGAAGGAGCGCAAATTAAGGTGATTTAACTCTTACGGATGTAATTAAGAGACTGGCTGCTACATTACTTCACTTCATTCAAAGAGGAATGAACACAGAGCGAAAATGGAAAGACATATCAACATCAACAGGTGTAGGAAACTTGATCTTCTTTCATTAATTTCTTAGAAAATTCAGTACCAAATTAACAGTAATCCATAGGTCCAAAACTCGGAACCCTTTTTCTTTATTTCTATCTAGTTGAATACATCCCAGTGGTTCGTAACTCCTGAACTTCTTGAAACTATTCGACTACCTAAACTGTTAAGATTACTTATGTAATCACACTTGAGAAAACAAATTAAAACTGGAAATATTGTTCGTTTTGCTGAATCTGATGTTGTTGATGCGTCCTCTCGAAGTGCCGAGGTGTCCTTTCTGGTTATGATGCAGTGGCTGCACAGCTCTGTAACGACGCCTCAGTGCCCGACTTGACCCATCTGTCATGCTCCCAATAGCGCTGCTATACGCTTTTCTGCCCGACTCTGCCTCTTCTCCTTTGATCTGCGTCGGGTCACTCACCCAAGTTCTTCTGCTGCATTTTGCTTTCCTCTGTTATCAAGGCGTTTCACCAGCTTTACGTTATAATCCTCCTCCTTTCCTGCGATGCGATTTAACACAGGAATGCCTTACCTTGGATTTGAAGACCTTTGGAGTTTGCTTTTAAAATCACATCGCATCCGCCTGACATCGCACTTCGCATGCCATTGTTTTCAACTTTTCCTTAACACTTATCTTCTAAGACTTGCGATGTACACTATGCGCTCAGGTCCCATCGTCATCGCACTTTGGCGAATTTAACTCTTACCTCTCCGCTTATTCATTAAAACTTGCGATTTGCGATCGGGCCCGACCGCATCATATTTCGCACTTCAACAATTATAACTCAAACCCTTTGCACTTAACTCTTAAAACTTGCGATTTGCGATTTGCGATTGCGATCGGGCCCCCCCTCTTTTTGGCGCTTTTAACATTTACCTCTCGTGCATATTCTTTGAAACTTGCGATTGGTGGTTTGTGATTTAATCTTTGCCGTTTATCTCTTTGCTCCAGTTCTGCGCTTTGATCCCAATCGTCCGTTTTTCCCTTTGCGCCTCCTCCAAACTTTCAAGGGTTTAAGAGAAATGCGCCCTTTCTCGGCCTTTCGGGAATTAGTTTGTTTGTTCCACGGTGTAACCTTCCTGAGCTTATCCGGTGTCCTGCCACGCTGGTCCCTCCTAAGCTTGCGAATGAGCCCGACTCAATCCTGTTCGGAGTGCAATGCTCTGAACGCGCCCATCGGTTCGGCTCTTGAACTGTTCTGCACGTGAATGAGCCCGACTCGACCCACCTTCACATCTCCTCATGTAAATGTTAATGTACCAATATATAAATAAAAATTCTTCTATGACACACAAAAATTTACATTTTCTATCATATATGCTTTTTTGGTGTTTTGAAAAATATTTCAAGGTAAATGCAAATGAGCCACAATAGCTGGCAAAGGGACTGCCAAGTAGATGTGGGATGTCTTAGTGACGTTGTATCAAGGATCTTTCGAGCAACGGAAGATGTACTTGCAGGAGAAGATACAATCTATGAGGATGCAGAAGGGATAACACATTGATGCATTACTTGCAAAGCTTTAGGAAACTAGAGATCAATTGGAAGTTGTCAGATAACACATTGATGCATTACTTGCAAAGCTGCAGGAAACTAGAGATCAATTGGAAGTTGTCGGATCAACACCTTGTGAAAATTTCTTAACTAAGAAACCTTACTGTTAAATTTCGATTTACTTCACCTACTTGATTAAAGATACAAGTTATTAATCTGAATATTTAGAACTAACATCAAAGGAAATACAATTAACAATCTACACATATAAATCATTTACTGAATAGCATGCTCATATGACAAAGTGACACAAATTTTTCGGACAAATGTCCCAGGAAAAACCCAATGCGGGAAAACCAGTGCAACAAATATGAGGATTTATTATTATTAAGGAGCAGTTTTTGAGTACATCTAGGGTGCCACAAACTTGGTTGACCCAATAGAGAAAACCTCGGAAATCAGAGAAAATGTGAGATATACCTCACTCTCGCAAGTCCTGACTGATCCGGATGAGAAACTGGTAATACTCTAGCTGGCTCTACGCAGCAACTGTGTAAGCCTAGGCTGAAGAACTACGTCACCCTTGCTCTGTGTGGATTTGCTTCTCCTGGATCTCGGTTTCAGCCCTCCTGGCTCAGAAACCCTTCTCCCGACAGAATTTCGGACTTTTCCTTGGAGATGCTGCGCTGCCTCTGCGTGGGCCTGTGTCACCCTCATGAGGGACTGCGTGACACCCTCTGATGGTTGCGCTGCCTCGATTGCATCTTTGCTGCCTTTACTCTGCACTGTACTCTTGGTCCTCCTGACCAATCACTGCATCTTCCCCTCACTGCAACTTTGAGTCACTCAGATCTGATCTTCGTCCGAGCACTGCTTCGTCAGAAGAATTCGATCTCTTAGACTCTGTGTGTGTCTCCAACTGACCCCAAGCCTTTCTCTTATACTTTTTCGTTGACACATCTGTAGAAAATTCTAGTTTCCCACCCCGGTTTTCAGTTTTCAACTTATTACTCCAAAATAGTTAAATGCCCTTTCCCATATCCATACATTCAACAACTGAAAATAAATTTTTGCTGAAAACACAAATTCTGGAAATTTTTCAGAATGCTGTAAATGCAGAAATAAAATAACAGCAGTAACAAACAGTCATTCAACACATCATAACTCAGAAATTTTTGGTCAAGGTGACCCTGGAAAAACCCCCTACAACTCTTGGGGAAAACCAGTTCGAAAGCTCCTTCTTATTTCTGGAAAAACGCTTTTTTACAGTGATAGAAATATTTAGCAAAATAAATAATCAGCAAACAGACTTTTACAACTTATCTCTTTTTCCGTGCTTAACCACCGCCTCGGAAAACGCACAAACAGCAAAACAGGAACAGCAATAAATGCTGTATGGATTTCTCGATTTGCGTGCCCAGAAATCTGCAATAAATGCAGCTGTACGGCCACCTTGAAATCTGTGCCAAAACAGCAATAAATGCTGCTGTACGGACCTCAAAAAACGTGCCAAAAATGCTGCAAAACTCAGCTGTACGGAACAGCCACTAGCTGCCTCGATTTCTGTGCCAAATACTGTTGTACGGCCTGCTGTACGGCCCTGCTGTACGGCCTTGCTGTACGGCCTCCCTGCCTAGGAAACCGTGCAAAAAATCAGCTTGCTGTTTGCTAAATCTGCTGCACTTGTCTGCTGAAATGTTTTGCTGAAATGCTGCCTTGGAATGCGTGCCAAGCTGCTGCCTCCTTCTCCTCACTGCCCAGAAATCTCCCTTGCTCTCTTGCTCTCCTTCTCCCAATCTGCTCATGAAAGAATGAATGACCTTTTCCTCATTTTTCTCCTTTAACCTAACCCTAAGTGACTTTTGGGGAATCCCTAAATCCAATGGCTGAGATAGATTGAGATCTAGGGCTGAGATTAAATGCTCATTTAAATCTCACTTTTCACTTTTTAATTCACCCCACTTTAATAAAGACCCACTTAGTCTTTTATTTCCAAAGTCACTTTTTCCTTTCTAATTTTATATTGACTTTATTAAAGTCACTTTAAAATTAGACTTTAGTAACTTTATTACTTAAAGTCACTTTTAAATTAGATTTGACTTTATAACTTTATAAAGTCACTTTAGTAACTTTATCACTTAAAGTCACTTTTAAATTAGATTTGACTTTATAACTTTATAAAGTCACTTTAGGAGAAAAATTAAATTCTTTTGGACACTTTTCCCTGGGCCAAAGATCAAAGCCTTAGGGAACCACCTGTCCTCCGGTAACCAAATTTCAACACTCCCTCTTACCGAGGAAGGTGTTCCTCACCACACCCATCTTGTCTTTGAAGTAGACATGCTTGCCCCGTGGTAAGGCTTTGGTAAGAATATCTGCAACCTGCTCATCGGTGGGAATATACTCAAGCTTCACAGCTCCTTTCTGAACATAGTCTCTGATGAAATGATATTTGATCCCGATATGCTTTGACCTGTCATGAAATACTGGATTCTCCGTGAGTTTAATGCAACTCTGATTATCACAGTAAATCACTGAAGGTCTCAACGGCTGACCAAATAAGCCAAACAACATCTTGCGAAGCCGGATGGCCTCACGCTACAACAGCTAGGTAGTGCCAAATACTACGCTTCAGCCCAAGAACTCAATGCCTCTTGTTCACCTTTGGTGGGAACCATGACACAAGCTATAGGAACCCAACCCAAAACAACACCCTGAAGTGCTCTTCCTATCGGAAGCACAACCTGCCCAATCAGAATCAGTGTAACCTGCCAATCTCACTCCATCCCCCTGCCTGTAGTCCAGACCATAATCCACTGTCCCCTGCAAGTATCGCAAAATGTGTTTTGCAGCCACCCAGTGAACCTTCCTAGGCTCACACATAAGCTGACTCATCGTGTTGACTGCAAAACAAATATCTGGTCTAGTGTTGACCAAATACATCAAGGAACCAATCAGCTGTCTGTACAATGTGGGATCCACCAACTTGGAATCCGAAGCATGAAGCTTCTTCCAGTTGGTGATCATCGGTGTCGACATGGGTTTACAATCCTCCATGTGGAATCTGCCAAGGATATCCACAATATACTTCCCCTGCCCCAGGAAGAAATGCCCCTCCTCTTGCCACACCTCCAAACCCAAAAAGTAATGCATCAAGCCGATGTCCTTCATCTCAAACTACGCCGCAAGATATCTCTTGCAGTGCTCTATGAGTCTCTCTGCACCTGTAATGACTAAGTCATCCACATACAGCACCAGAATGAGAGGCTCCTCACCTATCACAATATAGTAAAGGTTCGGATCTGCCTCACTCTTTGTGAAACCCATCCCCTGCAAGTATGTATCTATCCTGGAGTACCAAGCTGTGGGAGCTTGCTTCAGGCCATAAAGGGCCTTCTTCAGTCTGCACACATGGGACTCCTTCCCATGCACCTCAAAGCCCTGTGGCTGCTCAATGTACACCTCCTCATGTATGAAGCCATTGAGAAATGCGGTCTTCACATCCATCTGGTGGATCTTCCAACCCATCTCTGCTGCTATCGATATAATGGAGCGGATCGAAGTATATCGAGCCACGGAAGTGAAGGTCTCCTCATAATCAACTCCCTCTACCTGGGAGAACCCTCTAGCCACAAACCTCGCTTTGAATTTCTCAATGCTGCCATCTGCAGCATGCTTTACCTTGTAAAGCCATCTGGAAGTAAACACGGATTTGCCCTCAGGCCTCGGCACCACCTCCCAAACATCATTCTTCATGATAGAAGAATACTCCTCCTGCATGGCCTCTCTCCAGACCTGCTGGCTAGCTCCCTCCTCATAGCTAGAAGGCTCAGAGTCAAGGATGCTGGTAGCCATTGCCATATAGCTACAAAACCTCTCAGGTGGTCTGCTCTCTCTGACCGGCCTCTTAGGCTCAGCAGCAGATGTGGCATCTCTCAAGGTGTCCTGAAGCCACTTGGGCTTCCTCTTCCCTGAGCACACTTCTCCCGCTGGAGAATAAAACTCCTCCTCCTCAACATCAGGAGCCTGAACTCATTGTGCATCTGCTGTCCTCCGCACGCACGAACTTTGTGAATCTTTGAGTGCGTGTGAAGCGTCATCGGGCGGTGGACTCCCCGGTGAGCGCTCGCCAGTGCTGCGTGCGCCGCTCCACCCCTCGACTCTGCCCGAGCCCTCACAGCAGCGGACACGACATCGTCATAGATGTACCATCGGATCCTCTCACGATCCACACTTGGATCCTGGTGACTCAGCTGCTGTGAGGGAGTCTGGGCAGTCCGAGATACTCTAACTCCCGTGACCTCCTAAATGCCCTGTCCTCCTCGAACTTCACATCTCGCCTAACAACAACTTTCCTCTGTGCAGGAATGTAAATCCGAAAGGCCTTGGAGGTCTCACTGTAGCCCACAAAGATACCCTTCTCTGCGGTGGGCTCTAGTTTGGTCCTCTTCTCCTTGGGTATGTAGGAGTATGTAATGCACCCAAAGATACGAAGATGACCAATATCGGGCTTCTTCCCAGAAAAAGCCTCCTCCGGAGTCATGTGCCCCAAGGCACGATGCGGACTCCTGTTCTGCAAGTAAACAACTGTGTTGCAGGCCTCTGCCCACAAAAACAATGGCAACCCTTGATCATGTAACATGGCTTTGGCAGCCCCTCCGATGGATCTGTTCTTCCTCTCCGCAACCCCGTTCTGCTGGGGGTTGTAAGGAACAGTGAACTCCCTCCTAATGCCTGCCTTCGCACAATAGTCAACAAACTCTCCAAGGGTGTACTCTCCTCCATTGTCCGACCTCGGGGACTTGATCTTCCGACCTGTCTGTGTCTCCACAAGAGCTCTGAACTTCTGAAACCGCTTGAAGACCTCACTCTTGGTCTTCAAGAAATAAATCCAGGTCCTCCTGGAGTGATCATCAATGAATAACACATAGTACTCATATCCACTCAAGGAAACATGAGACATCAGACCGCTCACATCGGAATGAATCAAATCAAGTATCCCAGTCGCTCTGCTGTCACTGCTGGGAAAAGGGGATTTGGCAAACTTGCCCATCGCACATCCTCTGCAAGTATCAAAGTGATCAGTACTGAAATCTGGCACACTTGTAGTGATCTCCCGCAAAGTCCTCAAGGCTCCATGATGCATGTGCCCCATCCTGCGGTGCCAAATCTCACACTGCTCAGAACTGCTAGCTCTGCTGTCGGTACTACTGCTCAATGCCAAAAGGGACTGAAATGCAAACTTGTACACCTTTGCATAGCGTACACCTATCACTCTAGCTGAATCAGCTGGAGTGCCCCTGGGATACATCAACACCTGTCCTCCCCTGAATAGTATCTCATATCCTCTGTCCTCCAAAGCTGAGACGGATATGAGGTTCTTCCTCATCCCTGGCACATAAAGAACATCTGACACCTTCAGGGGAGGTTTGGACTCCCTCTGAAATGTCAATGTTCCCACACCGACTGCTCTAACAACTCTGTCATCACCGAGTACTACCTCTACATCAGTGCCACTCTCTGAAAGCTCTGAGAAGTACTCACGGACTCTTGTCATGTGACGTGAAGCCCCACTGTCCACATACCAGATACCCGAAGATGCTCCGCTAATCGAGGGAAATGCATGCTCCCTCTGAACCTCTATGGCAGATAATCTTGCACTAGAAGACTCACACGCAATGAACCCAAACTCCCGGTCAAAGCGATTTGCAAAGTCCTCAACCTCTGCTGAAGCTGCCATGCTCTGGTTCTTCCCCTTCTTCTTCTTCTTCTCCGGACACACAACTGCATAGTGTCCCATCTTCTGACAATTCCAACACTTCACTTTGGAATAGTCCTTCTGTGAGTTATCCTGTTTACCTTTACCTTTGCCTTTGCCCCCACCATTGCTTGTGGAAGCCTGCTTCTTCCCTTTGCCTTTCTTGCATCCTACCAACAGTGCTACATCCTCATCCTGCTCAACTGGCTTGGCTGCCCCAAGCTGACCTTTCCTGATCTCTGTCTGAATGCAATCATCCCAAAACCTCTCCCATGTGGTAAGGGTCTCACGTGCACAAACTCCATCAGCAAAGTTCATCCATGAACGGGGAAGGCCATTCACTGCAATCCGCACCAACTCAGTGGGTGGAATGGCCTCTCCAATCGCTGCCAACTCATCTCTCACATTAGTAATCTTAGTGAGATATCCAGCTGCACTATCATTTCCCATCTTAATGGTCTTCATCTTCTCCTTCAGGACCATCTTCCGGTTCTCATTGGTACTCTAGTAGAGATTGGACAATGCTGTCCACATCTCATGAGCATTTCTCTTTCCTCTCACATGAGGAATGCAATGGTCTTTGATTCCGTCTAGAATCAGCCTCTTACCCTTGTTGTTCTTTTTATTATATGCTGCCAACTGAGTAGCATCAATAGGCACATTCACAGGGTTCTGTGTGGTATGTACCATAATGTCCCAGACTTCTGCCTCCTCAAAGATACTCTGCATTCTCTCCTTCCAAATGTTGTAGTTGGAATGCCCATCCAACCTATCCTCCACCCTCAGTCCCAATGACATCCTGTTGTCCTAAAACTGAAAAATAGCACTGCTGTGGTAAAGATAAAAACTGTTGTTTGTGAAAAATCAGCTTGCTGGAATTTTCTGAGTGAAAAATCAGCAGGCTGTAATTTTCCTCCTTGCTGTCCCAAACTGCCCTTCAGCACTCAAGCTCTGATACCATGTAGAAAATTCTAGTTTCCCACCCCGGTTTTCAGTTTTCGCCTTATTACTCCAAAATAGTTAAATGCCCTTTCCCATAACCATACATTCAACCACTGGAAAAATAAATTTTTGCTGAAAACACAAATTCTGGAAATTTTTCAGAATGCTGTAAATGCAGAAATAAAATAACAGCAGTAACAAACAGTCATTCAACACATCATAGCTCAGTATTTTTGGTCAAGGTGACCCTGGAAAAACCCCCTACAACTCTTGGGGAAAACCAGTTCGAAAGCTCCTTCTTATTTCTGGAAAAATGCTTTTTACAGTGATAGAAATATTCAGCAAAATAAATAATCAGCAAACAGACTTTTACAACTTATCTCGATAGAAATATTCAGCAAAATAAATAATCAGCAAACAGACTTTATTATCTCTTTCATGTATGCTTATAAAACGCACAAAACGACAAAACGAAACAATAAATACGTACGGATTTTAAGTTGCGTGCCGAAATACACCAATAAATCGTTACGGATTGCCTTGAAATACGTACCAAAACAGTTGTACATGCGTACGGACCTGTTCCAAAAATGTGGCTTTAAATTGTCTTGAACGACACTTCTTGTTAATATAAATTTATGTGCCAAATGCGCGTACGCTGTTGTCTGACATTTTATCGCTACTATTGTACGGCCTTATTATAACCTCTGCCCACAAAATAATGCAAAAAATCGACTGCTGTTGCTAAGTCTCTGCAAGAATGCTGCTGAAATGTCTGTTCAAATACGCATGGAATGAGTGCCAATGCTGCCTCATCTCCTCTTCTTGAAATCTCCTTTGCTCTCTTGCTCTCCTTCTCCCAATCTGCTCATGAAAGAATGAATGACCTTTTCCTCCTTTTCCTCCTTTAACCTAACCCTAAGTGACTTTTGGGGAATCCCTAAATCCAATGGCTGAGATAGATGGAGATCTAGGGCTGAGATTAAATGCTCATTTAAATCTCACTTTTCATTTTTAATTCACCCCACTTTAATAAAGACCCAGTTAGTCTTTTATTTCCAAAGTCACTTTTTCCTTTCTAATTTTATATTGACTTTATTTAAAGTCTCTTTAACTTTAGTAACTTTATCACTTAAAGTCACTTTAAAATTAGATTTGACTTTATAACTTTATAAAGTCACTTTAGTAACTTTATCACTTAAGTCACTTTTAAATTAGATTTAATTTTATAAAAAATTATAAAGTTACTTTAGGAGAAAAATTAAATTCTTTTGGACACTTTTCCCTAGGCCAAAGATCAAAGCCTTAGGGAACCACCTGTCCTCCGGTACCAAATTTCAACAACATCAACGACCATGATTTAATCTCTTATCGACGGCTTAGATTAAAAGACTGCTTGATCGACGTCACTTAGAACATTTCATCACATGTGTTTAATTAATTTACTTTATTTTTTCTAATTCCCCAAGTTTGACTTAGGGTCCTCATTAAAAAAGTTAATTATTTTAATATCTCACACACCAGATGAAATTTCTCCAAATGCTTTTTGGGTTTTGGAGGTCTTGTGTGTCTTAGTCCCTCTACAAAATTTCAGGGCTAGAGCACATCTGATGCTACCCCAAAATCTCAACACTCCGTCTTAGCACAGAGTGTGCTCTAGCAATACATCCACACCATGTATCGCATGATCTCGACATCGGTCTCTACGTCGTTTATGTTTGGTCTGCTGCCCTCCATCCACTACGCTGCTACTTTCTGTACTGTTGCCCATGTCACTGCCATTAACAATGCTACATTTGTACTGTAGCTCCCCCTCAATTTTCCGCTCATAGCATTGCCACTGCTAACTGCTGCACTGCAAATCAGTGGCTGAGAAGTAAGCAACTGACCCTGCCCAATCATTGACAGAAAAGTCAGGCTGCATCTCATCATTGAAGCTCCTTAGGTTGCTGCTCTGCACTGACCTCCTGAAGCCACTACGCTGCTGCAACACTGCACTGCGTAAGCACTGCCCCTCTGTGCTGCTGAAGTCCCATCAGCCCCTCTGCGCTGCTGCTGCCTTTGCATTGTGTTGCTCCCATCTACAGCGTCCCAACTCTGCCCTTCTCTTTATTGTGATCTCTTGCACCCACTACTCTACTTGTCTTGCTATCGTCTTAAGGCTCCCGTAGCAAGTATGTGATCCAAGAGTTGGGCATACGCAAGGATCTTGCCTGATTCTCTATAGCTGTTCTACAGATCCCTGTCACCCCACTTCCGTGGCTCATGAGCACTCATGGCTACGTCATCATCACTCCCATCATCCTTTGCTGTTGCAGCCTTGGATTTAGAAGATCCCTTGTCCTTCTTCTTAGGACAAGTGCCGACGAAGTGTCCAAGTTTGCCACAGTTAATGCACCTGACCTTGGATAGGTTCCACATCTTCTTCCCTTGTTGCCTTCGTTCCTTTGATGCAAGGGCTGCATCGTCTTCCTCTTCTTTCTTAACCTTGACAGTTCCGCTGTAGCTGCGTTGCCTCTTGGGGAATCTCCTGATTTCCTCCTGACTGAGGATTGCCCACATGTTTGCCTAGGTGTAATATTCCAAGTAGAAATAAACAGCAATATAAGGCACATAAACAAAGACAAACATCAACTAGAGAGATATCACATGAACAATAACCAATATGGAGAACGCTGAACCATTTTATTAATACTGAAAGATAGAAAAATGAGTACAAAGGTGATCAAAATGATGGCACCTTGGCTTGCACTAGGCAAGCGCAAAAATACTCTCAGATTGTGACTCAGAATGGCTGCTAACTCAAGATTGCGTTATCTCCAAGCTACTGGCACTGTTACTGTGTTGCTGCTACTGCTGCAATGAACTGAATCTTTGGGGCTGTTCCCCACCTTGGAAAATTCTGAAACTTCGGGAATGGCCTCTACTCCCAATACCCAGAAAAGCCCAGAAAGCTTTTCAGAAATGGCCGACCCCCGAAAATGGCTCCCTTGAGGCACTACGCTATTCCTCAAGGAGGGATGCTGGCTCTGAATGGTCTGCTCCAAAAGATGGTCCCCAACTCCTCCAAAATGCTGGAATAGGGAAGTGCTGGCCCCTTACCCACTATCCCGGGCTGAATCCACCAACTAACCACTGATCCGGAACTACCTCCCCACAAGATTGCGTCCTCCCTCTCATTGACTGCGTTGTGTCTCTGAGTGAATGCTCCTCCTGTGGTAATTTCAACTCACTCTGTCAAAACAAGGATGAAATTCTTGACCGGAGCAGGCACTCGAAGTCCCGCGGGGTTGAGGTTGGGATCTCCGAACGGAAACACCCGATGTACTGAACAGTACGTGCAGAATTTGCTAAACAACAAGCATGCTTAATGTCAGAAGACAAATCTCAAAGATGCATAATCGGAATGAATGCGAATGAGGAGACCCCTCCTCCTTTTATGCTTGGTGAGCCTTTCCCTCACCTAGGCCACACCAATCTCTGCGCTGTCTCCCTTGGCCCACTCTGTCCAACTCACTCTGCGCTGGCTCGGCCCCACGTTGCCTACGCTGCTCCATTCCCTACGCTGCCACTTGACCACTAGGCCCCACCTTGCCAAATAGACATGTCTCATAAGTGACTTTAGGAAATATTTTTATCCTAAGTGTGAGCTAAGTGTTCCTTCAACCACTTTATTTATATTTTAACTCTATGAAGGAAAAAATAGTCAAAATTAATATTTCCAATTAGCTATTGCTAATTGGGAATATTACACTAGGATGGTAACCCTGCCCTGCCCAATATGCTCTGGACAAACGTTTCCCATTCCTCGGTGACTGCATTTAGGGCAATCCTTACTAAGAGCCCTTCATCCGGAGTCGCACCCATGGTAATCAGTTGATCCCAGATAGTCTAAAGTCGGAAAAGGAAGGGATCCATCTCCTCACCCTTTTGCATCTGGAACAACCGCATCTGATTCTCTAGAAGCATTTTTCTTTGAACAGAGCCTCCCTGATACATCGTCTCCAGAGCTGTCCACATCTCATTTGCTGTATTCTTTTCGGCAATATGTGGTACGATGTGATCTTTTACTCTATCCATGATCAAGCGCTTAGGCCGCGCTTGATTCTCCTGGAATTTCTTCAGAGGATCTGGATCGACAGGCACAACTAGGACATTCTCTACATGGTCCTTGATGCCATACTCATCCAGGACTGTCAGGATCCTGGCCCTCCAGATGACGAAGTTGGACATGCCGTCCAACCTATCCTGATCTCTTAGTCCATGAGAAGCCATCTAGCTCAAATCTGTCAGAACAGATACTCCTCTCCCTCTTTCTGCTGCAACACTCAACAAAAATACTGGTTCTGGGTTTCTTGGCGATTAGAAATCCTCTATAGTAGCTGCTCCCTCTGACAACTGATTTCCCTCTCGAAAATCTTCAACCAAAAAAACTGAATAGTTCTCTACGATCACCCTCCTGATTGAATCTCAGATCTGTTTGGCGTAGATTTGCTGAGTAACTGTCCTCCTCCCACTCTTTGTCAACTCAACTAGGCACGATTCTCCATCATCATAATCTCCACCACACCAGCAACTGTTGAAGATCTGGAGCCCTGCTTCTGGATCTCGACAGTACTTCACAGCAACAAAAAAAAACTGGACTGTGTTCGTCTGGCTGGCCTCTACGTGAGCAGGCTGGCTCAACGTAGCCTTTGCGCAGCGCAGGCTGCACTTGCGTCCCTCTCGAAGGCACTGCACTGTCTCTGCATCACCCAGATGGAACTGCGTCAGCCCCTGCGTAGCCTCTGCTGGGGTTGCATCCTCCTGATGCTGCGCTGCCCTCTCAGGATCTCTACTGCTTCAGCTACTTTCTACAGCAAAAATTTCTTCAGCCGATTTTGCTGGAGATTCAGCTTGATTTGCAATGCTCTGATACCATGTGAAAATTTCTAAACTAAGAAACCCTACCTTTAAATCTCGATTTACTTCTCCTACTTGATTAAACATACAAGTTATTAATATGAATATTCAGGATTAACATCGAAGTACATACAATTAACATTCTACACATACAAATCCTTTACTGAATAGCACGCTCATATGACAAAGTGACACAGATTTTTTGGACAAATGTCCCAAGAAAAACCCAATGCAGGAAAACTGGTGCAACAGATATGAGGGTTTATTATTATTAAGCAACAGGTTCTGAGTACATCTAGGGTGCCATAAACTTGGCTGCACAACAGAGAAAACCTCGACAATGAGAGAAAATGTGAGATATACCTCACTCTCGCAAGTCTCGATTGATGCGGATGAGCAACTGGTGAAACCCTAGCTGTCTCTACACAACTTCTGCGTAGCAACTGTGTAAGCTTGGGCTGAAGAACTGCGTCAGCCTTTCTCTGTGTGGATCTGCTTCTCCTGGATCTCAGTTTCAGCCCTCCTTGCTCAGAGACCCTTCTCTCGACAAAATTTCAGGCTTTTCCTTGGAGATGCTGCGATGCCTCTGCGTGGGCCCTGCGTGGGCCTGCGTCAACCTCCTGAGGGACTGCGTCACACCCTCTGATGGCTGCGCTGCCTCCACTGCGTCTCTGCTGTCCTTGCTCTGCACTGTACTCTTGGCCCTCCTGACGAATCACTGCAACTTTGAGTCACTCAGATCTGATCTTCGTCCGAGCACTGCTCCATCAGAAGAATCCAATCTCTTAGACTCTGTGTGTGTCTCCAACTGACCCCAAGCCTTTCTCTTATACTTTTTCGTTGACACGTCAACAATCGTGATTTAATCTCTTATCGACCACTTAGATTAAAAGATTGCTTGATCGGCATCACTTAGAACATTTCATCACGTGTGTTTAATTAATTCACTTTAATTTTTCTAATTCCCTAAGTTAGACTTAGGGTCCTCATTAAAAAAATTAATTATTTTAATATCTCCCACACCAGATGAAATTTCTCCAAATGCTTTCTGGGTTTTGGAGGTCTTGTGTGTCTTAGCCCCTCCACAAAATATCAGGGCTAGAGCACACTTGATGCTACCCCAAAATCTCAACACTCCCTCTTAGCTCAGAGTGTGCTCTAGCAATACATCCACACCATGTATCGCAAGATCTCGGCATCGGTCTCTGCGATGTTGATGCTTGGCCTGCTGCCGTCCATCCACTGCGTTGCTGCTTTCTGTACTGTTGCCCATGTCACTACCATTGACACTGCTACATTTGTACTATAGCTCCCTCTCAATTTGCTGCATCATGCTGCTCATAGCACTGCCACTGCTAACTACTGCACTGCAAATCAGTTGCTGAGAAGTAAGCAACTGAAGGACCCCTGCCCAATCATTGACAGAAAAGTCGGGCTGCATATCATCACTGAAGCTCCTTTTGTTGCTGCTTTGCGCTGTCCTCCTGAAGCCACTGTGCTGCCACAACACTGCATTGCGTAAGCACTGCCGCTTTGCGCTGTTGAAATCCCATCAGCCCCTCTGCACTGCTACTTTTATGTTGCTGCTGCCTCTGCTCTGCGCTACTCCCATCTATAGCGTCCCATCTCTGCCCTTCGCTTCACTGTGATGTCTTGCACCCACTACTCTACTTGTCCTGCTACCGACTTAAGGCTCCCGTAGCTGTATGTGATCCAAGAGTTGGCATACTCAAGGATCCCACCAATCCATCTGTAGATGCTTTACAGATCCATATCGCCCCACTTCCGTGGCTCATGAGCACTCATGGCTACATCATTATCACTCCCATCATCTTTTGCTGCTGCAACCTTGGATTCAGAAGATCCCTTGTCCTTGCTAAGAGGGAGTGTTGATTTTTGGTAGCATCAGATGTGCTCCAAGTCTCAAATTTTGCAAGGAGGCTTAGACACATGTATTCCAAAATACCCAAAAAGCGTTTTGGAAAATTCCACCCAGATGGGGTTTTATTAAAATAATTAATTATGTTTAATGGGAGCCTAAGTCTAAAATGAGGGGATTAAAATAATTAAAGTGTATTGATAGAACTAGGTGTGAAATTTCTAGAAAAAGATGGAGATCGAGTCAATATGATCTAAGCCGTTGATTATGTTTTAATCTAGCCCGTTGGTTATCCAACGAGAAGATTGTAAGGACTTTGATGTGCATTTGGAAAACACACCGAGTGAGTCTAGAGATCGATTTTCTCAAGTGAGATGCGTAGAGCAGTTAGAGAAGATCATCGAGTTGATTCGATTGTAGTGAGGGGTAGTGATAGTTTCGGTTGGAAGATCTTTTCCTGAGTCGGAAATACATCACAGGGAAGGCAAAGAAGAGGATGCAAAAGAGGCAGTGTAGGGGCTACATTGGACAACGCAGTGCCACACAGAGGTAGCACTGAAGCCTTGAGGAGATCTGAAGTTTTGCTGAGGATCAGTCACATCCAGTGTTGGAGTGCTGGGTGTGAGACCAGAGGGGAAGAAGATCAACATCTAGTCAGCAGGACGACCAACAGAAGGAGGTGATGCAGTCCTTAGCTAGACTGATGCAGATCTGCGCAGAGGTATCGTGGGGCTGTCCAGTTCACTATTGGGTCAGTGCCAGATATCCATTGTTAGAGTGAGGTAATCCTCACTAATTCTCTGTCAGTCAGATTCTCTGTGGATAGCCAGATTTGGGCATCCAGTTGTATTCAAAACTTCTGCTTGATAATACAAACCCTCCGCTACTGCACCGATTTTCCCGCATTGTGTTTTTCCGGGGACCTTAGTCCAAAAATAACGGTGTCATGTGTGTGTAATTTTCTTGCTCAGATCTTGTTTCCACATTTAATTTCCACAGTTTATTAGTGAAGGTTGCTGTGTATTTGCTTTAGTATTTACTTGTAGAACACAGTAAATAACTTATATAATTTATCAAGTAGGAGTAGTAATATTAGTTTGCTGCAATAGGATTCCAGGAGTTGGGAATTTCACAACCCAAAGATGGGAAATAAAAGCTTGATAACTTCTTTATATAGAGAGAACTCCTCGAAGTGGAAAATAGCGACTAGTTGGCTTGATCCTCATCGGCTTAATCTCATCCCTCGAAAATAACTTGATCTACTTTTAGTCTCCACCGTTGATATTTTATTTTCCAGGGAAAATTCGAATTTCTCTTAAAAACCATTTTTTAGTAATTCAAAAATTAGTATTTTGGATTAATTTCCTCAAAAATTTGATTTTGACTTAACCACCAAGGTCCAAAGGCTCAAATTTTCTTAAAATATCAATTTTTTCCTTGGCGGAGGACCTCCAGAAATTGACTTCTTTTGACCAACGAATTTTTGATTATTTTCCACTAGGAGAGAAATTAATTTCTCTATAATTATTTTTTGACTCAAAATTAATTAATTTTCTGGCTTAGGATTTTTATTTAATTTTGCCAAAAAAAATTAATTAATTGACTCTATAGGGGATTTGTTTTTCCACCCTCAAATATTTTTGCCTGGTGTTTCACTATTAGTAACCATGCACAAAAATATTTTTTTACATGAAAATAAATTAATTCAACGCTTAGAAGTGGAAATACACATTTAAATCAAACCCTCAAGACATTACCCAATTCTACGACACAATATGATCTAGTATGAAACCAAATGTGTTTATAATAAAACAATTTAGCCACAATGTCTAATTATGAGGGACCATGCACTAGAATTATTCCTAGACACACTTTTACAATAAACTCGATAAACACTAGGACTCATCTAAGACTTTGTCAACAAATTGCACAGTAGCTTTGGGGTTATAGGTGGAAGAGAAACTCTGCGGATTATGCAAGTTTACAAACACACATAATTCAGTGAGGTTAAAAAAGTTCCTAGGATGAAATCATTTGCCAAAATTAGAGGCTTACCTAGGTGTTATTACATAATTAAATGGTCATACTAGCATCATTTACAATAGATCTTGTAGAAATTGGGTTTACAATGATGAAATTCATGATGACAGATGACTTTGATCTTTTGAAAAATTTTCTCCACTTCTTTGTACTTTGCTTTCTCGGACTGTTGACAAAGTGTGGTCAACATCTAGCTCCGCATGGGGACAATTTCTTCACCAAAGGAATGTGAGAACCCAGAACCCTGTATCCAGGAAACAAAGTTACATAAGGTAGATATCTGCTCAAAATTAAAATCATCATGTATACACAAAACTTCTGCTGGAATAGAAAACCTATTCTAACATATGACATGTAAGGACATAAAACATAAATGCATGAAATAAAACTAACTAATGATAGAAATAAAGTCCTATCTAAGAGAGTAGGGTTAGAAATAGAATACAGAGGATGCCCTATGGCATCAGATGTCATCTCCGTGGCACAATCTGAAACACCTGTTTGCTTATAGGTAGGTCCATAGGCTGCTTGCCAATTGTCCCTCTTTGGCTGATGAAGCATCTCATCGTCGCATCACATATCTTTACCAAATTTGATCCTTCTTGTTTTCTTGTTTGGGAGATGAGATGAAGAAAAATGCTAGAGAGGCTGAAGGAACTCAGTCACAACTGCTTTATATTCTAAAGGATGCCCCTGTGGCTCAGCTTCCTCATTGTCTGGCCTTTTTAGATTTTCAACATGATAACTTGTTTCAACTTATCTGTATAATTTGGCCATACGACCAGCCGCTACGAGAATAGTAGCATATGACAAGTCTAATTGAATACATCCTCCAAGATCAATTGCAAATTTCCTCGATAAAAACATCCCTCATACATCAGGCACATCGATGATAGCTATATCCATGGTGATTATTTTGTATGGGTAATTAGCTAAAGCTACTTGCAGATCCTTGACCACTCCCAAGACTTCAATCTTCTTTTAATCCATAGAGAAAATATTATGATAAGACCTTGAAATCCTCAAGTTTAACTGGTCCGTGACCTTCTTAGTCATGGCATTAGTCGATGCCCAACTACAGTTGTGAAGCAATTGATCATTAACTCCTAAAGTCAGGAAGAAAGGCTGATGATCTTCATTTGTCATGTAGCAATTTAAATCCTTTAACTTAATCTCTTCATCTTTTTGGTGTGCATCAGCCTTATCCTAGTGAGATATGCCTAAGGCCTTGAAAAGTGCAGCTCTTTGACATGGAATCTTAAGGAGCTCTAAGATTGGGACAAAGATTTTAGCACTGTTGATCCCTGCAACCCAATCAATTTTAAGCCCAATTTGATAAGTCCTAGATGCAGTCTATTGCTTACTTTGAGTTTGATCTTTGCCTTTCTTTTGGTAAGTATAACCCTTACATCTAGTAATTTCTAGAATCTGCTGTTGAGATGGCATTTCACCATATATCTGTGTGATAGGATTTTTTTCATCGCTGAAATTATTGATGGTGAAAGATGAGGGGATCATTCCATGTGATGACTTTCCTTTGGAGAATCTTGATTGATATTATTTATCTGTTCAGTCGTTCCCTTATCTAGGATTCTTCTAGCAATGGCACATTAACTTTCATCATGGAATCCTTCACAGGGTTTGCAGAAAGGAATAGGTTGATCAACAACATTGGTGGATTCAAGTTGATTTGGAAGTATCTACTCATTGGGGGGTTTCTTTCTCGGCCATGGATTATTATTACCTCGATTTTTATTATTATTATTTATAAGTTGAATATTCTGAGCTTGATTTTGTTCCATTTGAATTAGCCTAGCTTGCATGGCGCTTATTTCTCTAGAATGCTGAATCCTCATTTCTTTGATAATTTGAGTTAACTCCTTGATTCTCTACCTCCTTTACTTCTTTCCCCTTACCTTTGACTGAACCTCTTTCAAAACTGGGAACTTCATACTTACAAGACTCTTTCTTGTCTTTTTCTAATTCTTCAGCTCTGGCTTCAGCACCAACTAAATTGGTTGGTTTAGCACGTCTTAACTCATTAGAGATATCAATAATAAATGCATCAAGATACTGCTCTAACAACGATTTATCAGGTGGCTTATAGTCTCGAGTCATTTCTTTGACAATGCCATTGAAACTTTTATTGAATTCCTCTGCTGTCTCATTTTCATTTTTCTTAATATTGTTGATATCTTTAAATAAATATCTTCCTTATCTTTTGTCCCCATATTTTTCTTTAAATGCGCTAATGATTTCTTGTAGAGAATTCAAAGAGTTATCAGGCTTATCCAAGAACCATTGCAATGCATCATCTTCTATCGAAAGATCAAAGAGTCTCATCTTAACATCTTCATGATTATATGCAGCTCCATGAGCATGTTTTACCAAGAAGGTTGTGAATTTTCTGAGATGAGCTTCTGCATTGATCGATTGCTCCCCTGAAAATATGTATCTTAACCAAACCAGAATTTGGAAGATCATGAGGATATCCCTGGATATTGGAAAAGTTACGAGGTGCGAAAAGCTCCATGATGTATCGCCTGACGGGATTAAGGAAAAAGCAAGTGGATATCAGGGAGGGCTTCCTGTCCGAGAAATATTAAATGCTTACTGGAATGTAATTTGTTTAATTGATCCCTTAGAGCCTTTTTAGGGTCAGGAGCGGGGTTAATCAAGCTACCAAGATTTCTTCTAGTATAAGCTCTTATAAGAGGATGAATGAATAAGAGGAGTCACCACCCAAACAAGAAACTAACCCAAACGTCCAGCTGCTAAAGGTGTAGATAGAAAAAGTGATGGTGAACAAGGTGATGAGTGTTGGAAAATCAGAAAGGCAGAAATATTTTCTTTACGTTGATAATTACTTGTGATGTTCTTATGTTCTTATTAACTTTCTTGTGTTCTTCTTTTATCTTAGTTCATCAAGCAATTACCAAAACAATAACAAGAAGATCAAGGACACCAGATGTAGGCGGACAACCAGGGCAAAGCCCATATCTAGGAGAAAGCTCAGTCAACAACTCTTCCTTCAATAGTTTCACGAGATAATCCAAGACTCTTTTGGCCTAGAAACTATTGAGATTTTTGAGTGTTGGGGTAGCATCGGATGTGCTTTAGCTTCCAAACTTTGTGGAGGGACTAGAGTACATGAGATCTCTAAGACCCAGAAAGGGATTTGAGAAATTTTATCTTGTTTAAGAGATAATTAATTAATTAATCTTTTTAATTAAGGACACTAAGTCTAACTTAGGAAAATTTTAAAAGAGCAAAGGTAATTAATTTAAACATGTGATGAAAATGACTTAAGTCACATAGATCAAGCTTTCTTTTAATCTTAGCCGTCGATTCAAGATTAGATCATGGTCGTTGGTTTCCAAACGAGAAAAGTATAAAGGAAAGGCTTGGGGTCAGTTGGAGAACACACACCGAGGCAGAGCACTCAGATTAAGCTGGAATTCTAGGCTGTGGTTTGCTAAGAATTTCCAGAAGTGTTTCAGCTGCAGCGAGGGGTAGTATTGGCAAGCGAGATGATCTGATCCCAGGCCAAGAGTGCTACAAGAGGCAGAGAAGCAGCATACTGAGCAGCGCAGAGGGGGCAGCAGCTTCACAACAGTTGCACAACACAGAGGCTTCAGGTGCTACGCAGGCCCAGAAAGGGCAGCGCAGAGGCAGCAGGAGGCCAGCAGGGCTGACGCAGGCCCAGCCAAGGCAACATAGGGACAACGTAACCCAGTCTAGGGTGACGAGGAGCCTCTTGAGCAGCGCAGGGGTTGACGGAGGCTAGCAGAGCTGACGCAAAGGGTTTCAGAGCAGTGCTGGGGTTTTGAAGACAGAAAAGGGCTGAGTTCTGTAAATCCCGTTTGAGGGTGTGAATCAACCAATTTCTCCATCTCCGGAACAGAGGTATTGCTGCAGATTATTTAATTTTCTATCGGGTTAACTAGATCAGTGACCAGATTTGTTGTACTTAGAATCTACTTAATAATAAAAACCCTCTAGCAGCCAGAAGACTGGTTTTCCCACGTTGGGTTTTTCCGGGGATAGTTGTCCAAAAAATCCTGTCACTTTGTCTATGTGCATGTATTCAGTTTAGATCTGTATCTGTGTAGGTTGTTAACGTGTTTACTTCAATGTTAATATTGAATATTTTAGATTAATAACTTGTTTAAGTAGGAGAAGAAATCGTGATTTAACAGTAGGGTTTTCACATAAGTAATATTCAAAAATTTTCACATGGTTTCAGAGCGATTGCAGTTCTAGCTGGATCACCAGCAAGAAGGCTGAAGAATCCTTGTTGCAGAAAGCAGCAACAGTTGCAGAAAGTCGGACCAGAGAGGACAATGTAGCAACAAATGGAAGCAGAGCCACGCAGAGGCCAGAGTGATGCATTCTCCACGCAAGCCCACACACTTACTGCGCAGAGGCAACGCAGAAGCTGTGCTGGGACTGTTTGCTCACGCAGAGGCCAACTAGGGTGACGCAGTCCTTAAGCTGTTAGCTGATTCAGAGTGCCGGAAGCCATGCTGCAGACCTTTAGTGGTTGCTGGTGGGGTTAAATTTCTGACGGTGCAGAATTTAGCCTAAGCCTAGTTGACAAGGAGTGGGAGGAGAACAACTTCTTAGAAGATTTCCAGCCAAAGAAATCTGCAGATCGATCAAAGGATCGAAGAGAGCTGATTCGTTGTGATTGGCAGACTTCCAAGGGAGGGAGTCAGTTGTCAGAGGGAGTAGAGGGTGCCTTTCTCGCTAAGGACCCTAGATCCGAGTCTCTAGCATAGAGAAGAGGATTAGTTCTTCGTCATCAGAGTCCATAGGGAGATCCTTTGATTTCTTGAATGCAATACTTTCATAAAATATCACATCTCGATTGACTTCTATCTGGTGTCCTTTTTTATGTAGATCCTATAGGCCTTAGTGGAATTACTGTAGCCTACAAATTTTACTCTCATGCCTAAAGGGTCCAACTTCTTTCTTTTGTACTTCAGTATATGAATATATACAGGGCAACCAAAGATTCAAAGATGGTCTACAATTGGTTTCTTCCTAGTGAATACTTCTTCGGGATATTTTCTATCTAGTGACCCATGGGGACTTCGATTTTGAATGTATACATCTGTCTTCGTGGCTTCTCCCCACAAAAATTTCAGTGGATCTTGATCATGCAACATTGCTTCTACACTTTCTTCAGTGGATCAATTCTTTCTTTCTGCAACTCCATTTTGTTCGGGATTATATGGAACTATCAACTCCCTCTTAATCCCAAACTCCTTACAGAAAGTGATGATTTCCTTAGATGTATATTCTTCTCCATTATCGGATCTTAATATCTTGATTCTTCTTTCTGTAAGATTCTCCACTTCAACTTTGAATTCTTGAAATTTGATGAATACTTCATCCTTGGATTTCATCAAGTAAACCCAAGTTTTCCTTGAATGATCATCTATGATTGTGACTTAATATAGATTACCTCCAAGTGATTTAGTCATAGGGCCACAAAGATCTGAATGAATAAGATCCAAGATTTCTTTTGACCGTGAAGCACTGCTTCCAAATGGTCTCTTGGTGTTCTTACCCAATGCACATCCCTTGCATACTCCTTCATGATATTCTTTTAATTCGGAGATTCCATCTACGATGGCACTTAGAGATGGAAGGATTTTGAAATGAAGATGACCAAATCTTCTATGCCAGAGCTCGCATAGGCTGATTTCAATGTGAACCAAGGCTTGGGCAAGAGGAGAAATCAATCTATAAAGTATTCCTTCACTGATACCAATTACTCTAGCATTTGAATGCTTGAGTTCTTACTCCATACTACAACTTTTACATCAATGAATGCTACTCTATCACCCTTATCTTCTAGACTTGAAATGCACAAGTTTGTTCTTATGCAAACCTGGAACAAATAGGATGTTGTTGAGCTGAATATTGCTTCCATTCTCCAACTCTATTGAAGTTGATCCAATTCCTCTTACATGATAGCTTTTATTATCTCCAAGTTCCACTAAGTAAGAGGATTTTCCTTTTGATAGAGTCTTTAGTTGCTTGTGATGACTAGTCATGTGTCTTGATGCTCCAGTGTTGATCACCCAAATGCTCTCATCTTTGAATGTGCTCGTAAGTGTTGAGAAGAGTCCCTTGTCTTTTGTCTTGGTCCTTTCTTCATTTGGAGTAAATAGGAGATTTCATACTTCTTTGATACCTTTCTTGAGATGGTTTGCTACCTTTAAACAATTCTTGAGAAACTTCTTCAATGTAGTAGTGATCATCATGATGCCGTCAACCAACCTTAGCTCTGATACCATGTTGAGAAATCTGAAAGGCAATAATTAGAGTGATTTCTCGTTACTTGATAACTGCTTGTAATGTCTTTTTACTTATTAGCTTGCTTTATTTCTTATTATTATGTTTGTATATCATCAAACAACTACCAAAACAAGAAGAACAAGAACACATAATATAGGCTGTAAGCTAGGGCCAAAACCGCTCCACTTGAGAGGAAAACCCACAAATCTCTTCTCTTCCTTATAGATTCTTCAATTGACGAATTCTAGACCTTTAGACTCAGACCAACACCCTCCAAGACCAAGACAAACCTCTCTAGATGATGTGCTATCCAGTCAAAATCTGTCAAATCTCTTCTAGTAGCACAACTTCGACCTTCTGCTGCAGAATTTCAGCCTCCATTGCAAACCTGAAATTTTCGCCCCTCCTGCAGTTGCTACTGCCACACGTGTGAGCCTCGATTTGCCTTCCAAGGCCTACCTAGATCTTTGCTTGGCTTTCTCTGACCTCTGGAGCGTAAGGAATGACCTCTAGTGACCTTCTTGTTTTCTTTTGTCCAAGATTGAAGTTGTAGATGAAAACCCTAGATCTGCTGCATAAACCCTTGTCCTCCTTTGCACGCGTGAGAGAGAAATAGCCCAAACAAAAGTCTTTTTTGTCCTCTTCCTTCTTTGCTGCCTTCTTCGTTAGAATGAGTGATGGATGAGTATGCTTCAAGGAGGTCAAGCTTCCTCCTTTATATCGGCTCTTCAAGGTGGATGTGGCTCTTCCTTTTAGGCTGACTTGCTAGCTGCCAGGCTGACTTGGTCTTGGAGGGTATTTTGACACATTTAAAGACAAAAATAATTTTCTTTACAAGTTGCAATGTGCTTGATGGGGTTTTCAACTTATGACAATGACTCTTTTGATTTCTTGACCTTGGACAAACCCTAGAAGCACTCAATGGGTGCTTGACCTATAAAATAAAAGACCTTGAGCATGAAACCCATGCTCCAAAAAAAATAACAATAATTTTGTTTCATTTTATAATTTATAAGAATAAAAAGTACATTTCATATTTATGAAGACCGAACCTAGTTACACATTTTTCAACACAAGTGACTTGTAATAAAATAATTTAGCCAATTAGCTTAAATTATTCCCAAATCACTTTTACAGAAGATTCACCTAAAACACTAGGACTCACCTAAGACTTTGACGATAAATTTCACCTTAGCTTTGGGGTGAGGCTGGAGGGAAGAGCTCTGCCGATCATCCGTGTTTAGAAACACAGTTGAATCAGTGAGACGAAAAACCTCCTAGGATGAAATTCTCGCCAGAATAATTGGATTACCTAGGTTGTTACATATATACACGGTCTAACTAGCATCATTTACATTACAAATTTTGTAGAATGGTTTTACAATGACTCAATAAACTGATGGCTGATGATCTTGATCCTTTGAAAAAATGTGGTGCAACTGCTTCCTTGGAACTTTGACAAAATGAGTGCAACACCACCTCCCAAAGCAAAGGAATCTCCTGACAAAATCCCGATCCAAAGTACCCACTAAACGTGTTCCAATAAGCTCCATGAATTCTGCTTCTACGTGCTTAGTAGCATGCTCTAACTGAAGTGTGCTCCGCAATTAAACCCCTGGAAAAGTCCTGGATGGACTCCTCTCTGCTCTCCTAGTGTGACACTTGAAGTTCATCGAAGGTAGAGTGGAATTCCTGCTTGGGAAATTCTTGTGCTAAATAACACGGGTTGTCTTGGCTTAGCAGCTCAAAAGAACTATTGATGAAAGATAAAATGATCCAAGATGTCCCAAATGAGAGCCTTCTTGCTCTATTTATAATTGTTGGCCTCTCTCTTCCTTGGTGGCCCCCACTCTCCACTAGTTCACTACCTTTCTTTTGCTCTCTCTTGCTCCCCAAGTGCACATTCCCTTTCTCTCTCTCTCTTCCTCCACAAATGCGCACCCCTTTGATTGAATTCTCTCTCTTGTGGCCCCCACCTGCCAATGAGCTGCAATCTTGCCTTTTCACCTAAACTCCTCAAGCCGAAACCGTTTTCAAAACTCGAATTACAAAATTGTGCTATGCCTAGCACCTCCCCAATAAACTATGTTAATCTCCTCAAATGAAAAATCAAAATTGGGGATATTACATACACCTTTGGGGCATCGTTTGCTATATTTTTGTGGCTGATTCAAATTTCGTTTTTATAGGGAGTTAGTGAATCGTTTCTGCTATCATTGCATTTTGCAAGGACAAGGGAGGAGAATTGTTAGTGATTTACTGCAATGAATAAAATTTATAAAATATAATATAAATAATATAAATAAATAATAATCATAATAATAATTAATTAAATAATACTTAGTTGCTGAAGAGGCATGTCTCTAAGGATGTGCCCATTCATGAAGGGGCACCTGCCCAGGTATATAAGCAGACCCTCATTTGTAACCGCAACATCTCATATCAATTCTCTTATACTTATTCATTTCTATCCTCAATGGATGTCTTCGTATTCCAAGTGTTCTGGAGCATTTAACTTGTTTGTGTACGAACTTTGTTCATAACATTCACGTTGTGGGAAAGCAACAATAAACAGGTCTCAAGCAGTGAGTTGTCCAGCTAAATCTCTATACAATAATAAAATCAGTCTTAAACAAAGGTCTGTTTTTGCAGACCTTGTTTGACCAGCAGTAACACTCAGGACACCCTGTAGTGACAGTATTTCACATGTCATAGTAGAATAGTAATGGAGGCTACTCTTGAAGTTTGTTGGTATTTCGTGTCTTCTTTGGGCATTGTATTAGATGTCTTTTGAGCCTTGTATCTCCCCATATTGTCCCCTATCAGTTATATATATTGTAATGCAGAAGTGTGTCAAGAACTGATAAAACTTTAAGTGGCTTTATTAGTCCTACTCACAAGCTTCTTTATGGTAAAACCTACCAATTTTTGCAGAAATTTCAAGAATCAATGTTTCTGGAAGCTTTCCTTTATTAGTTGTACACTATGTTTTTCCATTCTTGGATGAGAAACTTTAGTTAATGTTATGCCAATTACACTTGGGTACATGATAATGTTATATACTGAGGCTCATAAAACTGAAGCTATATTTCTGCTCATTGAAATTCTTGTCTCATTATATTGATATGCAAATGATTTGAGCTAAGATCATTTATGTATTGTTTCACTTATGTTTTTTGTCACACAAGATTTAATGAGAAATGCATGCAGGGACATTTGTGGCATCTTACACCACGAACTACCGCCCTCCCATTTGGACGTGGTGCATTTACCCTTGCTTCGACATGGACTCTCTTGACTGAGGTTTTGTTTCTGTCCTATTTTCTTGCCATAGGAAGAATACAAATGCATAAGTCCTGTATGTTCTTTCCTGTAGATTTTGTTCATTTCATAAATTAGAGTGTTTATTCTTGATGCTGACTTGGCTGTGGTTGGAGCCTTTTACTCTCCATTGTAATATTCTCTATGCCAAATCTGCAGACAATGACAATTCCGGCATTAGATGTGTCTGGACGTGTGGCAGCCATGAATAATTCGATTGTAAGTTCCACATATTCTTCATCTTGGTTATTGTTGAACTCTTCCCATAAGTCTGTCTTGTTATCATGAGAATCTTTGATGATAATTGTTGATTGGGTTCTCTTTTGCTGGATATCATTACGGAAGATATAGTGTCTGCCAATATCTATGGTATATTCAACCAAGCACACTGCTTTAATTAGATGATGATTGATTTAGTATAACAACCGTAACATATCATTGGGGGATTGATCCATAAAGGGTCAAGTCTATTTGATTTAGTTAGTTCTATGTATCTGCTACCACTAAACCAGCTCAAGATGTGACTGCTTGGATTCAAAATGTTAGTCTTGGAATTTCTGGAATCAGCCCACATGCGAGAATAAATCTATGTAACTTGAAGTGGAAACCATCCTGCTTTCCTGGTCAGTGTAGAAAATCGGCAGCTTAGAGAAGGCCTGATTTCTTTTTAGAGTAGATAATAAGATAATATTATTAATGTCCATTGGGTGACCACAAAAGCAGGGCAATGGGATGTTCAGGATGAGAATTGAAATGATTCTACCATATGATTATATTGTAGAGTCTAGGGTCTGGACTATAGTTACCCATGAGTATTACACTTATTTTTGGATTCTAAAGGCCATTTAGAGACTCTTTGTGGTTGCATTTTGGTTCTGAGATAGATTGTACTTGGTGCTATTATGGATATATGCACTTTTACTTGCTATATACATGAGAAACTTTGTGTATAATCATTTGGATTCATGTTATGGATATAATTTATATAAAAATAATATAAATATAAATAGTAAATAATAATCATAATAATAGATTAGTGAAGAGGCATGTCCCTAATGACATGACCGTTCATAAAGGGGCACCTGCCTAGGTATATAAGTGGGCCCTCATTTGTAACAATTTCATTATCTCATATCTTCTGTACATTCTTATATAAATATATTTGTCCTATCATGGATATTTATATATTTTAGATTCTCTGAGTATTCTGCTGTGTATATGAAATTTGTTCATAACATTGGTATCAACATCGTTTGATTCTCTGGCCGCTCAACCACTGCACAACGCCAGTGTGATCCAGCCTTTGACCATCAAACCTTTGTTAAGTTAGTTGTCATTGGAATTCAGTTTTTTAGCCACACAGGTTTTGGAGGTTCTCCATTCTGCCACCAGGCCTTTGGCCATTTAAAAAAAGAAAAAAAAAGAAAAAGAAAAGAAAGAACAAGAGAATATATAATATTAAAAAAATCAAATATTAAAAAAGAGTCAAAATAATAAAAACAAAGTGATATAAAAATAATAAAAAAATCAAATTAAAAAAAAATAAAAAAAAATAATGCTATATAAAAAATACTATTAAGAAAAGCAACAATAAAAAAAGTTATAAAACAAAAAAACCAACAAAAATCAAATAAAAATTACTAACTCTGGGTGCACACAGCCCAACTTATCACCTGATGCAATGCACTTGATGCAGGCCGCTGACAGAGTGTTGCTGCAACGTCCTCCTCTCTTCCACACCCTCATATTGGTCCAGGCACATTGTGACTCCGTCGTAGCTGATTTCTTCTTCCATCGGTCCCTTCCCCTGCTTTCTTTCATCGAACAGCAGCTGCCGCTGCTCCTCACCTTCATCCACTAGCTAACATAGAGCACTTTGTATTGACGAGCGAAGAAGTCACTTGAGTTGAGAGGTGATTGAAGAATTAAAAATTGTTGATTGGAATCCTGCTAACTTTTACCTAGTGGCCATCTTTACCTGCATTTTCCAGTCGCTGTAAATCACCAACATATAAATTGATCTATTTTGATATTATCTTGTTGTAAAGAGCCGTTGATGCTTCGACCGGGAAAAATAAACTATAGCTACATAATCCAACCATACCATTTGTTCCCTACTTGTAGCATTGTCTATCAAAACTAAGTCTGAATTCTAAATCAACCTGTAAATTTTTTATTGTTCTATTTGTACCATTTCATGCATGTTCGTTCATGCAATTCATGACTTGTGGGAAAAGATACTATCAAATTCAAAGTTTGTGAGTCATGCAAAAAGGTGTTGAGAGTCATTTAATATAAAATTTGTTTGACTCTTAATTTAAGGTTATTATTAAAAAGAGACCCTGTAAAGTATATCAAATAAATTTTGAACTTGAAAAAAAGGGTATAATTAAAATTAAAAGGAAGTTATTTTAAAATGGAGACCAGTAATGAAAGATTTCGTAAAACCTTTAGTAAATATGTTACTGCACTATTTATAATCAAATGATCACTTGCAAGAAAATATATTATAATCTCTATTGATCTTACTCAAGATAATAATTATGTTAGTATTGAGTGTGCTAACCAATTAGTGATTCCTAAATCAAATATAATTGAAACGATGGATTTGATGAGTAACAAACAAAATGGCATAAACAATGTACAACTGCGTATTGGAGATTATACTTTTATCTCGCAATTCACTGTTAAAACCTTCTATTTCGACAATTGTGATATAATTATAGGTTTGCCTTGGATGGAATCAATATGATTCTTCATCCTAAATATGAAGAAGTTTTTAACATTTTGTTATAGGAAGAAAAAAATAACACTACAAGACATTACATTGAAATCAGATTCAGTAACACTAGAAGACATACAAGATATCTCAAAAGTAATTTTTCACGAAAGTAGAAAACAATACAAAATATGCACAGGGAAGTTGACAAAATCACCACTAACAAAAATGAAAAGTTTCTTAGCTTAAGGACCATAGTGAAAAATTACTGATGCAAATTAAGAAGCTTAAGAAGGACAAAAATTCATTGGAAAACAAGGTTCGCCAACTTATCGAGAAGGAAGTGTTGAAATTTTCAAATGTAGAAATTAAAGTTGAAGAGAAAGGAACAAATACTAATCCAATGAATATCACAGCTCAAGAAGATGAGAAGCCAGTTGAAGTAAAAACATATTTCGATGTTGTAGTTCAAATGATGAAAAGTCCAAATGATGATTCTATAACCAACTCAACAACATCAATATTTGAAGTAAATCATGGAATTTCCATGTGCATGATAAGGGAAAATCAAATCCCAAGAACTCCTTATCGACATCTGAATCACAAGAAAAGACAACTCAATCAGTCTTCATATTTGTATCACTTAGAATAAAAACAATAAACTTATGTTCCAAAGACTACTAATGTCAGTGCAATTTAGTCTTGTGATAAAAGTTTACACGAAATATCTAGTAACCGCAAGATTCCATAGAAGATTAATTTAGTATGATTGAATCCCTTCTCAGTGAAATAATTTTATTTATCACTCAGACAATCCTATTAGCTTGTATCATCCAACATTGCACAAAGCGGGGACGAAGCGGGAACGTTTTTTTGGAATCGGGGACACAGAAGCGTCATTTTCCAAAAATTTAGGAAGTGAAGCGTTTCGGAAGTGTCTAGTATATATATACATATATTTAAATATTTTTTTGCCTTTATATTCAAAACAAACATCCCAAATACCATATTAGTTGTAGAAGACATGAAAACATGCATATTTTTACATAAATCAAGATAGATATGACATCCATGATTCCATTGTACATTAATAATTAATTATTCGAGCATCAACCATCTAGATTCTAGATCCTAGCAATTACAAACATACATCAAATTTTTAAGCATGATAAAACATTTAAGCATACTATAAAACATAAAACATTTAAAACATTTTAGCATACTGTAAAACATAAATTATAAACATAAAACACTTAACCATATTATAAAACATAAACCATATTATCTATCAAGTGAGCAACTGTCAACATAAGTCATGCCCAAAATTCAAATAATAGTGTTTACAAAATAGGCCACTTGGCCACCACCAAGACAAAAAAGTTCAAATTCAAAACAAGCCTACAAGTCTAATTTATGACAAAAGCAGTAAATTGTGAAAATATCTACTAATCTCTCCTCCTTCCACCACGAAGAGTACATGACGGTGGGCCTCCACATGGTGGCAATGAAGAAGATGGTGGCTGTGGAAGTTGTGGCACTGGCACTGCAACTGATGAAGACGAAGTCCCTGCTGTTGGTGTTGAACCATGGAACCTAGGAAGCAAGGGACTAGTGGGGGGTGGCATCTCAACTCGATCATTATCATCATGGATAGGAGCATCCTCTAATTGCTCTAATCGCAACACTCCATCCTCCAAATTGGCCTCCTCTGGATACCTGTCCCAAACCTTAAGGTCTTTATTATTCTTTGCATCATCACAGTAATAGGACAACAATTGCAAGTTGTAATGAACATAAACCAAGCTCTTTGCCCAGTCTAAACTCAACCTATTCCTTTTAACACTGTGGGTGAAAGAATAAGAGCTCAAACACCTCTCTGCAGAAGAAGTGTTTACCACCTGTGATAGCACCTGCAATGCCAAAGTTTGTAGAAGTGGAGTAGCACCTCCATGCATGTTCCACCACTCAATAGAAGAAAAACTCTCTCAATCTCTAATAGCATGCATGCTCCCAAATGGACTAGTTGTTAAAATTGGACAACTAGGTCCAAACTCCATGTTGTGATGCTCAGATGAAGATACCAATATTTTTATTGGGTTCCTCTTTCGGAGAGGTGTAAGATCGATATAAAATTGATCTTAATTTGATGAGCGGAACATTTATTTTGAATTTATTTTTAATAATTTCAAATATGTGCAGGTCGGCCTTAAGGTTTTACACCCCCAGCAGATGTGTCACACACCTCAATGATGGATATATATACAGTCAACATTGGAGAGCATTTCACTCACTCTCATCACACACATCTCCTCCTCTTATTGGATACGAGCATCTGAGAAGCAGTTCTCACGTGGGAAAAAGGAAGAAGTTGCTAAAGCTGGAAAAAGGATGAAATTTCTGCAGTTAGGGTTTCTAGGAAAGTTTGACCAGCGTTGACTTTGGTCAACGCATGGTCCAAATTGGCTGAAATTTGGTGGAGAGTTCGATTTTTGAAGGCCGTACTCGTTGGCACAAAAATCGAGGTCAAAAGGTTGACCGAAGTTGGAGCTGCATTGACTTTATTGCGGTTGCCCTTCGTTGACTTTTCTGGACTGCGTTTACTTTTTTGGGGTTGACTTTGAGTTGACTGGGTGACTGATTTGAGGACTGTTGTGACACATTCTGGGTTGGCCGACCAAGAAGACTTCGCTGGTTGAAGCATCTTGCTGATCGCTGTAACACACCAACACATTCTTTTGTTTCTGGTTTGTCTTCTATAGATCCACTGGTATGTTCTATCAGCATTTTACTTAACTGTTTATGTGATTGCTGTAATAAAAGTAAAGTTGCATCAAGCATAGAACATCTACATAAATTTATATGGTATCAGAGCTGAGGTGAAGACAAGCCCTATTTATAGCAATCACCGGAAAGGATAATGGGTTCCACAAACTATAGCTTCAAGGAGGAAGACAAATTGACTAGGAAGGATGACTTCCATGCTTGGAAAATGATATTGGATCTCAAATTGGAAGACCAAGATGTCATGGACTATGTGCAGGGTAAAATCCAAGAACCTCCATCCACTGCTACTGCTGCTGCCAAAACCAAGTACAAGAAGGGGGAGATCAAAGCAAAGCTGATGATCGGGGAATCCATTCATAAAAGCTTTCTGAAGCTGACTGAAATCAGGAAAAATCTGCTAGCTATTGGGGAGACAATAGCTGATCGAGAGATGGTACTCACCGCACTTGGAGGGCTCTCATCTGAATGGCATGTGTTCAACACTACCATTCTAAATAATAATGTGATACCTGACTTTGACAAAGTACTGTCAAGATGCGTTTAAGAAGAATCAAGAATGAAGGAGTATGGAAATGGAGGAAATGCTGCATATGCTGCTCATTCTAGAAAGAAGAACTCTGGTGGTCCGAAGAATAAGGGAAAAGCAGGGGCCCAAGGAAAGAAGGGAAAATGTTTCACTTGTCATAGGCTTGGTCACTATGCTAGAGAACGTCTTTTCAAGAAGGATTTTCCCGATAGTGATGAAAACAACAACAATAGAAGGAATGGCAATCAAAGGAACAACAAGTTCAAGGGAAAAAGGAAGGCTTCCTCCGACGGAAATGATCAACCTTTCAAAAGGTCAAGAAACTCAAGGTATGAGGAATCACATGTTGTTGATAAAAGAAATGAATAAATTCTTGTATCTGCCCTCTTTGTTACATCCCCACCTGACACTGTGGATGTCTGGTTGATAGATAGTGGTGCCTCAAGGCATATCATTAGGTTCAAGGAAGCACTCTCTGATATGATTGAGATGGATACTAATATGGAAATTATCCTTGGAGAGAATGCCACATATTCCGTGAAAGGGATAGGGACTGTGACCCTCCACTTGTCTCAAGGTCAAGTCCTTCACCTACAGGATGTACTCTATGTACCAAATTTGAAGAAGAACCTTGTGTCTATATCGGCCATGGAAGACAAAGGTTTCAATGTGGCATTCACTGATGGAAAGGTGCTCATGTGGAAGAAGAGCTTTAAGGAAGCTATCTCGATTGGGTTTAGAGTTGATACACTCTACCAGGTTGGAGGAGGTGTGCTAGGAGCAATGACATTTGATACTATTCGATAGACTGAACTATGGCATCGAAGGTTTGGACACCTTCACTACAAAGCCCTTCCCAAAGCAAGGAAGGTGGTGATAAGGATGCTCGAGTTTCCAAATAATCATGAAGGTGTATGTAGGGGTTGTGTTGAAGGAAGGCATACAAGGGGACCTTTCCCCTCTAGTGTCACAAAGACATCTGATATCTTGGAATTGATCCATTCTGATCTATCTGGGATGCTGCTTGTGACATCCTTGGGAGGATGTTCATATTATATGACGTTCATAGATGACTTCTCTCGCAAAACCTGGATATACTTCTTAAAGAAGAAGGATGAGGCTTTCACGTGGTTCCGTACATTCAAAGCCTTGGTGGAAAATATGACAGGGAAGAAGATCAAGATTTTGAGAACTGATAATGGCACTGAATATGAGACAAATGAGTTCAAGGAATTTTGCAGAGAAGCTGGCATTAAGAGGGAGACCACAACTGTCTATACTCCCGAGCAAAATGGTGTTGCTGAACGAAAGAACCGGACCATTGTGGAAGCTGCCCGTGCCATGCTATGTGACCAAGGTCTGGCGAAGTTTGTATGGGGAGAAGCTGCGAACACTGTCGTGTACATACAAAACCGATGCCCGCATTCCGCTCTAGAATCCAAAACTCTCGAAGAGGTTTTCTCTGGTAAGAAACCTGATGTCTCACATTTTAGAGTTTTTGGATGTACCGTCTACTTTCATGTGCCAAAAGAAAAGAGGAGCAAGTTGGATGCTTCTGGGAAGAAAGGAATGTTTGTGGGCTATAGTGAAACTTCGAAGGCCTATGTGCTTGGTCAAAGGGAAGTGGAGATATGCCACGATGTCACCTTTGACAAAGATACTTCCCTGAGGAAAGTAGTCAACCTTCTGAGATCTGAGGAAGATAATGAAGCAAGGCCTGGAAATCAAGAGGAACCAAAGGATGAAACAATGCCTGATGTTGAAGGACCGATGGACCCGATTGATCCACCTCCTTCATTAGGAAAGAGACCATCATGGCTCAGGGACACTCTCTAGGATGCTGAGGGACATGCTGCCCCAAGGAGGAGATTCCGTGAAAGCAAGAAGCTGAATAGATACCAAGGGTATCTAGTAGCCATAAGTACTATTGTACAATCCGACCCTGGATCCTTTCAGGAAGCTGTAAAGCATCAAGTCTGGAAGGATGCTATACACGAAGAGTATGAGTCCATTATGAAGAATGATGTCTGGGATGTGGTTCCAAGACCAAAGGACAAAGCAGTTGTCACCTCGAAATGGTTCTACAAGATCAAGAATGGATCTGATGGAAGTGCTGAAAAGTTCAAGGCAAGATTCGTTGCCCGTGGCTTCTCTCTAAAGGAAGGCATAGATTATGATGACATATTTGCACTTGTGGCCCGATATACCACCATTCGATCTATTATAGCCCTTGCTGCTACGCAAGGATGGAGTCTTCATCAGATGGATGTGAAGACCGCATTTCTTCATGGTGCGATAAAGGAAGAGGTATATGTGGAGCAACCTCTGGGGTTCGAAGTCCAGGATCGGGACACCCATGTCTGCAGGTTGAAGAAGGCCCTCTATGGGCTGAAGCAAGCACCCAGAGCTTGGTACGAGAGGATAGATAGCTACTTGATGAAGCTGGGCTTCACTCGAAGTAATGCTGATCCACACCTTTACTTCAAGGTTGTCAAGGGAAAACCTCTCATCCTGGTGCTGTATGTGGATGATCTCTTCTTGACAGGTGCTGACCCTCTCATTCATCAATGCAAGAGGGAGCTCGCTGCTGAGTTCGAGATGAAGGACCTAGGACTGATGCACTACTTCCTAGGCTTGGAGGTCTGGCAGAGACCTCGCAAGATTTTCCTTTCTCAAGGAAAATACATTGTGAAGCTTCTGGAAAGGTTTGGTATGGTGGACTGCAAGTCCGTGTCAACACCAATGGAACTCAACTTCAAGAAGTTGAGTGGCAGTGCTGCTGGGCCCGTATTGTCAAATCCTACTGAGTATCGTCAACTCGTAAGGGCCCTGATGTTCTTAGTGAACACCCGTCTAGATATATGTTTTGGATTGAACACTTTGAGTCAACAGATGGTTGAGCCTCATCACTTTCACTGGGTTGGTGCCAGGAATCTTCTGAGATACCTTCGAGGCACGATAAACCATGGGCTGAGATACACTGCCAGGAGCGTGACACTGCTTGGATATATTGATGCCGATTGGGTTGGCAGTGTGGTGGATCGTAAGAGCACATCAAGATGCTGCTTCAATCTTGGTTCTGCTTCGATCTCATGGATGAGCAGGAAGCAGAAGTCGGTGGCTTTGAGCACCGCAGAGGCCGAATACATTGCAGCAAGTATGGCCTGTTCTGAAGCAGTTTGGTTGCGAAAGCTCTTTAGTGAGCTATTTGGACATGTGCTAGATACCACTGTGATACTCTGTGATAACCAGAGTGGGATTCACTTGTCCGAGAATCCAGTGTTCCACGATCGATCCAAGCATATTGATATCCGGTACCACTATATCCGGGATATGGTACAGCAAGGCGCCGTAAGGCTCGATCATATAGGAATTGATGAGCAGGTAGCGGATATTCTCACAAAGCCCCTGGGGAAGGTCAAGTTCCTAACCTTCCATGAGAGTCTTGGTATTATGGAATGACCTTATGATGTGGGTCCTGTTGGACGATGAGCTCTGGGAGCTCTGGGGGACTTTGGGGATAGCTTCTCGGAGCTATAAGCACTCACGGGGCTAGGCTTGCCGAACCTTGTAGTGCTTCTGCCCCACCGTTATGATGTTTGAGTTGGTTCACCTCTCATTATCTGTGCCCCGTATGCATCCTACCCATTGAGTTCAGGGCTCATGGGAAGTACCTCTCATTTGGCCAATGAGGTGGGAAAAGCTAGAGACTTGTAGCAAAGATTGATGGACGCATTAGAGATTGCCGTACTCTCTATCTAGGATGGCACGGTCCAACCACTTGATCTGGGATCAAGTATAGTGAGGTTTCGGACCTCCAATTGACTTCGGGTCAGGTAAACCAACTTCGGGTTGGTATGAGACTCTTTGAGATTTCGATAGAGGTTTCGAACCTCTGGGCTGATTCTGTCAACCGGGGGATGATGTCTTTGTGACTTACCCACTTCTGTTTTGAAATAAAGAGGCTAGCAAAGCAAGTTATGGCGGGATGACGCACGATGTTTGTTTGCATAGGTGGATGGAGTTCTCCCTAGTTGAGAGGGAGTGTTAAAATTGGACAACTAGGGCCAAACTCCATGTTGTGATGCTCAGATGAAGATACCAATATTTTTATTGGGTTCTTCTTTCGGAGAGGTGTAAGATCAAATATGTGCAGGTCGGCTTTAAGGTTTTACACCCCCAGCAGATGTGTCACACACTTCAATGATGGATATATATACAGTCAACGTTGGAGAGCATTTCACTCACTCTCATCACACACATCTCCTCCTCTGATTGGATATGAGAATTTGAGAAGCGGTTCTCATGTGGGAAAAAGGAAGAAGTTGCTAAAGCTGGAAAAAGGACGAAATTTCTGCAGTTAGGGTTTCTAGGAAAGTTTGACTAGCGTTGAATTTGGTCAACGCATGGTCCTAATTGGCTGAAATTTGGTGGAGAGTTCGATTTTTGAAGGCCGTACTCATTGGCACAAAAATCGAGGTCAAAAGGTTGACCAAAGTTGGAGTTGCGTTGACTTTATTGCTGCTGCCCTTCGTTGACTTTTCTGGACTGCGTTGACTTTTCTGGGGTTGACTTTGAGTTGACTGGGTGACTGATTTGAGGACTGTTGTGACACATTCTGGGTTGGCCGACCAAGAAGACTTTGCTGGTTGAAGCATCCTGCTGACCGCCGTAACACACCAACACATTCTTTTGTTTCTGGTTTGTCTTCTATAGATCCACTGGTATGTTCTATCAGCATTTTACTTAACTGTTTATGTGATTGCTGTAATAAAAGTAAAGTTGCATCAAGCATAGACCATCTACATAAATTTACACTAGTGGAAAGCGTATAGCTGCTCAACTGTTTCCGTACCAAGTGTGACTCCTCCTCATTAGGGACTAATCTATCCAATGCATTCATATATTTTTCTAGGACCTCTGGATCTAGGTGTGGTTTCTTCCTGCTCCCCCCCAGGTGCTGGTGTTGAAAGGCATGATGGACCATAGTATTTAGGTGTCAAAACATATGCTAATGCATGTAATGGAACATTTAGCATATCCCATCGTTTTACCACCTCTGCACGAATACAATTGTACAAGGTGATATCTCTAGGCTCAACAATGTCTTTAATTTGCCCTAACATGTTATCCATTTGCTCATACACCTCCCCAATTATTGGCTGATCTGAATCTGCAAACTTGATCATGTAATAAATTGGATTGGTGAATTGCAAAACATATTTAACCTGTGACCAAAATGACATGTCATGAATAGTGTCCTTGGCTGCATTAGCACCATCTCTATCAATGTTAATTTCCTCCCATGATTCAACAGTGACCATATTAGTTAAAGCTTGTCTCACCTTCACTAGTCGCCTAAAGGTGAGGTAATAACTTGTAAATCTTGTTTTTGCAAGTTTAAGCAACTGCAACTTGGAGTAAGTGCCATAGAAGTAGTTTACCCTTGTATGCCTTGTGATAAATTTAATGAGTTGCTTCCCTCTCTTGTAAAGCTCATTAATCCACCCACATTCCTTATGCTTCACAATATCATGCATCAAAAGGTTCAATGTGTGCACCAAGCACCCAGAACAAAATGTGTGGATAAGTACCCTCAATAATTCTTCCTGCTCCCTTACAATTTGCTGCATTATCTGTGATCACTTGAACCACTTTACTAGGACCAACATCTCTGATTGATTGCAATAGGAGATCTGTAATGTTTTGGGAAGTTGCACTGACAGAGGAGGAATCATGACATGTAATAAACACTACACCACTAACAGAAACACCAAGAACATTTATCAAATGTTGGTTTCTGATTTTTGTCCACCCATCTGATATAATGGATACCCCCCTATACCCTCATCTGTAAAACGTGCTAAAGCTACTTGCACCTTTCCTTTTTCTCTTTCTAATAACACTGTTCTAGCTTTCTCATAGTTGGGGGACTTGTATCCTTTTGGGGCTTCATTGATGCCCTTTACCATTTCATGCCAATAGGGAGAGCGAAGCACATTGAATGGTACACCGCAAGCACAAAGAAATCAAACTGTCTTTCCAATCACATCATCCCTCCCAACAACATTAAGGAAATCCGCTATTGTTTTTTTACCTCCGGAGCTTGTAGAAGCACCATGAGGAGATGAGCTACCAAATCTAGAGGTTGCACTTGATTAAGATTGAGTTTTTTGTTTCTTGTTTTTTTGTTGTGCAACCTCCTCTATTTGGATGTACTTTTTTCTTTGCTCAACTGGAACCTTTGGGCAAATTTCTATCCCCACGACACCCTTTTTTTCATCACTGCCCATCACCCCACAAAGATGCCTCCTCACACGGGTATATGAACCACTATATGGTTTTCTTCCATGACAACCATGAGGGCACAAAAACTTGTAGCTTCCACCACCTTTTCCCCCTTCAAGTTTGGTCACATAGTTCCACAAGGGTGTCAATGCAGCTTTCCCCTCTTGTGCCTCCTCACACGGGTATATGAACCACTATATGGTTTTCCTCCATGACAACCATGAGGGCACAAAAACTTGTAGCTTTCACCACCTTTTCCCCCTTCAAGTTTGGTCACATAGTTCCACAAGGGTGTCAATGCAGCTTTCCCCTCTTGTGATTCAATGTTTTTATATTCCCCTTCCTCTTCAAACCCTTCCTCCTCATCATACATTGGGTGACTCATATGGGGACCACTTTCCTGTTCTTCTTCATATTCTTCTCTTCTATTTCTACTCCCCCTTACCATCATCAAAACCAAGAGTGGAATGATACATAGAAGCCAAAAAACATCATCTTTGAATATGAATATAGATGGTGGACAACCTGCAAATAAATGTACAAGAAGAAAGAATGGGAAAGTGTAGGAGAGGGAGGAGAGAAAATACAGAAAACAATGACAAAAGAATGAGAAAGCTTGGGGTTTGCAGCTACCTCTTTAGCTCTTGTAGATGGAAGCCCTTCTTTACTCCTCCAAGCTCCTTCATGCTCTCCTCAACTCTTTCTTCTCCAAGCTCTCTTCTCCTCTCTTTCTCTTCTCTTCTCCAAGCTCTCCAAAAACACAAGTGAGAAAATGAGAGGTGAAATAGAGCTTATATCTTTTTCATCCTATCCCTAACTCAACACTAACTCACCTTCTAACCAAACAAAAGTCAAAAATAAAAAAATTAAATTAAAAAAAATCGCTTTTTTGAGTTGCGCTAGTTGGATCCATACGATGCTGTATGGAAGCGCTCACGATTCGTCTCCGAATCGTGGCGCTTCCATACGACGATCTGCCGTACGAAACGCGGATCCGCTGTACAGAATCGCGGATCCGGCCGTACGAGTCGGAATTTCCAAGGAGCACAATTTTTTTTAGGAAACGTGTTTCGGAAATTCTGAAATGTGTTTCGTACGATGGATCCCATACGGACCGCGTTTTAGGGGTTGGAGCCGGGGGGCATTTCCTGCAACACTGGTATCATCGAAGATGACAACTTGAAGAAATATGAAAAATGCAAATAGGTTACAAGACAAAGAAACATATAACAAGTCTTATTAGCAATAAGCTTTGAGGACAGAGCTTTTTGAAGAGGAAGGAAATGTTATGAATCTAATTTATATAAAAATAATATAAATATAAATAAATGAATAATAATCATAATAATAGATTACTGAAGAGGCATATTGCTAAGGACATGACTGTTCATAAAGGGACTTGCCTAGTTATATAAGCGGACCCTCATTTGTAACAATTTCATTATCTCATATTTTTTGCACATTCTTATATAAATATATTTTTCCTATCACAAATTTTTATATATTTTTGATCTTCAAAGTAACCTGCTATGTATATGAATTTTGTTCATAACAATTAATATTGATGCACTTGAATATGTATATTCTTTTTTTCAAAATTTGAATATCTTAAGTATTTTTTGGTTGACAGGTTTTTTGGTTCAGTTTCTTTCCAGTGCAAGTTTTTGATGTCAAGTTTCAACTAGTTCTATGACTGGTCCGATTCTATTAACATTTACCTTCACCCTTTGGAATCTTGGAAACCACTTTGCCATTGCACACTTGGAACCATGGCATCACACCCTATACCCGCCACATATAGAAATAGCTAAATATACACATGCCCGAAAACTAGTCTAGCTCTAACGAAAAGGCAAAAAAAGTGGGGAAGACCGAAAATAAAAGGTTTGAATTGTGATGCTGTTGCCAAAGATAGTGTGAAAATTTCGTTACTCGGAATCCTACTGCAACAATTGATATAGTTTCTTCTATTTGTTAAATAAATTACGCAAATTATTTACTGTGTGCTATTGTAAATATTGAAACTAATACATTGCAGCCTTCACGAAACAAATCTGCAGAAGAAAAATAAACGTTGGAAGAATAGAGGTACACACACAAAATACATCGTTATTTTTGGACTAAGTCCCCAGAAAAACCCAACTCGGGAAAACCGGTGGAGCAACTAAGGGTTTGATTATTATGCAGTAGTAAATTTGAGTACAAAACTATGGTTATTAATCTAGCAAACCAAACAGAGAAATGATTGGCAATGAAACTAGTGAGAAAATTTCTCACTTCCACAGGTGATCCGACAGAAGCCTCAGCGCAATTTGAGTTGTTCCTTGCTCCCTCTACACAATCACTACGTCAACCTACACGCAGTAGCTCATAATTGCTTCTCCTCTTGTTGTCTCTACAACTGCTGTTTAGAAGACTGATCTCCTTCACCTTTGGACCCTCTGCCCAGCTTTCGGATTAGAAAATCTTCTGCTCCCTAGCAAAAACAAAATCACCCACTGAAGCTCTGTGCTGCCTCTCTGCAATGCAGTCACCGAATTTGGAAAAAATTCCTCCGGCCTTACTATATCTGGCCCTCTCTCATTGCTTCGAGCTCACTTGCTCTCTTTCCGACAACAAAACACTGCTACTCTGGAAATTGATCTGCCAGTGAAATCGAAATGTTGAAGTGTATTCTCCAAACCCAATCAAGTTTCTTCTTATAATCTTTCGTTGAGACTTCAACGATCACGATTAAAACTTAATCGATGGCTAAGGTTAACTAGAAATCGATCCAAGTATTTTTCTAGAAGATTCTCACCATGACTTAATTAATTCCTTTTAATTAATCCTATTTCCTAAGTTTAGACTTAAGAAATATTAAAAACTGATTAATTAATTTAATTAAGTCGTCTTTAGGTGGAATTTCCAGAAACAATTTCTGGGTATTGGAGAATACATGTATTCTAACCTCTCTGCCAAATCTCGAGGCTAGAACACATCCGATGCTGTAAAAACTAACACATAGCATGGCTAAATATAAACACTACTAATGATAACAACATTTTGTATGTCGATGATAGTAGATTTGCTAGACTTGCTTTTTTGCAAGGAACTCCATTATGTGCTTGAAAACAACATGCAAGTTTTCCACAAAAAAACTGGTTAAAGTAGCACTCATGAAACTACTTGCATGTCCCCTGAAATAGGGCCATTGGCATTAGAAGCTCTTGAGGGGCAAGAATTTGTAAAAATCTCTGACATGTGGGCCCCGTATCTTTGGCTCCTAGAGAAAAAGAACGACAAAAGATAACACTTTTGTAGAATATGATGAATTATGTTATGAATATAATATAATTAATATAAATAATAATAATAATCATAAAATTATTTAATTAAATGATGATTAGTATACTGAAAAGGCATGTCTCTAAGGACATGACCGTTCATGAAGGGGCAACTGCGTAGGCATATAAGCAGACCCTCATTTGTAATCAATCTCATATCTCTTATACATTTCTACATTCTTATATGAATACATTATTTGTCCTATAAATGGATATTTACAGATTACAAATTTTCTGAATATTCTGCTCCATGTATGAACCTTGTTCGTTACATTGGTATCAATGCCTCGTTCTCTGATCTTGGCCATTGGCCAAGCTTTTATTGCATACTCAAAAATTTTGGAGTTTCTCCTATAGCTCGATAGTGAATTCAATTTTGGCCGTTGGCCACCAAAAATTGAAGTTGACTTTCGATCATTAAAAAAAATTAAAAAAAATATCATAAAAAAAATATAGGGATTTAAAGGGAAAAATGGTTAAAAAATCACCAAAATATAGAAAAAAAGAGTATATATATATATATAAAATAATAAAAAAGTCAAAAAAGGAATAAATATAATTTAAAAAAATTGATAAAATTATAAAACAAAAATAAATAAATAAATAAAATTTATCTGCCACCATATGTACCTCAACCACTGCCTAAATTGTTGGCTGCAACTCTAGCCACCGCTATCGCCTCTAGTCGCGCAACCCTCCTTTAGTAACTGCCTCTGTTGCTCGAGTACACTACTGCCAACCCTCCGTCCCTCACTGGCCCTAGCACACCACTGGCAGTATCGTCTCATGTTGCTGTTACCACCAAAAGGTTGTACAAAATTTTATTGTTGATCGCAACATCCAAAGAACATATTTACGCCATCTTGGAGACGCTGTTGGATTCATTTTCTACCGCAAACAACATTTACATTGATACAAAGATGAATATATTTCAACATAAAACCTTTTGATCATAGACTTGCAAAATATCTGACTGAGCACCGAGATAGGTTAATTGGAATAAATTCATGCCAAGCCTGTGTTGTGCTTTATGGTGTAAGAAATTTGGTGCATATTTGGACCACTCGAAAATTCATTCGAAATTAATTCCTTAACATTGAAATTTATTCCATTCCAAAACAACGTTCGCATTGCTATACGCGTTTTGATTTTGATTTTTAGTAGTTGGTTAACTAAGGTTAAAAAATTATTGACCATTAAAAGGCTATAACAATCTGATAAAGATTAAGTGTCCCTAGTTGGTGATAAAAATCAATAGTAATCAATAGTTATAAGCTAAGTCACTTGACACAGGGACACGAGAGATGCAAATTTGAGTGTTCGACATGGGGCATGTAGATCCCCTGGAACAAGACACGTTATATATATATATATATATATATATATATATATATATATGAAATACTAAATAGATATTTCAATGATTTCATATTACACAAATTCTCATTCATGATACAAGTTTAGACATAGGCCTAGATTCTACATTGTAAATTTCTAAGTCGTAACATTATGCATACATATTACAACTACAATCGTGAAAGATTCATCAATGATCCAATAGGAGAAAGACAAGAAACTGCAGTTTTCTCATCAAGTCATCTCTTATGACAAACTTCCACAATGGATATTTACTTTCTTGAGCCTGTTGTCTTTCTAAATTTTTTCTGCCCTCAACATTTGAAGCTGTTGTTGCAACCCTACTTCCAACGGAGGGAACACTTGCAAACCCTGATGACACTGGAACAGGAGGGGCATTCACATCACCAACAGGGAGATTCTTCCCCTTATTTTGCCCCTTCCCTGCTGACTTGATTGAGCCAATAATGATATAAAAAAATAAAGAAAAAATGCATTAGCATGTAAACAAAATGGACAGGCAAACTGCTGTAGCAAAAATAGAAAAAAATGGAAGCAAAATGCACTTACCGGTTGCTTGAATCACCTCCAAAACGCTCCTAAACCCTTTGCTACTCGCTCCCACACACCCACAACAAGAGAGAGACACAAGAATGATGAGAAAGCGACCCAAATCGGGCTTAAAAAGACTCGCGCCACACTTTTCTAGAGGGACACGTGTCCTGAAATTGGGACATGCTCGAACACGCGAATCAGATGTGTTCAGACACACTCTAGCCACGAATCATACACATGTCCCTCGAGAATTGTGTCCAACATGCGAGATTCAGGACACAAGGGGGGGGGGTGGGGAAGGACGAATCTGGTTTCTTAGGTTATAAGGGTTAAGAAAATAATAAGGTGTTTGGGAAAAATCGTATTTGTTGAGGACAAAGAAATCTATTCAAGATTAAAGGTTAAGGTTGAAACAAATTAAAATTAATAAATAAGTTGGAGCTATATTAACTTTATATGAAATAAAAAATATAAAGTATTAAAGTGAAGATTTTATAATCTTCTAAATAAGGGAAAATAATATTTGAATACACTTTAAATATTTGAATAATTTTAAAGTAGCACTTATAAATTATAAAAAGAGAAAAAATATTATTTAGAAGGTTTGTCTTGATTAAAATAAAAGTTAAAGGCAGGAGTGAAATATGAATTCCACATATAAGTCAACATTTTGGACTATATGTACATTTTGTAAAATGGAAATTGGGTATTTGTGGATTCATGAAAATTGCGAAATATGTTGTCCAACATGTGGGAAATTAATCACTACGGAATAATGCCTAGGTAATGATCAAATGCAAATGAAAATATTAGGTGAATAACTTGCAAAACTTGAACCAAAAATTGAGGTAACAAAAAATAAACATAAATATCTCGAAGATATGTTTTACAACCCGTCAAAAGAAAATGATGAGGAAATTTTATCTAAGGAACCATAGTAAAAAATTACTTGCGAAGGTCAAGAAGTCCAAAGATGCAAAGAAAAAATTAGAAGAAGAAAAAGAATGTCGTGAGAAGAAATTCAACGAGAGTCTATCGAAAAAGGAAGAAGAAAATTTGCGCTTAGAAAACCTTAATCAAAAGTTATTAGAACACATCAGAGATTTAAAAGATGAAAAGCTTGAATGTCAAAACACTGAAAAATAAGGTTGATGAATAAAAAACTGAAGAAATTTTATGTCTCAAAAATCATAATCAATGTTTAGTCACTCAAATTAAGAAACTTAAAAATGAAAAGAAATCATTGAAAAACAAATTAGAAGAACTTATCACGAAAGAATTATCAAAATCTTTAGGCATAATAGTACAAGTTCAAGAAAAAGGATCAAATACCGATATAGTCAATATGACAACTCAAGAAGATGAAAAATTAGTTGAAGTAAAAGCATATTCAGATGTTGTAGTTTAAACTTTAGACGATGAGAATTCCAAGTTAGGATTCTATAACAAACTCAACAACATCAATACCTGGAGTAAATCAGGAAATTTCGACACACATGATAAAGGAAATGTAAATCCCAAGAACTCCTTATCGACATCCGAATCACAATAATATACATCTCAATCAGTCTACGTATTTATACCACTTAGAATGGAAACAACAGACATATGTTCCGAAGAATATTGATGTTTGGACAATCCAGTTTTATGATAACAATTAATCCCAGCTATTAAATAATTGCAAAGTTCCACAAAAGATTGATTTAGGATGGTTAAATCGCTTCTCAGTTCGGAAATTTTGTTTATCACTCAGAGGATCCTATCATCTTGTATCATCGAAGATGACAACTCGAAGATTTCCAAAAGATACGAAAATATTACAAGACAGAAACAAATGACATGCCTTGTCAGCAATAAGCTTTGAGAACAAAGCATTCTGAAGAGGAAGGCAATGCTATGAATATAATATGTAAATTATATAAATAATAATAATAATAACCATAATATTGATTAATTAAATCATGACTAGTACACTGAAAAGACATGTCTCTAAGGTCATGACCGTTCATGAAGGGGCACCTGTCTAGCTATATAAGTGGATTTGCATTTGTAATCAATCTCATATCTCTTATACATTTTACATTGTTATATGAATATATTATTTTTCCTATAAATGGATATTTACATATTTCAGATGTTTTGAATATTTCGCTGCGTATATGAACCTTGTTTGTTACAAACTCGTGAAATTGACTCTGTAGCAAGTTCGTGTCACTCTCAAGACCTGGATGAAACTGTAATGGAACCATCATGATGGAATATGGCTGAATTGTAACTCTCTAGTTGTCCAAGCAAATTTGGGGGTTAATAGGGAGCCAAGAGGCATCTCTATTTTTTTTTTGTATGCTATGGGAATCAACGACTGGGCTGGGCTTGTATTCTCATGACATTGGGTTGATTTTGCCTACTACCACTATTGTTAGAAAACCAGAAGGGCAGAAAGATTTTCTTATATTGATAATTACTTGTGATATTCTTGTAGTCTTATTAGCTTTCTTTATGTTCTTCTTTTATCTTCGTTTCATCAAGCAATCATCAAATCAAAACATTAAGATCAACGACACCATATGTAGGCACTCAACCAGGGCTAAAACGCCTCTCTAAGGGAAATCCCAGTCAAACCCTTCCACTAATCAAATTGAGATAGACCAAAACCTTAGACCTGACCAAAAGACCTTCCTCCTCCACCAAGTCAGCGTTCCAAGATGATTCAACAAACTTCAGTAGTCTTGTCTTGTCTAGCTCCTACAACCCAACAACAATCCAAAATTTCGGCCTAGCTACTCCAGAAATTCGGGCCAACTACTCCAGAATTTTAGCCCAGCTACTCCAAAATTTCGGCCCAGCTAAAGTACTGCAATTTCGGCCTAGCGAGAGTACTACACTTTCTGCCCTTCTAGCAACCCAAAAAATTCACACTTGTGAGACAAGGAGAGAGAAAATTCAACTTCTTTTGCTTGACAAAGACTTCCTTCTCCTTCGCTAGGGTTTCCTTCCTCATCCTTGAATTTCACACCCTTTTCCTGCCTCCAGCAATTGCAGATCGAACTTGTTGTGGATGGTGCTCCAAATGAGGTCAAGTTGCTGCCTTTATATATTGAATCTGTGAGGTCACATTCCCTTAATCAGGTCAACTTGTCTTTCTTTGAGGCCAACTTGGTGGAGGAGGCCTAAAAGACCTAATTTACATCAAAATAAATTTCTTCTTTGATAGATAAAGCCCAAGAAGGGTCTTTTACATAATGACAAGGACAAGGACTCTTGACACAAACCCTAAAAGCCTGCAATGGAGGCTTTGACCAATTAACCATTGACCCAAGTATGAAACCCATGCTTTAATAAGTCAATTTCTTTTACAATAAAATTTCTTTTTCTTTCTTTTGACAAATACATTACATCATGACTCATACAATTATGAAGCTCGACACTAGTTACATTTTTCAACAACTATAACCCCTAGGTGTATCCACCCCGCCCCCTAGGACAGCACATGGGCTTGGCAATTGGGGGGAATTGAATGTGGGACCTTCCTTGCTCACATAGCTTTACATATCACGGGCTTGGAAAGTGAACTACCCCCTCGGGGGTAGAAATATCTCTATCTCACACTCAAATTTCCTATGAGATTAGCTTGTTAAGTTTTTCTTTCAGTTGGTATGCTTAATTGGCTAGTCTCCTTCACATTATTGATCTAAATGTGGGGAATCTCCTTTCTACCTCATTGTTCACTAATGCTGCTGATATCCTGAAGAGCTAAGTTACCGGATCCGTCAACCTTGGGGGCTAGATTTGCGGATCCCCAGATCAGATCCGGATCCGGATACAGATTCGCTTGGATCCGCCTAGGTACCAGTTTAAAAAGGTTTCCTCCACCATAACCAGCTTCCCGATATTCAAACCCCAGTTCATGCGATTTTGGGATTTTTTACAATACATTGTACCCACCATTGCGGGGCACTTTCGCTGGGTCCTGCTGGCACCGATGGAACATTTCAGTATTGGACAAAATAGCAAAATATTCAACTCTGGTTCAACACTATAACCCATCATTATTGATTTCATGTTCATTTTCTTAAACACATTCACCGGGAAAACATTAGAGGTATGCTCGTATCTTGCACAAATTACTTGCGAGGGTCTAGGCGTTATGGAGCAGCCTGCTGTATTTAGTATAATTAAACAAGATTCCGACATTTGTGTTTTCTTTCCATCGCACCATTCTAGGGTTCAAGTTGCGACATCGAGAATCAACGCTGGCAATTCGTGTTTTCTTTCCATTGCACCAGTCCAGGGTTCAAGTTGCGGCATTGAAAATCAGCGCTGACAATTCGTTGGAACGTGGGGACAAATAAATTAATGTTCTGAACATTATTCACGAACAAATGTGGACAGATGTGGGAACTCAACTTTTAAATGTGGATAGATGTAGGAGGAACTCAACGTCTAGGAGAGTTGTATTAATAACTATATAATTTAGAACGTATTAAAATGGTACTATAAAAAATTAAATTTATAAAATTATATATATTAATTAAACTTTATATTTTAAAGTTACATTTTATATTTATATTTTAATTTCTAAATTAAAATATTTTAATTAATTAATTATATATATTACAAGCTTATGTATTGAAAATTTATAATTTAAAATTATTACAAATTTGTCTTTGAAAAAATTATAAATTAAAATTAATTTCTATATTTATATTATAATAAATATGTGGCAGTAAATACAAATATTAAAATTAAATATATTAATTTATTTTATCATATATTTAAAATATATATTAAATATTATATAATTTATGCATTTACAATTTATAAAGTTTTTGACTAGGTAATGTTTATCTTCAAAAGTAAGGAAACATATTAATGGCTCAAGAGTTAGAGTGGAAGTCACCTTTATTGCAAACCACACAAGTTATTTTAGGTGGCCAATTTTCTCTACACATAATGATGAAGCTGCATGTCGAGGTCTTCACATTGTATCAACAAAGCTTGGACTAGTGACCATGAATATTATTTATATACTATATATACATGCCGTTTCCTTTCCGTATCCGGATCCTTGTTTTTAAAAAATCTGGCGGATCCAGATCCGAATCCGTATCCGTATCCGAATCCTGGTAACTTAGCTGAAGAGACATCAATTGAGGATTGCGTATGAGACACTTGCATTTGATTACTATGAAGCTGCATCTCTTGAGCTCCATCACTTTCTCAAAACCTCTCTTGGTGGAATGTCTGGAAAAAAGTGTCAAAAAATCTACAAATGTCCATTTTCATGAATGGCATTATTTTTCTACAATTTTGCAAACAATGTCGAATCTCAATCAGTGCTAAAATCCAGCCAGGGAATCCTGAACCACAGAACTGGAGTCCCCCAACAAAACTGCCCTCCAATGCAAATGCCTCTGAAGAATGCCTGCCAACAGAGATTGAACTTGTTCTCAACAAGACCTTGCAACAGGGCATTTCCAGGAATATTCTTCACCATTTCTTCCTTTGGACAATGGATGCAGAGGCCATTAGAAAGGTCACTTTGGCAAAATGTGCTTTGGAATACCCTGCAAACCAGCCAAGCAAAAGACATGGAGTTTAGTAAGTATTTCGTATGCATAAGAAGCATTTTTAACAAAAAACTTATAAGTATACAATTGACCGATTTAATTAAAATATCTTCAATCAAGAAGTGTATATTTAGAAAGATAATTTAAAATAGTAACCACGTGATAGATTTGTCCCATGCCATGGCCACATATCTCTTTTCAATTATATGAATTGTAGAACCAGAATATGGGAACAACCTATTGTGATCCAATAAAATACATGCTTAATTCCAATACTAGAAAATATCAATACTACCTGATCTACTGGGTCTTTTTTTAATGAAAATTTGGATTAATGAGAATAATATATCCAAGTAAAGGTTATGTTTCTATAGTTTCTGGTTGTTTTAGATGCTCCTGGTATTTCTGTGTTATAACATAAGATATTGTGCCCCTCCTATTTGTCTGACACCAAGGTCTAGCTTCCTTTGTATTTTATGATAAGGGATTTCGTTACATACCGCTTGCTTCTCCCATTTAATCTGTGGAAATCTATTGTATGATCTTTGTAGGTAAACTTGAACATTACTACTGGAACTGTAGGCGATTTAATCTCCTGGCCTGAGTTTCATAATGGTGTTGCTGCAGGCTTAAAGATTGCCCCTCATCAGGTATTATATTTGGTTTATAAAGATTCATTGTTATCCATAACCGGAAACTTACTGTTGTCTTGCTTGACAAGGACTGCTAGAAATCTATCTAGGAAGGAAAATTTTGGTAATTTTTATTAAAATTAAACTATGCATCGTTTAGTGTCAGTGTTGACTTGTTTTACCCAAATGGTGAGCTCTTTCATTCTTTACATCCCTGTTATCTGTGCTGCTATTTTTATCTTTTGAGAAATGTGCATTCCTTTTTTCTGTAACGAATTGTGTCTATATTCTGTTTACCTTTGGACTTGTATATACTGATGATTTATGCCATATATGTTGATGAATTTGATGAACTTGAAGTTCTACGAAAGAATCAAAATGCAGTATTTTGCTTCAAACTTAGCTGGTTACCAAACCTTGAATTGTTTTGGCAGGCAAAAATGTCACGCACATGGATACAATACAACAAGCCAGAGGAACCAAACTTTTCTCATGCAGGGTTTCTGATGGCCTTGGGTTTGCATGGACACTTACGAGTTCTAGCACGAAGTGATGTATATGAATACCTTACACAGGTTTTTCGCTTCTTATAATCCTTTACTGAATTTGCTAGCAGTTTGCTCAGAGTATATTTTGAGATAATTGAAAGTCCAGTATATAAGAGATAACGAGGACTCAAAGTTGCATGCGGTGGATTCTAAGGGTTCCTGTTTTTACTGAATGGATAATCCATTGATGCCTTTTAGTTCTGATTAACTATAATATGCCTTAAATGCACATGCTATTACATGATGCATTTCTTCTTTCATAGGTCTTTGGACATTATTGGATTATCTATAATATGGGTCCTATATGTGGAAAGGGAGTATCTTGTATTCTTTATGCTTTCATGACTGTAAAACTCCTATTCTGTACGCTTTCATGATTGTATTCTCTATTCCTAGACATGATTTGCTTGGAATAGGCTTGTCTCTCATACAATGGGTTCATGATAAAGTGGACTTAATCAAAGACTAGGTTGTTCGCCTGGGGTATTTGGGTGAAGAATCTTGATAGGTATGATGTGAGCTTGTGTCATCATTCCCTACTTCACTCTCCGGTTCTCCCTCAAAAGAAATTGTAATTATTGATATCATTGATCAAATAATTATTTATTTAATCAAGTGACAATATCACCATTTCATAAAATTTAAGACAAAAGTATTTCAACATAATGTATATAATAATATATTAAATAATAGTGTCCAGAAGTTGTGAGTCGTGACTGTTGACATGGGGATGCTCGTGTATATGGAATGTAAAATATGATATAGGGAGATTTTTGTACTTCTCAGGTTATAATTTTACCTAGAGGGGTATACTAGGGTCATTTAATATGAATTAATAAGCCGTTTGAAGGCTTCACTCAAGTTTAGAAGGTTTATTTTCTACTCTAGTCTTTGAGCATTTATTGTTGAGTTCAATTTAGATCAACTCCTATTTTGCGACTCACTTTTTTCCATAATGATTTTTAATGGAATATACGTCCCAAGGAAACCCTCTAGGCATTTCCCCTCATTTCAACGATGGTACCTAGGGTAAACCATCTGGTTGCAGTTTTGGCAACCTAACCCAGTGAAGACATTGAATGAGGTCTTACATAACCCAGTGAGGAGACCTAGTGAGGCCCAATAATATCCACAAAGGCATCTAGCCTAGGTCACATACTTGAAATTCATGACACACAACCACTCGAATTAAACCAGTGGGATTATTTTTAACCATAATGATGTAAAGGTTATTGCACCTTTGTTACCTGTAAATAGACTTTTATTTCTGCCAAAGGTCATTGAGGCAACTTACAATGTGTAAATGCTTTTTATACTATAATTTTCTGTTATTTGTTTATGGATGTGATGAAAAAATATCAGTGGAAAGGAGGGAAGGTTTTAGTTCGAAGAACTAGAAGTAGGAGACAATGGGATTGTCATAATACATGCCATTGTTATAGATTTAGCATTTCTGAGGGCTACATTTTAAATTTTCCAATGCACTGAGGAGTAATGTATATTGCACATTCCTTCATTGTCTTGGTCTTATTGGTGTCCTTCAACACAAAATATGAACTCTATGTTTATAAACATTGAGTGCATGAGGATGTACCCAGTCATTTAAAGTGCACATTTTAAGATCCCATGATTACTGACTTAAATTTGAATCACTGGTTTCTTGTTTATGGCTTCGTTGCTTGATCTGTTTCTATTGTTTTCAAAAGTTATTTTTATTAATTTGGTTGATTGTAAGGGTGTTATCTCTATGCAGACCCATGAGGCTACAATGATTGGCACTATGCTTGGTTTGGCAGCATCCCATAGGGGCACGATGCATCCTACGATTTCCAAGGTTCATGTTATACTTCTTCTCATTTCCGCATAAATTAATTGTATGATATTTTTTCTTTTTAGGAAATGATTGGTGGACAACTGCATGCTTCTTGTAATTTTCTTGATTTAACAATGGTGATTAAGGAAATAAGATGTCCACTTCAGTTTATATTTTGAATCCTTTGGCAGTTGTATTATGAAGCTAAATATGATTCTCATTGTGTGATGTGTGTGTGTGTGTGAGAGAGAGAGAGAGAGAGAGAGAGAGAGAGATTTTACAGTTGTCAATATTCAAGATGCGACAAGATAGTCATATTTGGCTGCTATTTCACACACACTCACACTATATGCTCCAGATAGGAGGGGAAGGCTGATCAAACAAAATATAATTACCTGAAAACCATTCAACCACTATGTTTGTAGGAGATGCCATTCCTTGTTGGAATTATAATCTATACATGTGGGCATGACCCATTGATATATATCATTGTGTACTTGTAATCATGGCTAATGCCATATTTTATTTCATTTATCATATTACTGGTTATGGTAAAGGCTGATCTAGTGCAACTTGATATGTAGGTTCAATAACCTTCATGAGGTATGTGCACTTGTTTTGTGGGCTCATAACACCCTCTTGAAAGGATGCTTCTATTGTGTACAAATACACAACTGAAGCTTTGATTTGTATCAATCTTATCATATGATCTTCTTGATATGTTATAAGCCTAACAACAGTTAATTTTGGTATTCTCTCTTTTGATTGGTGTCTCTTAGGTTTCAGAGGATGGATTGTAAACCCTTAGCTCCTATGATAACCAAATATTAACTCACGAGTCCTCCTAAGTCATGAGTAACTTGGGGTCTTGTTACCCCTCTGTCAGTGGGGGTACATATATTTTCCCAGTGCAACATTCACCACCATTGTAGGCCCAAGGTCACAAGTTAAGGCCTTGTCTATGTATCGTAGACCTGTGTCTTATTGATTTGAGTCTCTATCTTGTGATTTGGTTGGACCTTATCCTATCCCTTGAAAGTTTCTCTGAGTCGATCTTGTCCCTAACTAGATTGGAGAACCTTGGTGGACTTATCATGTGGACACATGGTTTGAAGGAGCCTGCATTTGTAGGGGTGATCACCGATGTATCGGCCAGTGCAACTCACGTCAAGGTGCGCCATGTCATCCCACATGTTTAGAGTCTATAGAGTCTATAGGTGACCTTGGTCTTGGTGCAATATTCCTCATGATAACTCTTAGAGCATAACAGTTTGTTGTGACAAATTTCACACTTCCCAAGGTAGTTCATTGTTCCCAATGCAAAGTGGTCCTAGTGGTAAAAATGTCAACAATGTCCTAGATTGTAGAGCTTAGAAAGATGAAAACATGCCACTTGGAAATTTTCAGATTTCAGCATTGGGTGAAGAGTCATGGCCAGCGAAAAGTGGTCAGACAAGGGTGTGCAGCTTCCATAGGGCATATCAACTAGGGTGTTCAACCTTTTTGGGCATGTCTTACATCCAAAAGCATCTATTCAATGAGAGGAACAAAATGCATGTTTCATGAATTTTTTATCTTGAGCGGTTTTGAAAATCTCAATTTTGACAAAGTATTCAAGGTTTTGACCATGCTGATGTGGTAGTGATTTGGGCTTTTTCAGTTGACTGAGAGTGTGACGTGGCATTAGGTCGCATGAGGGTCAGAATAGTATGGAATGCTAGGATTAGAAGGCTAGCAATTTGCATGAATTAGAGATGTCCAAATTGCGCTACTATTTTGTGTATAAAAGTGAAATCACATGAAAAAGTAGCCGTTGCAAATAAGTAGTGTTAATTTTAGATAACTATGGTATGTTCCATTCTTTAGAGCAATTTAATTCAATTCTTCTTATGAGCCCAATATTAATTTCCAAATTAGCATTCACATTAACTTGATAGTAAATGCAGATAGAACATAAACAATACGCAAAAGACAAGCCAAGACAAGGGGGCACAATATTTGGCGGATGCCAGGGAAAAGCCCCAATGTGGGGAAAGCCCTTTGATCAAATCTTCTTATTATTCTTCAAAAGTTCAGTAGAGAGAGAAAGTACATAATACAAAATTCACTTGCCCAATCACTGTCAAAACAGTCCAGTCAAACAAGAGTCAATGGGATGCCCTAACCAGAAAGGCAATGCCGGTCAAACCAACAGAAATACTCCTCCAAATCAGCTCGGTGAAACCCAGTCAATTTGGCCTCCAAAGACAGTCCAAGTCGACCCAAAACAGCTCTGAAAAACCCAGTCAAACTTGGTCAACTCTGTGATCAAAGGTCCTGTGGTCAACGCAGGTCAACCTGCTCCAATCACCTCGGTTTTTGTGCCAAGAGATGTGGCCTCAAGAGATCGAAGGAACTGCCTGAAAACCGCAGTCAAAACAGTGGAGTTGACCCTTGGTCAACACTGCTGCAATTTTCCCAAAAACAGATCTGCGGTTTCTTCCTGAAATATTCAGTCACCCTTGCCACACGTGTGAAGAGAAGTTGCTCCTTGTACGACCTAATCATGAGAGGGGAGAGAGTGAGAGATGTGTTGATGTCCAAAACAAGGAAGAGGTCTCTTTTATTTATACAATTCGTTGAGAGTGGAGACACATTTGTCGGGCCTTCATGAGCCTACATTAGACTTCTGGCTGACCTTGACAATCTGCACATGTGTGAGAATTAAATTCAAAATCTAACTTCTGCTCATCCAAACAACATGATCTTTAGATCAATTTTGCACCTCTCGGAAAGAGGAATCCAATAAAAATATCATCTCAATCATATGAGCAGACGTGGCTTCCTGAGCATGTTTTCCAAGGAAGTCTGAGCAGACTTTTCAAGGGATTGTCTGTGTGGAATTTGAGGCTGATTCAGGCAAAAATTTTAAGACTGGTTAGGTAGGAATTTGAGGGATTGTCAACATGAATTTCAAGGTAGACTCAGGCAGAAAAATTTAAGGGAGAGAAGTGAATTTAATTGGTGTTAATTAGTGCTGGAAAATTCTCTGATAAGAAATTAAATTATCTCTTCCTCACTGGTTTTCCCTTTAGGGTTTTCACAGGGTTAGTTTGACCAAAATTGTTGTGTCTAGACTCTAAATTATATGCATGCATGTGTGATTTTTGAGCAAATTTAAAAGTAGAGCAAATATGTTGTGTTTTATTTTGAGATTTAAATGCAAGTTTAGATGAATATTAAATCGTGATGGGAAGGGCCTGAAACTTGATGTGAAACCCAAACTTGAAATTGGGAGGGATCTACTGGTGCAATTTTTCTACAATTGTCCCACAATTTGTTCCAATTAGGAAGTTTATCATATGCTAGGATGCCTTCCACAAAGGTAGCCCATTGTTTTGAAAACTTGCTCGAGGCAATCTTAACAAGTTCAAACTCTGGCACAACTTCTCCAACAACTGCAAACTCATCTTGAACTTGTTGAATTGTAGTAAGGTATGATGCCAGTGTGTCTGATCTATTCATCTTGGTGTTTCTCAACTTCTCTTTCAACACCATCTTCTGGTTCTAGTTATCACTTAGGTACAACTTCGTCAAAGCTGTTCGCATCTCACGGGAAGGTGTCTCTCCTAATATGTGAGGGATCAGATGATCGTTCACAGCATCAAGTATGAATTGGCCTTGGTAGATCTTGACCTCTACTTGAAAATTTCGACCCTCCTAGCTGTACAACCTGTGCACTAGAATTCTCAGCTTATCCAAGGAAACTCGACCTCCAAGTCTTGGCCCCCTTTAAGAATCTCAAGCCTCACACAAATTTTCCTTCCAAAAATTTGCTATACACTTTTTCTCTTTCTTCTCAGTTACTTGAGCATCTCATTCATGAAAAGATTGTTTTGTTAACAATGCAATATGTGATTTCTGGTTCTGGTTATCACTCTGGTTCAACTTTGTCAAATATGTCCACATCTCACTGCCAATCTTCTTTCCTGAAATGTGAGGGATCAAATGATCCTTCACAATGCCTAGGATGATGAGTCTAGCCTGTCAAATTTCCAAGATCTAGGTCTGGAATCCCTACTGCAACAAGCTGAACTACTTCTCCCACTTGCAAATCTGATTTAACAAGTTATTTAAAGATTACTTCTTAAAATATCGAAGCAGTTTCTGAAGCAGCCTTCACCCATTAAAATATTTGTGAAAACATAAATATGAGCAAGAAAAATAACACACACACATGACACCGTTGTTTTTGGACAAACGTCCTCGAAAAACCCAATGCGAGTAAACCGGTGCAACAAATCTGAGGGTTTTATTATTAGCAGCAGTAATATCTGAATACATCACTGAATTTCACACTAGACAATTCAGTTACAGAGAATATGACTGACAAAAATATTAGTGAGGTTACTTCAGTCTATCACTGGAAATCCTGGCTGATCCAGCCACTAAATGATGTGCCTCTGGCAGGCTCTGTGTTGCCTCTACGCAGTCACTGCGCAGTCCCAGCGTCAACCCTTTTGGGCACTGCGTCACTCAGCTGGTGAATCGATCTGCTCTACATAAATTCCGATCTCTGCCTCTCGGTCTCACACCTCGACTTCCGGCTTCTGAAATTGATCTTCATCAAACCCTCGGCTTTCCTCTGGCCCACTTCGCAGCCTCTGTGTAGCCTTGCATGGCTCTGCGTGAGCCTCTATGGCTCTGTGTAGTAGCAATTGGATCTCTTTCTTCCGTTCTCTGCTGATGATTCTCCGGTTGAGAAAGATTTCTCTCTGGATATTGTCTCTGCCCCTCATTGCAATGAAGAATCACTTAGATTTGGTTTTCGTCTTGAGCACTGCTCACTTCAGAAAATTCGATTACTTGATCCTTCCGGTGTATCTTACAAATGACCCTCAAGCCTTCTTTTAAAGTTTATAGTCTTCTTGTTGAGACTTCAACGACTGAGATTAGAAAATCTTGAAGATAACTAAAAAACCATCATTAGATATCTAGTCAACGACTAAAATTATATTAGACTTGATCTGCTTTTTCTAGAAGGTTCACCCACAGTTTACATCAATACTCATTAATTTTTTTAATTTCCTAAGTTAGACTTAGGGTCCTTATTAAAAATAATTAATTTTTCTTATAAAATTGTTTTTGGGTGGAATTTCCCAAAACAATTTCTGGGTTATCTGTAATGCATGTGTCTAAGCCTATCCACAAAGTTTGAGACTTAGAGCACTAATGCTATCACAAATAAACACTCTCTCTTAGCGAGGAATGTGCTCTAACAGATATGGCCTGCTGCACACTACTTTGACTCTAAAACATCTCCCTCTGCGTTGATAATGTCTGACATGCTGCCCATCAATCACTGCATTGCTGCTGCTGACCCTTTCATGATCAACACTGCATCCGTACTGCAACTCCCTCTCAAATGCTGCATCTGCTGCTAGCATTGCCACTGCTAACTCTGCACTGCAGCTAAGCTGCTGAGAGAAGCAACTAAAAAAACATCCATGAATCTGAACAAGTGTTCAAGATGCATCTCGATGCTGAAACATTGACTACTGCTAGTCCCATGCTATCCCTCTGAAGCACTGTGCTGCTGCTGCTCTGCATTGCGTCCCTCTGCGTTGCTGCAACTCTGCTCTGCGCTGCTCAGATGTTAGCGCTACTAACTACTGCATCTGTCGTTTCTACACCCCTCTGCACGGACGTAAAACTCCTTGAGCTTGCTACTGCTGATCTTGGGCACCTGTAGCAAGGTATGATCCGAGAGGTGGACTTCTTAAGGATCCTTCCCAACTGCAGTTTTGCTGAACTACAGCTCAATGTACCCCCATCTCCATCTTGGAGATGCGTGGAAACTCACGACATACTCATCCTTATTGATCTTAAAGGTTGCAACCTTCGGATCATGGTTCTCGTCCTTGTCCTTTTTCTTCAAATTACACTGGGAAACATAGTGACCAAGTTCACCACACTTGAAGCACTTGATCTTCGAGGCATCTTTCTTACGTCTCTACTGCTCCAGTTGCCATTTGGATGTAAGGGTTGCATTTTGTTCCTCCTCCTGCTTCACCTTCAATCCACTGCCACTGCTGCCATCAAGTTTGCACTTGACCAAGTCTCTCCTTAGCTCTTCTTCTTGAAGAGAAGCCCACATCTCGTTCCAGCTTGGCAAGGTTGCTTAAGATGCTTTGGACAAATACCTGCCAAATCATTAGTGATTGAATTCAATGCCAGTCTCACCTTCGCTGTAGGAGAAGGGGTAGATGCCTAGGCTTGCGTGGGGATGGCTGATGATTGCGTCACCTCTTCTCTAAATTGATTTGCCTCTCGAAAAATTGAGTTTCAGCCTTCCCAACTCAGAAACCCTGATCTCTAGCAAAATTCAGACTATCCCATGGAAACTATGCACAGTCCTTGCATGGGCCTGCATCACCCCTTCTGGGGACTGCGTCACCTCTCCAGGTCGCTGCGCTGCTTCCTCTACGGTCTCTGCTACCTCTTTGCTATGTACTCTTGGTCCTCCGACCAATAACTTCTTTTGCCCCTCAATGCTGCTGAATCACTCAGATCTTATCTTCGTCCGAGCATTGCTCTGTTAGAAGAATTCGATCTCCAGATTCACTCACTGTGTGTATTCTCCAACTGACACTCAAGCCTTCCTTTATACTTTTCCCGTTGAGAAATCAATGACCGTGATCTAATCTTTAATCAACAACTAACATTAAAACAGACTTGATCCTCGTCAGTTAGAAGCTTCTCACCCACTTTTATATTAATTCACTTTAATTATTTTAATTTCCTAAGTTTTAACTTAGGCTCCATTAAAAACATTCATTCCGGGCAAAATTTCTCCAAACGATTTTTGGGTCTTGGAGATCTCAGGTGTTCTAGCTGCTCCACAAAATTTCGAAGCTAGAGCACATTCGATGCTACCCAAAAATCAACACTCTCTCTTAGTGAGGAATGTGCTCTAGCAATACTTATTACCAGAAACATCACCTAGATCCATGACATCGGTCCTCTGCGCTGCTGATGCTCTGTAATATCCCTTTTCAGGGATATCTCTCAAACACAAGCAAACTCCAACCAAAGATGGACTGGGAGGGCGTTTACCAGATATGTCACCTCTAGAAAGAGGGTGAGATCTGGAGGCTGCCTGGCCCTTTCCAGACTCTGTCTAAGAGTATGGGAAAAACACACCAAGTGGTATACTATCTGGAATGCTCAAAGAGAGAAATAACAGTAGTGCAAGCATACAATAGCATATATAGAACATGTAGCAGATACTCAGAAATATAGAGAGAAAGCTAAGCCATTTTATTATACTGAGAATAGAAAATAGTACAATAGGTGATCAGAGTGATGGCACCTAGACTTGCACCACGCAAGTGAAGAAAAGCTCTCAGAATGACAAAGAAATGGCTGCTCTCTGATCTGCGTCCAAGCTGCCGAAGAACTGTTGTGCTGCTGCTATTGTTGGAACCAAAACGAGTATTTGGGGCTGCTCCCCTACTCGGAAAAAAGCTGAAACTCTGGAATCCACCTCTACTCACCAAACCCAGAAAAGCCCAGAGAGTGTTTTTGAAATAGCCAACCCTCGAAAATCACCCCCTTGAGGATCTACGCTATCCACCAAGGCTCTGCGCTGACACTGAAGGGAATCCACCAAAATACTGCCTCAAACTCTGCCAAAATCCTCCAATAGGCAAGGGTTGGCCCCTTGCTCAGTCTCGAAGCTCGAAACCTCCAAAAGAAACCCAATCCGGGGCTCCCAAGAAATGGACCGCGTCCTCCCTCTCAAGACTGCGCAGTCACTAGATGCCAAGCTCCACCACCAAGCCTCAACTCGATCCTCCTGCAAAAATACTGATGGGACTACCTCACCCGAGCAGGCACTCGAAGTCCCTTGGGGCTGAGGGTGAGATCTTCGAACGGAGACACTCGGTGCACTAAACAGTGCTACCGACTAGCTAAACAACCAACGTGCTCAAGAAGTCGAAGTGACTAGCTCAATATCATAAACATCGAATGACCAAAATGAGGAGGCTCTCCTCCTTTTGTCTCTCTCTCAAACCCTAGGCCCATCATCTCCAACGTAGCCTCTCTTGGCCCCACGCTGGCAACTCAACCTGCGCAGCCCCTCCACGTGCTCTAGAGAGTCCCCTCTCTACGTGGTCTCTTTGCCCCCCTTGGCCCACTTAAGTTACAACGTTGTGTCTACTAGGGAGTGAACTTTATGTTTAGAGTGAGTTATGTCCCCCTCTACTCACTTTTATTTATAATTTAACTATAGTAAGCAAAATTGATCAAAATTAATATTTCCAATTAGCTACCGCTAATTGGGAATATTACAGTCTCCCCCGGCAAAATGTTGCTTGACCCCAAGCAACTGTAGTGATGGATGCTACAAAATCTTCTCACTCTCCCAAGTGGTATCCTCATCCGACAAATTCTTCCACCTCACTAGGAATTCCCGGACTGTCCTGCTCTGTAGCTGCCTCTCTCTGACATCAATGATGGCCTCCGGCTGTAGCACCAAATGCCCCTCATCATCTGTAGGCGGAAGCTCCTCCGTCACTGTCACCTGCTGTCCCAAAGCCTTCTTCAAGCATGATACATGAAAAATGTTATGAATCTTGCGCAGCAGGGCAGCTCAATATGAGCAACTTTGTCAACCTGGTATCCACCTATGTGGTCTTGGTAGGACTTGAGCACCCATTGTCACCTTGATCGGCCTTCGGTATGGTTATGACGTAAGTCGGAGCCAGTCCCCTACCTCAACTTGTCTCTCCACCCGACCCTTGTCGGCATACAGCTTCTGCTGATTCTGTGCTGTAGCCAGGTTATCCTTGAGAGCTCGGAGGATGTCCTGACTCTCTTGGATCCAAATCTTGGCTCTCGGAGCCTTGCTGGCACCAAACATCACATCAACGAAAGATAAAGCATGATAACCATACAATGCATAAAACAGAGACATACCGATAGACATGTGATGTGTGGTGTTGTAGCAGTACTCTCCTAGGTGCAGCCACTTCAGCCATGCTCTCTGCTGCCCACTGACGTAGTTACGCAACTAGCCCTCCAGCCACTTGTTAACTATCTTCGTCTGCCCATTCGTCTGTGGGTGGTAGCTAGTACTCGGTGTCAACTCTGTTCCCACCAACCAAAAAAGCTCCTGCCAAAATCCGCCCATGAAGTGGCTGTCCCTGTCATTGACAATGGTTTTGGGAAGACCATGTAACCTGAAGATATCCCGAAAGAACAGCTCTGCCACCTGTGCTGCTGTATAGTGCGTGGATATGGCGAAAAAGTGTGCATATTTTGTCAGTCGATCAACTACGACAAATATACAGTCCTTGCCCTGCACTACGGGCAACCCTGTGATGAAATCCATCAAAATACTCTCCCATTTTCCCTCTGGAATGGGAAGAGGCTGCAACAATCTTGCTAGATTGTTCATCTCCCCCTTGTTGTGCTGGCAAACTTCGCACTCCCTGACATGCTAGAGTACGTCCTCCTTGAGGCCCTTCCATGAGAACCTCTCTCTGATGGCCCTGTAGGTTTTGGTAAACCCTTGATGGCCGGACAATGGTGAATCATGTGATGCCTGAAGTATCTTCTTCTTGAGCTGGGAGCCCTCAGTCAAGAAGATCCTATCTCTGTAGTAGATTATCTCATCTATCACCCTGTATCTATCATCTGTCACCTGACCATCCATAACCTCACAAGCAAACCTGTCCTTGGAGTACTCCACCAAAAGTCGAGCCCTCCAATCTGTATCCAAACTCATCAGAGACAACGTGGCTGGTCTACGTGAAAGTGCATCGGCTACCACGTTGTTCTTCCCCTTGACATACTCAATGTCAAAGTCATAAGCCTGGATCTTGCTGTCCCACTTATGTTGCCTCTCCTGTAGCTGCTTCTGCTCCAAAAAGAACCTGAGGCTGTTGTGATCAGTCCTCACCCTGAACCTGTTACCCACCAGGTGCTGCCGGAATTTGGCCAATGCAGGCATAATGGCCAGCATCTCCTTGTCATATATAGCATACAACCGCTCATGAGGAAGGAGCTTCCGACTCTCATAGGCTATAGGGTGGCCTCCTTGCATCAACACTGTGCCGATCCCCTCTCCCGACGCATCACACTCCAAAACAAAAGGCTGCGTAAAATCTGACAACACAAGCACTGGGCAGCTGCTCATAACCTCCTTGAGCCTGTCAAAGGCTCGTTGTGCTGTATCTGTCCAACTAAATGCCCCTTTCTTCGTCAGATCTGTCAGGGGTGCAGCAAGCTGAGAGAAACTCTTGACGAACTTCCTATAATAAGTACAGATACCAATAAATCCTCGAAGCTCCGTCACGTTTCTCGACTCTAGCCAATCTCTGATGGCCCTGATCTTCTCCTCATGGACTCTCACTCCGTCCACCCCTATGATGTGTCCCAAGTACAACATCTTCGTCAACCCAAACTCACATTTGGAGAGCTTAGCATAGAACTGCTGCTCCTCCAAAATATGCAGTACTGTCTCTAGATGCTGAAGATGCTCCTCCCAAGTCCTGCTGTATATAAGGATATCATCAAAGAAGACCAACACAAACTTCCTCAAGTGACTGCGGAAGATGTGGTTCATGCACGACTGGAAGGTAGCTAGTGCGTTGGTTAGCATAAAGGGCATCATCAAGAACTCGAAGTGGCCATAATGACACCTGAAAGCGGTCTTGGGAATGCCCTGCTCCCTCACGCGAATCTGATGGTACCCGGATCTCAAATCAATCTTTGAGAAGAAGTGTGCTCCCCTCAACTCATCCATCAGCTCATCAATCCTCGGTATAGGGTACCTGTTCTTCAGGGTCTTTTTGTTCAGGGCCCTGTAATCAATGCACATCCTCAATGTGCCGTCCTTCTTCACCAATACCACAGAAGAAGCAAAAGGACTAGTGCTCGGTCGAATGTGTCCAAGAGCTAGTAACTCTTGGATGGCCCGCTCAATCTCGTTTCGATAGGCCTTAGGATGCCTATAGAGGGTGGTAATAACGGCCTGAATGCCCTGCTCTAGCTCTATAGTGTGCTCAAACCCCTGATTTGGTGGTTGACCTGGCGGAATATCCCCAAACACCGTGGCATACCTATCAAGGATGGACTGTATCTCCGGATGCACTGTTTGCCCTGTAGTCCCTGCCTCTGATGCACGCAGCTCTACTGCCCACTCTATGTCTCCCTTTCGGAAGTCTGCCTCCATCCGGTGAGTTGAAACAGTCTGAGGCGGATATGTGTGTTGACCCCGTATCTTCTCCTGCCTCCCGGTCTTCTCATCATCCCACTCCATCTCCAAGGCCTTCCAATCCGTGGTGACCTTCCCTAGAGTGATAAGCCACTGTACACCCAATATCATGTTGGTGTCCGGAATGTTGACCACGAAAAAGTGGTCAGTCAATGTGTAGGTGCCCATCGTCACTGACAACTCTGGAACATATCAGGCACACTGCATCGTCTGATCTCCTGGGACCAAGACTGACAACCCATCGAAGCTCTCTGTCTGTATGCCTCTCCGCTCTACCATCTGTGCATCGATGAAGTTGTGGGTTGCCCCATTGTCCACCAGTATTGACACTCGCTGCCCACGTACTATCCCACGTACGTGCAGAGTCAAGTACTTGGGAACTCCTCGCAATGCTGCAAGGTTCCCTCCGGTAGGTGCAAAGGTCGCACCTCCTGCTCCTGGGGGTGGAGGTGGCAAAGGATCCTTCGCTGCATGATTGCCTCCTGCCTCCACGTCATCATCCTCATCCCCTTCCCCGCTACTCTCGGAGAAGACCTCAACAAAATGTGCTTTGCCAGCAGCACATCTGTGTCCTGGCGCCCATGGCTCCTGACAGGTAAAGCACAACCTCTTCTTCTTCAACTCCCTCCTGGCATCATCATCTAGCTGTACCCTACCCTGATTCCCCTTCGGAGGCGGAATCCTCACATCCTTCCCCTTTGGTTGGAAAGCCTGTCTCTGGGGGTAAGGTGTCCTGGTCCTGGGTAAGGCATCCTGCAAATCCGGGTCCTGCCAATGGCGTCCTAGAGTGTGGCTGGTCTAGTGGATCTGACTAGACCCCGAAGTGGCTCTGCTAATCCCTCAACAAACATGTAGATCATCCGTGCTGCGGATAGATCTGGCACCATCACTGAAATCCTCAGGAAATCTGCAATATACGTCTCCGGGCTCCTAGTCTGTTTGAGCCTCATCGGCTCAACAAAATGCTCCTCCGGATCCCTCCGGTCAAACCTCTCTATCAACCTCCGAGTGAACTCGACATAGGTAGTCACTGTCGAATGCCCGAGTGTAACCATCCCATGGAACCACCAGTCCTGAGCCTCGCCATCCAAATGCAGCGTGGCCACCTTGATGGCCTCCGTCTTTGCCATCTGGTTGAGTTGGAAATATATGTCCAGCTTCTCCACCCAAGACTTTGCCGAACTGTTTGATGAACCATCAAACATAGGCAAATGGAATCGGCTCGCTGTACGCTGGGTGTCTCCATCATGATAATGCCGGTGCCCTCTGTGATGGTCGCGGGGTCTGCTGTCCCGCTGGAGCTGAACAAAGTCTCTGAATGAAAGGGCATCCCTGAACTCCTGCCCATATGCTTGGTACTCAGCAAAATAATCACCCATGTGGCCAGGCTCTGGCTCCTGCTGTGCTCCTGCCCCTGTGTCTGCACCCAGAAAAGTGGGCATAGTGGAACATGTGGGTGCATGTGATGCCTGGTGCGGAGTGGCATCCTGCTCCTGCAAATGGTGGGATGTGCCCGACCCCTCACCAACATGGAAACCCCTTGGGGTTTCACGCTGTTTGGCCTCAACAGTAGTGAATCTCTGACCCATCATCTCGATCTGCCTCGCCAGATCCTGCACTGATTTGAGGAGTGCTTCCCCAAACTGTTTTGCATCACTATCATCTGCCATTGGCTCTTCCTGTTCTGCGTCTACCACAGGCCCCTCCTGTTCTGCGTCTATCACAGGCTCCTCCTGTTCTGCATCCACCACCCGAACGCAGTCACCCTCTCCGTAGGTGTTCTCCGACCTATGCTCAATATCTCTGTACTTCCTACCTCTATAGCAGATGTAGGGTTTCTACCCCGGTGTCATAGACAACTAGCTCCATAGGCTGAGCCAGATCTATGCTCTGATACCACTGTAATATCCCTTTTCAGGGATATCTCTCAAACACAAGCAAACTCCAACCAGAGATGGACTGGGAGGGCGTTTACTAGATATGTCACCTCTAAAAAGAGGGTGAGATCTGGAGGCTACCTGGCCCTTTCCAGACTCTGTTTAAGAGTATGGGAAAAACACACCAAGTGGTATACTATCTGGAATGCTCAAAGAGAGAAATAACAATAGTGCAAGCATACAATAGCATATGTAGAACATGTAGCAGATACTCAAAAATATAGAGAGAAAGCTAAGCCATTTTATTATACTGAGAATAGAAAAGAGTACAATAGGTGATCAGAGTGATGGCACCTAGACTTGCACCACGCAAGTGAAGAAAATCTCTGAGAATGACAAAGAAATGGCTGCTCTCTGATCTGCGTCCAAGCTGCCGGAGAACTGCTGTGCTGCTGTTACTGCTGGAACCAAAACGAGTATTTGGGGCTGCTCCCCTACTCGGGAAAAAGCTGAAACTCTGGAATCCACCTCTACTCACTAAACCCAAAAAAGCCCAGAGAGCGTTTCTAAAATAGCCAACCCCCGATAATCACCCCCTTGAGCATCTACGCTATCTTCCAAGACTCTGCGCTGACACTGAAGGGAATCCACCAAAATACTGCCTCTAACTCTGCCAAAATCCTCCAATAGGCAAGGGCTGGCCCCTTGCTCAGTCTCGAAGCTCGAAACCTCCAAAAGAAACCCAATCCGGAGCTCTCAAGAAATGGACTGCGTCCTCCCTCTCAAGACTGCGTAGTCACTAGATGCCAAGCTCCACCACCAAGCCTCAACTCGGTCCTCCTACAAAAATACTAATGGGACTACCTCACCCGAGCAGGCACTCGAAGTCCCCCGGGGCTGAGGGTGAGATCTCCGAACGGAGACACTTGGTGCACTAAACAGTGCTGCAGACTAGCTAAACAACCAGCGTGCTCAAGAAGTCGAAGTGACCAGCTCAATATCATAAACATCGAATGACCAAAATGAGGAGGCTCTCCTCCTTTTATAACTTTGGCCTCTCTCTCAAACCCTAGGCCCATCATCTCCAACGTACCCTCTCTTGGCCCCACGATGCCAACTCAACTTGTGCAGCCCCTCCACGTGCTCTAGTGGGTCCCCTCTCTACGTGGTCTCTTTGCCCCCCTTGGCCCACTTAAGTTACAACGTTGTGTCTACTAGGGAGTGAACTTTATGTTTAGAGTGAGTTATGTCCCCCTCTACTCACTTTTATTTATAATTTAACTATAGTAAGCAAAATTGATCAAAAGTAATATTTCCAATTAGCTACCGCTAATTGGGAATATTACATGCTCGACCTACTGCCCCTCATCCATTGCGCTGCTGATGCTCGACCTACTACCCCTCATCCACTGCGATGCTGATGCTCGACCTACTGCCTCTCATCCACTGCGCTGCTGCAATTTGTACTGCTGCCCATGACTCTTCCACTGTCACTGCTGCATCTGTACTGAAACTCCCTCTCAATATGCTGCATCATGCTGGCCATTGTTGATTTTTGGGGTAGCATCAGATGTGCTCTAGCTTTGAAACTTTGTGGAGGGGCTAGAACGCAGGAGATCTCCAAGACCCAGAAATCGTTTGTAGAAATTCCACACGGAGCTTAAGTTATTCAAATAATTAATTATTTTAATGGGGACCCTAAGTATAAACTTAGGGAAATGAAATAATTGAACTGAATTAATTTAACATGTGAGTGAGAATGTTCTAAATGACGAAGATCAATTCTTTTCTAATATTAGCCGTAGATTAGAGATTAGATCACGACCGTTGATTCATCAACAGGAAAAGTATAAAGGAAAGACTTGGGGTTAGTTGGAGAACACACAATGAGTCTAAGAGATTGAATTCTTCCAACGGAGCAGTTCTCGGACGAAGACCAGATTTGAGTGATTCAAAGAAGCAGTGATGGGTAGATGCAGTAATTGGTCGGAGGACCAAGAGTACATAGCAGAGCAAGCGCAACATAAGCAATAGAGGGACAAGCGCAACTACAAGGAGAGGTGACGCAGGCCCACGCAGGGGCTGCATAGTGATTCCGAGAGACTGTCCAGATTTAGCTGGAGACTGGGGTTTTTGAGCCGGGAGGGTGTTGAGATTTTGTGTATTTGGGGTAGCATCAATTGTGCTCTAGGTCCCAAATTTTGAGGAAGGACTAGAGTTCACCTGATCTACAAGACCCAGAAATGGATTTGCGAAATTTCATCTGGTTTAGGAGATATTAAATTAATTAATTATTTTAATGTATTTCCAAAGTTAAAACTTAGGAAAATAAAATAATTAAAGTGAATTTAATTAAACATGTGATGAAATTGTCTTAAGTCACACTGATCAAGCTTTCTTTTAATCTTAGCCATTGATTCAAGATCTGATCATGGCCGTTGATTTGTCAACGAGAAAAGTATAAAGGAAAGGCTTGGGGTCATTTGTAAAGACACACAGAGGCAGAGCACTAAAGCTAAACTGATATTATAGGGCAGGGTTGGCTAAGAATACTCAGAAGTGCTTCAGCTGCAGAGAGGGGAATTTAGACCAAGGGGATGATCTGATCCCAGGGTCTAGAATACACAAAGAGGCAGAGAAGAGATCAGCTCAAGGACAACGCAGAGGAAGGCAGCAGCAGCAGCAGGGACAACGCAACTTTCAGGAAACCCTTCACGGGTTACGCAGAGACCCTTCAAGGGCAGCGTAGTGATTGCGTCACCCATTCTAGGGTAACGCAGTCCCTTCTAGGAGCAGTGCTGAGGGTTTGGAGGCCATCCAAGGTTGATACAGAGGCTTTCAGGGGCTTCAGAGGCTGACGCAGTGCATTTCAGGGGCAATGCTAGGGTTTCTAGGCCTAGATTTGGCTGAGTTTTGTAAATCTCGTTTGAGGGTGTGGATCAGTTAGTATTTTTGGCCCTAGATCAGCCAGGAGCTATAGATCTAGAGTTTTCTTTGTCAGTTTTTCCAGATCTGGAACCCAGAGTTGTGTATTCAGAAATATTCTTAATAATAGAACCCTCCAGCAGCCAGAGACCGGTTTTCCCACATTGGGTTTTTCCTGGGACAATTTGTCCATAAATAACTGTGTCACTTTGTCAATGTGTGCATGTGCTTATTCTAGATCTGAATTGGTAGAGATCTGTTATGTGTTTTGCTTCGATTTTAAGTTGAATTTATTCAGTTAATAACTTGTATAAGTAGGAGAAGCTTAACTGGATTAACAGTAATAATTTCTGCATAAGCATAAGGATTCAGAAATTTCTACATGGTATCAAAGCAATTGTAGATCTAGAAGGGTCACCAGCTGAAGAATCTGAAGGATCTAGCTGCAGAAAGCAGCTAGAAAGGCAACAAAGAAGCAGATCTGAAGAGACAACGTAGTTTTCAGGAGCAGATTCACACAGAGGGAAGGGTGACGCTGTCTAGCGTTGTGTCCTAGCAAGCCCATGCAATTACTGCGCAAAGGCAGCTCAAAAACATCGCTGGTTGGGTCTGAAACTAGCCAGTGTGGTTCAGATATGAATCTGTTAGATCCAGAAAAGTCTGCAGAAAAGCTGCAGAAATTCAGAAGAGCTGGTGGGGTTAAATTTATGAAGTTTTCAGATTTTAGCCTTAGCACAAGTGACAAAGATTGGGAAGAGATCAGCTTCTCAGAGAGTTTCTTGCCAAAGGAAACTTGTAGTTTGATCAGAGGATCAAAGAAGAAGCTGAATCATAGTTGATTTGGTAGATTTCCAAGGAGGGAAATCAAGTGTTAGAGGGAGTAGAGGGTGCCCAGTTCATAAAGGACCCTAGATCCAGATCTCTAGTATAGAGAGGAGGAGCTCTGACACATTCTGAGTAGATGGCTCCTCATGGACTGCGTGATCAGGATAGGCTAGAGGTTGGAAAGCAAGGATCTTGATTGTCCTTGAGGCATACGGTCTAAGAGACCATGTAGAGCAGACTTTAGAGACATTGACAGATGCGGATCTCCTACGGAAACATAAGGAAGCTGTTGGGCATGCCAAGCGGCTGATAATGGATAGTATCAAGGACCATATTGTACCACACATAGCTGAGAAGAGGACAACTAACGAAATGTGGAAGGCCTTGACTTCCTTGTATGAGGGAAAATCAGTCCAAAGAAAGATGCTGTTGGAGGCCCAAATGAGGTCATTCATGATGACCAAAGGAGAAGACATCGAGATTTCCTCTTCAGATTGCAGTCAATCAGGGATCAACTGACTGCAACGGGCGCAACCGTAGATGATGCAGTGATATTCAGGACTACCCTCAATGCAGTCACGGATGAGTGGGAAACCTTTGTCCAAAATATCTTGGGCAGAGCGGACCTTCCAGATTGGGATAGCTTGTGGTCAATCCTGCAGCAAGAAGAACTGCATAGATTCACCAAGAAGCAGCACAACCCTGGGTTGAGCAAAGTAAAGAAGGAAGAGGAGGAAGATGCAGCGTTGGCATCGAAGAAGCAGCCAAAGAAGAAGGATCTTTCAAAGATCAAGTGCTTCCAGTATAGCGAAATGGGACATTTTGCCAGCCATTGTGCAGAAAAGAAAAAGGACAAGGAAGCATCTTCTTCCAAAGTAGTGGTGGCAGACGATGGGTCAGGAGATGATGCAGCCATGAGTGCTCATGAACCACAGAGGTGGGGTGACATGGACATGTAGAGGAGCTACATGGAAGAAAGGCGGGATCCTTGAGCAGCTCATCTCTTGGATCACAAACGAGCTACGACAGCCTTAAGACAGTAGCGGGACAGGTGGAGCAGTGGGTGCATAGATCATAGATGAGGCAGAAGCAGAGGCAGATTTGGAGACTAGGAGGAGCAACGCAGAGCAAAGCAGTAGCAGCAGCGTAGAAGCAGTAGCAGTGCAGAAGCTGATGTGATTTCAGCAGCGCAGAGTAGTGCTGCCTACGCAGTGCATAACTGCAACAACACAGAGAGCTTCAGAGGGACAGTGTAGTGCAACAGCAACGTGATAGATTTTAGCACAAGGAGATGATGTGACTTTAGTAGTGCAGAGGGAGTTTGATTACGCAGGCAGAGCTGTAGTTGTGCATCGTTCTTTAGATGCCAGCACAGATCTGTAGCCTATGGAGCTTCAGTGATGAGGATGCAACCCATTTGACTTGTTTGTCAAAGATTGGGCAGGAGATTCAGTTGTTTCTCTCATTCACTGAAGTTGCAGTGCAGCAGATCAGTAGTGGCAGTGCTATGAGCAACACAGATGCAACATATTGAGAGGGAGCTGCAGTACAGTGGTTGCAGTGGCAGTGGCAGAGTCATGGGCAACAGTACAGAGTGGCAACAACAGTGCAGAGTTGAGTGGCAGCAGGTCAAGCTTCAACAGCACAGAACCAGTACTCAAAGTCATGTAATGCATAGTGTGATGTATTGCTAGAGCACACCCTTGATGCTAAGAGGGAGTGTTGAGATTTTGTGTATTTGGGGTAGGATTAGTTGTGCTCTAGGTCCCAAATTTTGAGGAAGGACTAGAATTCACTTGATCTACAAGACTTAGAAATGGATTTGGGAAATTTCATCTGGTTTAGGAGATATTAAATTAATTAATTATTTAATGTATTTCCTACGTTAAAACTTAAGAAAATAAAATAATTAAAGTGAATTTAATTAAACATGTGATGAAATTGTCTTAAGTCACAAGGATCAAACTTTCTTTTAATCTTAGCCATTGATTCAACATTTGATCATGGCTGTTGATTTGTCAACGAGAAAAGTATAAAGGAAAGGCTTGGGGTCATTGTAAAGACACACAGAGGCAGAGCATTGAAGCTAAGTTGAGATTCTAGGGCATGGTTGGCTAAGAATACTTAGAAGTGCTTCAGCTGCTGAGAGGGGAATTTAGACCGAGGGGATGATCTGATCCCAGGGTCTAGAATACACAAAGAGGCAGAGAAGAGATCAGCTCAAGGACAGCGCAGAGGAAGGCAACAATAGTAACAGTAGCAGGGACAATGCAATTTTCAGGAAACCCTTCAGGGGTTACGCAGAGACCCTTCAAGGGAAGCGTAGTGATTGCGTCACCCATTCTGGGGTAATGCAGTCCCTTCTAGGAGCAACGCTAAGGGTTTGGAGGCCATCCAAGGTTGACACAGAGGCTTTCAGGTGCTTCAGAGGCTGACGCAGTGCATTTCAGGGGCAACGCTGGGGTTTCTAGGCCTAGATCTGGCTGAATTCTGTAAGTCCCGTTTGAGGGTGTGGATTAGTTAGTATTTTTGGCCCTAGATCAGCAAGGAGCTGTAGATCTAGAGTTTTCTCTATCGGGTTTTCTTGATCTGTAACACTGAGTTGTGTATTTTGAAATATTCTTAATAATAGAACCCTGCAGCAGCCAGAGACCAGTTTTCCCACATTGGGTTTTTCCGGGGACAGTTTGTCCAGAAATAATTGTGTCACTTTGTCAATGTGTGCATGTGCTTATTCTGGATCTCAATTGGTAGAGATTTGTTATGTGTTTTGCGTCGATTTTAACTTGAATTTATTCAGTTAATAACTTGTATAAGTAGGAGGAGCTTAACTGGATTAACAGTAATAATTTTTGCATAAGTATAAGGATTCATAAATTTCTACAGAGGGTTGAAACTTAGTTTCTAAGAGGCAGATCACTGCAGAGAAGGGGTGACACAGTCCTCAGCTAGACCCACACAGGCCTACCCATCTACTGCGCAGAGGCAGTAGGGGCTTCACCAGTTTCTGATCCCAATCAACCGGGACTTGCAGAGTGAGGTAAAACGCACAATTTATTTTTGTCTGCCAAGGATTTCTCTATTGGGTGAGTCGGATTTTTGCACCCTAGATGTACTCAGAATACTGCTGCTTAATAATATAAACCTTCAGATCTGTTGCACCGGTTTTCCCGCATTGGATTTTGCCGGGGACATTTGTCCGAAAAATACGTGTGTCGTTTGCCTGAATGCTTTTCTTATTTTTCAGTACTTGATCTGTACAATTGTGTAGGATGCAGTGTATTTGCATTGGTATTTTTACTGAATATTCAGAGAAATAACTTATAATTTAATAAGACAAGTAGGAATGGAAATCAAATTTATGCAATAGGATTTATGTAACTTAGATTCAGGAATTTTCACATGGTATCAGAGCATGTTGCAGATCAAGTAGAGCTGAAGGCATCAACAAAAGACGAAGGAAATTTGCTGCTGGAAGGCAACTGTACCGAGTGACAGCGCAAATTGAAAACGAGGCAAGGAAGGGTGACACAGTGACCAGAGGGGCTCACACAGAGACTGTGTCATCCAGCTTGGGCGACGTTGTAGTTGCGTAGAGGTAGCACAATGCTTGCTTGGCCAGCGTAGAGGTTTTGAGCCTCCGTCTTTCCGGTTGTCGAGGATGGAAGAGCAGTTCGATTTTCTTCAAGAGTTGCTGGTGGTGCATTGTTTCTGTTGGTGTAGAACAGTGTCTAGTGGGGCAGTGGCAAAGCATAGGGAAACAGTTTCTCAAAAGACTTCTTGCCAAGAAGTTTAGATCCAGTGTTGATCAACAGCAAAGAGTGATCAGAGAGGTATGATTCGACATCAGTTGGAGGAAGGATTTTCGTGAAGGAAATCAAGAATTAAAGGGACGTCGTTCCTTAGAAGGTTTCGAGCCCCATAGAAACCCAGATCTGAGTTTTGCTGGGGCAGCAACAAAAGACAGAGAAGAGAACTAGTTCGACATTTTCGTGTTGAGCAGAGATGGCCGCACATGGACTGGGGGATCAGGACAGGTTGGATGGAGCATCCAACTTTGTCATCTGGAATGCTAGGATCCTATCAGTTTTGGATGATCATTGCATCAAGGATCATGTCTTACATGTAGTTGCTGTCCTTGTTGATGTTGATGCTCTCAAGAAGTATGAAGAGGCTCAAGCGAAGGCAAAATGCATGATCATGGACAGAGTCAAGGATCATGTGATCACAAATATTGCCGAGAAGAACACGAAAAGGTAAATGTGGACTTCCTTGACCACGATGTACCAGGGAACCTTGGTCCAGCGGAGGATGTTGCTTGAGAATCAACTGAGACTGTTTCAGACGCAGAAGGGAGAAGAAATTGACCCCTTCTTTATCAGATTGCGAGCGATTCGAGATCAGCTGGCTACACCAGATAATGGACTTATGGTTAGGATTGCCCTGACTGTAGTCATGGATGGCTGGGAAACCTTTGTCCAAGGTATTTTGGGCAGAGCAGCTTTTCCAAACTGGGAAGATATGTGGGCATCTCTTCAACAAGAAGAGATCAGAGGGTTGACCAAGGCACGAAGCAATAGTACAGTGATCAAGATCAAGGAGCAAGAGGAAAATGCGGCTCTCGCATATAAGGGACAACATGGGCAACATAGAAGGAAGAAGAAGGACTTCTCGTAGGTTAGATGCTTTAGGTGTGGAGAATTGGGACATTTCGCCACATAATGTCCTCAAAAGAAGAAGGGAAAGAAGATTCTGATTTGAAGGCTGCTGCAACAAAGGACGATGATGGGGATGATGATGTCGCCATGAGTGCTCATGTGCCTCGGGAGAAGAGGTGGGGCGACATTGATCTGTAGTTCTTGAATTGTAGTGAGGGGCGTGATCCTTGAGGTGCCAAAACTCTTGGATCAAATACAAGCTACGGGAGCCCTTGATGACAGTAGCCGGATGACTAGAGTCAGTTGGTGTGAGGAGAATGGAGCAACAATGGTAGAGCTAGGACGCTGAAGACTGAAGTAGCGCGGAGCAGAGGCAAGAACAACGTAGTAGCAACAACACAGTGGTTGATGGACTTGAACAACGCAGTGTAGAGCAGCAATAGCGCAGAGCATCATTGGGTCAGCACAAAATTAGCAGCAGAGGGAGCTTCACCATCGAGATGCATGCAGACTGACTTGTATGTCAAGTTTTTGGGTGAATTTTCAGTTGCTTAACTCTCAGTACAAATGAGGTAGTGACAAGTGGCAGTGTAATGGGCAACAATACAAAAGGCAGCAGTGCAGTGGATGAGGGGCAACAAGCCGAGCATCAACAATGTGGAGGACCTATAGTACCCTCAATTTCTAAAATTAACTCGGAAGCCCTAAAGTCTGAATTTTAACAGGTATTAAAAATACTGATACTGTAATTCAAATTCTAAAACTCAGAATAAGGGATTTAACAGATAATTTAGAATAAGGAATTTAACAAATAATTCAAAATAAGGAATTCAACAGATAAAATTAACATTTACCTTCATAATAAACAAATTTATGAAATTCATTCTTAAACACCTACTTGGTTCGGTGTTTGATGATGATTATTCCTTGCTGTAACTCTCGCTCCCCTGCCCCTGCTCCTATTTTCATTACCAGATGACCCAAAACCACCCAGCCAACTGAATACAACTTCAATATTTAGTTCCAAAGTACTCCAATTGAGATACTTTGGCCCTCGCGCCCAAAATCTCAGAACAATTGAAACTCTGTATCTCCTGGTCTCTCAATATACAGTTTGCCCTTCCATCCCTCAGCACAACTCCTCACTCCTTAAGAAATTCTCCTCTCCCTCAATTTCTTGCCCCCTCCTGTTCTGATCTATGTATGGTTAAATAATCCTTGTTAGGTGGTTGCCACCTCATCACTGCCTACCTTAACTCTTATTGATTTATTACTGTGTATACATGTAACCTCTATCTTTTATGAATGAGGATACATATGAGGTTAATTATCTTTATGTTTTAAAATTTTTAAATTATTTTGTTTTTAATTTATATTATTTAAATATACCAAATTATAAGAATTTATATATTTATATATTTTAAAGCTAATTCCTTCTAATTATAATTAAATTAGAATATATATTCATATATATTTACATTAATAGGGTTGGTGGAATATATTTTATTAAAATAGCTTAATAAATACCAACTAAGTACTATTTCTCATTAATATTTTGAGGTACTTGATCCATTTATCATTTACTTAGACATCCTTCATAATTATCTAATAAGTATACTAGTGTAAGGCATACGACGTATGCCTATGTAGCTATCATACGCATATATCGTATGCTTACTAATACCTTTTGTTCATAATTTGAAATGGGTCATTACAGGACCGCTGCCATGGATCAGGGTAATGCTTCTGGTATTGAAGTATTGCTAGAGCACATTCCTCGCTAAGAGGGGGTGTTGATTTTTGGGGTAGCATTGGATGTGCTCTAGCTCTGAAATTTTTTGGTGGGGCTAGAACACATGAGATTTCCAAGACCCACAAATCGTTTGGATAAATTCCACTCGGAGCTTAAGTTATTCAAATAACTAATTATTTTAATGGGGACCCTAAGTCTAAACTTAGGGCAATTAAATAATTAAAGTGAATTAATTTAACATGTGAGTGAGAATGTTCTAAGTGACGAAGATCAAGTCTTTTCTAATCTTAGCCATCGATTAGAGATTAGATCACGACTGTTGATTCATGAACAAGAAAAGTATAAACGAAAGGCCTGGGGTCAGTTGGAGAACACACACAATGAGTCTAAGAGATCAAATTCTTCTGACGGAGCAGTGCTCAGACGAAGATTAAATCTGAGTGATTCAAAGAAGTAGTGAGGGGCAGATCCAGTAATTGGTCGGAGGACCAAGAGTAGATAGCAGAGCAAGGGTAGTAGAAGCAGGAGAGGGACAGCGCAACCACCAAGAGTGGTGACACTGACCCTAGAGAGGTTGATGCAGACTCTAGAGAGGGTGACACAGGCCCATGCAGGGGCTGCCCAATGATTCCGAGAGATAGTCCAGATTTAGCTGGAGACTGGGGTTTTTGAGCCGGGAGGGCTGAAACTTAACTTCTGAGAGGTAGATCAATGCAGAGAAGGGGTGACGCAGTCCTCAGCTAGACCCACGGAGGCCTATGCATCTACTACGCAGAGGTAGCTGGGGCTTCGCTAGTTTCTGATCTGGCTCAACCGGGACTTGCAGAATGAGGTAAAACTCACGATTTATTTCTGTCTACCAGGGATTTCTCTTTTGGGTGAGCCGGATTTTGGCACGCTAGATGTACTCAGAATACTGCTTCTTAATAATATAAACCCTCAGATCTGCTGCACTGGTTTTCCCGCATTGGGTTTTTCCGAGGACATTTGTCCGAAAAATATGTGTGTCCTTTGAATGCTTTACTTATGTTTCAGTACTTGATTTGTATAATTGTGTAGGCTGCATTGTATTTGCATTAGTATTTTTACTGAATATTCAGAAAAATAACTTGTAATTTAATAAGACAAGTAGGCAATGCAAATCAGATTTCTGCAGTAGGATTTATGTAACTTAGATTTAGGAATATTCACACCCATAGCACTACCACTGCTAATTGCTGCACTGCAACTCAGTTGTTGAGAGTTAAGCAACTGAAAAATATCCCAAATCTTGACGTACTAGTCAATGTGGATGCATCTTGATGTTAAAGCTTCCTTTGTTGCTAAACTACGCTAACCCTCTGATGCTATTGCGTTGCTGCTGCTCTGCACTTCGTAAGCACTGCTCTGCACTGCGCTGCACCAATGTGCACTACGTTGCTATTGCTGCCTCTGCTCTACGCTGCTTCAGACTTTGGCGCTCTAGCTCTGCCACTGTCGCTCCATCATACCTTGCACCAACGGACTCCCGTCTTTCTGCTGTTGAGATTTTGAGGTAGCATCGGGTGTGCTCTAGCCCTGAAATTTTGTGGAGGGGCTAAGACACACGAGACCTCGAAAACCCAGAGAACGTTTGGAGAAATTTCATCTGGTGTTGAAGTTATTCTAATAATTATTTTTTTTAATTAGGACCCTAAGTCTAACTTAGCGAATTAGAAAAATTAAAGTGAATTTATTAAGCACATGTGATGAAATGTTCTAAGTGACGTGGATCAAGCAGTCTTTTAATTTGAGCTATCGATTGGAGATTAGATCATGACCATTGGTTTTACAACGAGAAAAGTATAAAGGAAAGGCTTTAGGTCAGTTGGAGACACATACACACATGTAGAGCACTGACGCTAAGTCAAATTTCTGGGGCAGGGTTTGCTGAGAAATTCGAAGCGAGTTTGTAGTGCAGTGAGGGGCAGAGATTGGCAAGGGATGATATGATCCAAGGTCGAGAATACAACAACAGAGAGGCAGTGAGTACCAGACAACGCAGAGCCAGCCAGGAAAACGCAGTTCAACCAGCACAAACTGCGTAAGCCCAGCCAGGGTGACTCAGACCCAGCCAGTGCAGCGCAGGGCAATGCAGCACCAGTTAGGGTGACACAATCCTAGTCGAGGCAACGCAGTACTAGTTAGGATGACGCAGTTGGGACGCTGGCTAGTGAGGTCTGACGCAAAAGTTGCAGAGGCAACGCTGAGGGTTCTAGTGGGCCAGAAGGTTCTCGTGATTTGTAAATCCCGTTTGAGGGTGTGATACAACCATATCTTCTGTCTTCGAGTGAAAGGTACAAACTGCCGTGTAATATATCTGTAGGGCTAACCATTTCTGGTGCCCATAATGTTGTATTCAGATTCTTCATAATAATAAAAACCCTCTAGAGCTGCTGCACTAGTTTTCCGGCATTAGGTTTTTCCTAGGACATTTGTCCGAAAAATCGTGTGTAATCTTGTCACATGTGTGTATTATTCAGTAAATGATCTGTAGATGTGTAGGTTGTAGTTAGTGTCTACTTTAATGTTTTTCTGAATAATTTAGTAAAATAACTTGTTAAGTAATTTAAACAAGTAGGTGAAGTAGATCTAGATACTGCACTAGGGTTTTTGTTTTGAAACTTCCACATCTGCTACTGTGATTAAGGGCTCCCCTTAGCTATATGCGATCCAAGAGTTTGGGCACCTCAAGGATGCTGCCCTTGACATTGTAGCTCTAGTCTACACCTCCATATCGCCCCATTTCTTAGGTGCATGAGTACTCATGGCGCATCCATCGTCATCTTCCTCATCAGCCTGTGCTGGAGCAGCCTTCGAGTCAGTCTTCTCTTCTTTTCCCTTCTCCTTTAGAGGTCACAACGTTGCAAAATGTCCCATTTCCCCACATCTGAAGCATTTGACCTTCGATAGGTCCTTTTTCTTCCTTCTCTGCTACCCTTGCTGTCCCTTTGATGTGAGAGCCACATCTTCCTCTTCCTCCTTCTTGACTTGGATCCCTTTACTGCTGCTTCCCGCCTTGGTCCATCATCTGATCTCTTCTTGTCGAAGATCTGCCCACATCTCCTCCCAGCTTGGAAGAGTAGCCCTGCCCAAAATGCTTTGGACAAAAGTTTCCCAGTCTTCAGTTACTGAATTCAGGGTAGTCCTGACCATAAATCGAGGATCTGGTGTAGTCCCTACGTAAGCTAGCTGATCTCGGATCCCTTGCAATCTGATAAGGAAGGGATTGATCTCTTCTCCCTTCTGCATCCGAAACAATCTCAGCTGATTCTCAAGAAACAACTTTCGCTTGATGGAAGATCCCTCGTACAATGTGGTCAAGGCCTCCCACATTTCCCTTTTTGTGTTCTTCTCAGCAATAGTGGGATCACATGATCCTTGACTCTGTCCATGATCATGCATTTTTCTTTTGCTTGAGCCTCCTCGTACTTCTTGAGAGGATCAACATCAATCGGAACAACAACTGTCCTCAAGGCATAATCCTTGATGTGATGTTCATCCAAAACTGCTAGGATCCCGACCTTGCAAATGACAAAGTTGGATGTTCCATCTAACCTGTCCTGATCCCTCAGTCCATTCACAACCATCTCTGCTCAACTAAGTGTCGAACAAGTTCCTTTCTCCCTCTTCCTTTGCTACTCCAACAAAACTCAGATTTGGATTTCTCTGGCGCTAGAAATCCTCTAAGGACCAAGCTCCCTCTAAAATTCGATTTCCTTCACGGTAATCCTTCTGCCAACAAATGTCGAAGCACTCCTCTCTAATTTGTCTTTGTTGCTGCTCAACACTGGATCTAGATTTCTTTGCAAGAAATATTCCAAGGAACTGATTCCCTCTACTTTGTTTTTGCCCCACTAGACACTGTTATGCACCAATAGAATCAACGCCCCACCAACAACTTCAGATAAAAATATGCACTGCACCTCCAACCACGACAACCAGAAAAATGAGACTCAATAGCCCTTGTGTTGGCCTAGCAACCACTGCGCTGCGTTTCGCAGCTACAATGTCAGCCTAGCAGGCTCTACGTGAGCCTTCCTTGGTGACTGCGTCACCCTTCCTCTGCTTCTCTGGTTCAGAAATGTGTTGTCCCTTGGGACAATTGCTTTCCTGCAGTAGATTTTCCTTTGTCCTTTCGTTGATGGCTTTAGTCCTCCTTGATTTGCAATTCCTCTGATACCATGTGAAAATTTCTGAGTCTAACAAACAAAAATCCTACTGCAGTTAACTGATTTGCATTTCCTACTTGTGTACTTCAATTAACAAGTTTATTCACAAATTTGTTCGGTAAATATTAGTGCAAATACACTGCAACCTACACTAATATACAGATTAAGTACTGAAAAAGAAATGAGACTAATGTCCCCGGAAAAACCAAATGCGGGAAAATTGGTGCAACAGATCTGAGGGTTTGTATTTTTAAGCAACAGTATTCTGAGTACAACCTGGGTGCCAAATTTGGCTCACCCAATAGAGAAAGTCGTTAGAGACAGATAAAATAATGAGTTTTACCTCACATTGCAAGTCTCGGGTGATCCAAGTTTTGAACTGGCGAAACCCCAACACTCTCTGCGTTGCTTTTTCATAGTAGATGCATAGGCGTGCGTGGGGATGGTTGACGATTGCGTCACCTCTTCTCTGCGCTGATCTGCCTCTTGGAAAATCGAGTTTCAGCCCTCCGAGCTTAGAAACGCCGATCTCCAGCAAAATACAGATTGTCCCTTCGAAGCTTTGCGCACTCACTACGTGGGCCTGCGTCACCCCTTTAGGGGACTGCGTCACCTCTTCTGGTGGCTGCGTTGCTTCCTCTGTTGTCTCTCTTGCCTCTCTGCTATGTACTCTTGGTCCTCCGACCAACAACTGCTTTTGCCCCTCACTGTTGCTGAATCACTTAGATCTTATCCTCGTCTGAGCACTACTTCGTCAGAAGAATTCGATCTCTATATTCACTCACTATGTGTATCTTCCAACTTACCCTCAAGCCTTCCTTTATACTTTTCCTGTTGAGAAATCAATGACCATGATCTAATCCTTAATCAACGACTAAGATTAAAATAGACTTGATCCTCGTCACTTAGAAGCTTTTCACCCACATTTAAATTAATTCACTTTAATTATTTTAATTCCCTAAGTTTTAACTTAGGTTCTCTTAAAAATAATTAATTATTTGAATAACTTTCACTCTGGGTGGAATTTCTCCAAACGATTTTTGGGTCTTGGAGATCTCATGTGTTCTAGCCCCTCCACAAAATTTCGGAGCTAACAAACTCGCTAACCCTCAATCTCCAACGTGATAGATGGCTAGGATTGAATATTAGCCTACTTAGATCAGATGTTGAGATTAGATAAGGCACTTGAAATTTGTTGAATTATCTAACATTAATTAATAAACTAATTAATGTGCTTTGCCTAAGTTAAAACTTAAGTTAAAACTTAGGAAAGAAATCATATTACTTGCTCTTCTCGAACAAGCACCCAAAGAGTACTTCTTTGATGGATTCTAGACACTTAGCCTCTGCAAGTGACCTTCCAAGGCTATAAAATCAACACAAATCAGTTGCAGAATATATAAGAACATGCATATTTGTACGTAAATCAAGATAGAAATGGCATCCATAGTACATTAGTGATTAAGTATACGAGCATCAACCATCGAGAGTCTAGATTTTATTAATTACAAACAAACATACAAATGTTTAAGTCATATAAAGAAAGTAGACCATTAACTTATGGAATGAAATAGTTGCGTAGCAAATGTCAACAATAGCATGACCAAATATTTATGTTTACAAAATAGGCTGTCTACACCCTGAAATATGAAAAGACCAAAATTGCCAAAACAATAAACCGAGCTAGTTGTTAAACAACTCTATACAGAAGAAGTTTTCAAGAGTTGTGAAAGCACTCATGTTGCCAAATGTTGTAGTTGTTGGGTAGCACCGCCATGCATGTTCCAACACTCCTTGACAAACAATGTTCCACCATCACTTATGTTGGGATTCTCATCATTAGTATCATCCTTCATTCTTTTCCTCTTGTCTATTCTTGTCTCTGTGAAAATTTTTGAAAGCTACTTTATGCAAAAATCCACTGTTAGATCTAGTTATACTTCTCCTACTTAAACAAGTTATTAATGCTGAAATCTTTAGATTAACATCGAAGTAAACACATAAGAGACTTCCACCTATTCAGATCTAAAGCAGAAAAGTACATGCACAATAGACAAAGTGACACAAGATTTTCTGGACAATTGTCCCTTGAAAAAACCCAATGCGGGAAAACCGGTCTTCTGGCTGCCTGAGGGTTTATATTATTAAGTACTTTTCTAAATAGTAAATACAACAAATCTGGGCACCACACTGGTTAACCGGATAGAGGAAAGTATAGATCTACAACTAACCTGCTGTTCTGAGACCAAACCCTTGACTGATCCATACCCTCAAACGAGATTTACAAGATTCAACCAAAATATGGCCCTAGAAACCTCAGTGCTGCCCCTGAAGCCCCTGCTGCGTCAGCCTCTTCAGCCTTTGTGTGCCCCTGCATTGGCCTGGAGAGGGCTGCGTAACCCCAAAAATGGTGACGCAGACCCTATGCTGCCCCAGAAGGGACTGTGTAGCTGAAGCTGCCCTCTGCGCTGCGCAACTGCTGCTACTGCCTTTGCTTCTTTGCGCTACGCAACTGCTGTAGAACTGCTGCTGCTGCCTCTGCTTCTCTGCACTGCCCTTGATTGCTGCTCTCTGCCTCTTACTGATTCTTGGCACTGGGATCAGACCATCCCCTTTGCCAAAACTACTCTTCGCTGCTGCTGAAACACTTCTCAAAATTCTTAGAATTTCAGCTTAGTCTTAGTGCTCTGCCTCTGTGTGTGTGTGTTCTCCAACTGACCCCAAGCCTTTCCTTTATATTTTCTCGTTGGGATACCAACGACCATGATCAGATCTTGAATCGATGGCTAAGATTAAAAGAAAGCTTGATCCGTGTGACTTAAGTCATTTCCATCACATGTTTTAATTAATTACCTTTAATAATTTAATTTTCCTAAGTTAGACTTAGGGTCCTTAATTAAAATTATTAATTAATTAATTATCTCCCAAATTGAATGGAATTTCCCAAATCCTTTTTTGGGTCTAGGAGATATGATGTACTCTAGTCCCTCCACAAAGTTTCAGGGCTAGAGCACATCCGATGCTACCCCAATCCACAAAATCTCACACTCCCTGTTAGCATGGAGTGTGCTCTAGCAATACATCACACCATGTATCACAAGATCTTGGTATTGGTCTCTGTGTTGCTGATGCTTGGCCTACTGCCCTTCATTACTACACTGCTGTTGCCATTCTGTACTGCTGCCCATGACACTGCCACCGCCACTGCCACATCTGTACTGCAACTCCCTCTCAATCTACTGCATCATGCTGCCAACTGCTGCACTACATCTTTAGTTGCTGAGAGAAGCAACTGAAACTCCTGCACAATCTTTGACAGACAAGTCATTTGGGCTGCATCCTCATTAGTGAAGCTCCATAGGTTGTTGATCTGTGCTGATATCTGGAGGATGATGCACAACTACAGCTTTGCACTGCGTAAGCAGAGCCCCTCTGCGCTGCTGAAGTCACATTAGCCTCTTTGCTAAAATCTCCCACGCTGTTGTTGTGCTGTCCTCCTAAAGCCCCTACGCTGCTGCAGCTTTGCTTTGTGTAAGAAGCTCTACTTTGCGCTGTTGAAGTCACATCAACCCCTACACTGCTGCTGTTACGCTGCTGCTGCATCTGCACTGCGTGGCTCCCTTCAACATTCATCTTCGCTTCTGTTTTATCTGTGATTCTCTGCACTAACTGCTTCAATTGTCCCGCTACTATCTTGAGGCTCCTGTAGCTCGGATGTGATCCAAGAGATGAGCCGCTCAAGGATCTCGCTGACACTATTTAGCTCCTCTACAGATCTATGTCGCCCCACTTTCGTGGTTCATGAGCGCTCATGGCTACGTCATCTTCTGACCCATCATTCGCCACAACAACCTTGGAAGTAGAAGCTTCCTTGTCCTTTTTCTTCGGAGGACAATTGCTGGCGAAATGTCCTAGTTTGCCGCACTGGAAACACTTGATCTTGGATAGATTACGATTCTTCTTCCCTTGCTACCTCTTTGATGCCAAGGCTTTATCTTCATCCTCTTCCTTCTTCACCTTACTGGATCCTGTGCTGTACTGCCTCTTGGTGAATCGGCCGAGTTCTTTTTGATGAAGGATTGCCCACATATTGTCCCAGTCAGGAAGGTCTGATCTGCCCAAGACACTTTGGACAAAGGTTTCCCACTCTTTTGTGACCGCATTGAGTATAGTCCTTACTCATACATCATCCTCCACCTTTGCTCCCATGGCAGATAACTGATCTTTGATCGCCTGTAATCTGAAAAGGAGGGGCTCTATTTCTTCTCCCTTGCTCATCATGAGTGATCGCAATTGATTCTCCAAAAGCATTCTCCTCTGGACGAACTTTCCTTCATATAGGCAGTTAAGGCCTTCCACATCTCATTAGCCGTTTTCTTCTCGGCTATATGTGGAACTATATGGTCCTTAACCCCATCCATAATGAAACGTTTGGCATGTGCCACAACTTCATCATGCTTCTTCAGGAGATTTGTAGTGGTCGACATGGCCAGGACTTTTTCTGCATGGTGTCTTAAACCTTAAGTCTCCATGACTACCAGGATTTTGGCCTTCCAGATTGCAAAGTTGGACAGGCCGTCCAACCTATCTTGATCACGTAGTCCGTGAGGTGCCATTTGCTCTGATCTACTCTGTCGGAACTTCCTCTCTTGCATCTCTACTGAAGCTCGGATCTAGGGTCCTTAGTGAAAAAGGCACCCACTGCTCCCTTTAACAACTAATTTCCTCTCTTGGAAATCTGCCAAACCAACGAAACAACTCTCTTCGATCCTCTGATCGATCTGCAGATTTATTTGGCTAGAAACCCTCTGAGAATCTGATCTCCTCTCGCTCTTTGTCACCCAGTGCTTAGGCTAAATTCTGAATCTTCAGAAATTTAACTCCATCAACAACTTTTGAAGTTTTGGGGCTCTGCTTCTGGCACTTCTGAATTAGATAGCTTCAGATTTACGTCACCCTAGTTGGCCTTTGCGTGAGCAGATAGTCCCAGCATTGTCTCTGTGCTGCCTCTGCGCAGTAAGTACGTGGGCCTGCGTGGAGATAGTGTAAGACTACGTCACTCTAGCCTCTACGTGGCTCTGATCCCTCTGAAACTGCATTGTCCCTTCAGATCTGGCTTTCTGCTGTTGCTCTCTTCGCTGCTTTCTGCAACAATGATTCTTCAGTCTTCTGCTGGTGACCTTGCTATAGATCTGCAATCGCTCTGATACCATGTGAAAATTTCTGAAAGTTACTTTATGAAGAAATCTATTGTTAGATTTGGTTATACTTCTCCTACTTAAACAAGTTATTAATGCTTAAATTTATCAGGATTAACATCAAAGTAAACACATAACCGACTTTCACCGATTCAGATCTAAAACAGAAAAGTACATGCACAATAGACAAAGTGACACACAAGATTTTCTGGACAACTGTCCTTGAAAAAACCCAATGTGGGAAAACTGGTCTTCTGGCGGCTGGAGGGTTTATATTATTTTGTAGTTTTTTGAATACAACAAATCTGGGCACCACACTGGTTAACCCGACAGAAAAAGTATAGATTTGCATCTAATCTGCTGTTCTGAGACCAAACCCTTGACTGATCCACACCCTCAAACGGTATTTACAAGACTCAGCCAAAATCTGGCCCTAGAAACCCCAGTGCTGCCCCTGAAGAACCTGCGTCAGCTTCTTTAGCCTCTGTGTGCCCCTGCGCTTGCCTGGAGAGGGCTGTGTAACCCTAGAATGGGTGACGCAGACCCTACGCTGCCCTAGAAGGGTCTCTGCGTAACCCTCGTGGGTCCCCTGCTGCTCGGCGCTGCCCCAGAAGGGACTGCATAGCAGTAGCTGCCCTCTGCGCTGCGCAGCTGCTGCGTAACTACTGCTGCTGCCTCTGCTTCTCTGCGCTACCTCTGATTGCTGCTCTCTGCCTCTTGTTGATTCTTGGCACTGGGATCAGACCACCTCTTTTGGCAAAACTACTCCTCGCTGCGGCTAAAACACTTATGGAAATTTTTAGCAAACCACAGCCTAGAATTCTAGCTTAGTCTCAGTGCTCTGCCTCTGTGTGTGTGCATTCTCCAACTGACCCCAAGCTTTTCCTTTATACTTTCTCGTTGGGAAACCAACGGCCATGATCAGATCTTGAGTTGATGGCTAATATTAAAGGAAAGCTTGATCCGTGTGACTTAAGTCATTTCCATCACATGTTTTAATTAATTACCTTTAATAATTTAATTTTCCTAAATTAGACTTAGGGTCCTTAATTAAAATTATTAATTAATTAATTATCTCCCAAAATAGATGGAATTTCCCAAATCCTTTTCTGGGTTTTGGAGATCTGATGTACTCTAGTCTCTCCACAAAGTTTCAGGGCTAGAGCACATCTGTTGCTACCCCAATACACAAAATCTGAACAGTCTCTACATCAATTCTCTACGGACATCAATCGACATTGCCCAATTTTGATCAAACTGTGTAATTCAAGCCTTAAAATATGGTAGAAAAAGCTTAACATGCCTGACCATTGATTTTGTTTTAAGTGAAGGGTATGTTTTTGTGAAGGCCATGACAAAGGAGTTCAATAATCAACACCGCCAACATTGGTGTACATACAGGGCTTTGTGCTCTTGATTAAATGCCAATCACATCCCCTGATACGTGATAGAATCCAATGAAATGCCACAATTCCATTGATCCTGAAATCTTGAAAGTTGTTAGCTCTATTGAATTTTGAATGGGTCATGAAATTCTATTTTCTCCTTATGAAGTTCAATGGAGTTGGTCCCGCTATCAAACACTCTAGAACAATTTATTGTAATGGTAAAAATTTAAGAAAAAGGATAGTAATCCTTTTACTTTAAGAATTGAACATTACCTTTAGGGAGCATCCAAGAAGCATCTAGGGAGTGTCTAGGGTGGGTCCAGGGAGTGTGACAGGAGCGTGGTTCAACATGTGAGAGTGTGTACGGAAGTGTGGTGGTTCCAAATTTCCTGGAAGCATGCAAATCGAGTCTGAAGCATGGTTCCATTGTTTGGGAGCGTGCTTCCAGGGGAAGTTTTATATCATTCCCACTTGAAGTGCAGTTCCAGGGTCCGGAGTGGGCAAGTGGGGGACGGTTCCTGTAACTATGTTCTAAGGCATGTAGATAGAGACCTTTACTCAGAAGACACTAGTACTTTAATGAGAATTCAAGATTCAGAATTTGTGCTGATAATGTTTTCTGGAGTCTACCAAATCAACAACATGTTCATTAAATGAACCAAATGATGTCAATTTTAGAAAGATTTCATCAAAGAAGACTAAGTTAAATACTAATATGGGCAAACCAAATCTAGATAATGGAATCCATATTATCATTCGACTATTCAAAAACAGATTCATATCACACTTTCTGTAGAAAAACGCTAATATTTTTATAAAATTAATGGGCATTCCGAGTTACCCATTCCATGAATACTTCACTGAACAAATTGTTTCCATTCAATCTGGTATTTTTGCATTTGTCAACCTTTCCCTGTATAGTATCGGGTAGTATCCTCTATCCACAATTAATTTTTACTTTCTTATATACATGTCCACAGTCAATTCATGTTGTTTCATTGCTGTATCTTCTTAGGTAGTAATTTTAGGGGCTAAATTTGCAAGTTCCAACTCATCCTTCAGACATGCCTTCATAGGCATCTTCACGCTCATATAACCAACACATAGTTTGTATTTTCCACAAAAGTGATACAGAACTAAAACTTAAAAAACTTTAACATTACACTGTTACAGAGAAAAACAAACTGTTACTGATACAACACCAGATTATCCAAATGCAATGCTTGCCTGCTTTGGCATTAAATTAGGCCTTCTAAAGGCCTTTTTTAGCACCCAATATGAGCCCCATGTTGTCTGTTGCTGTTGGGAAAATCTGGCTTGTCTAGGAGCATCCTGACACTCATCGAGAGGTTGGGAGCTTACCACAGCTCTTGATTGTCAGGAACACCTTCAGAACAATTTTTAGATTGGCTGTGGGTCAAGGTGGTAGCATCAAGATTTTCCTTGATGTTCTTGATATTGTTCCTGGTTATTTGGAAATGGTTCACTCCACCTCCCCTGCCCCAGAAATGCGGGAATAATAGGAACTGGTTCTTGAACAGTTGGGAGTGACTCTTGTGCTCTACTGATTTTTTCTATTCATGCATACACCTATTCCATTATTTCCGTGGTAGTGAAAAGAAGGATGACATCAGTTCTTCCATGGCTAGACCTATGACCTGATGTGATCATGCTGTTAGTGTAGGGGAAGATTAAGAAATTGGCTTCTATTGTCAGATCTGGGGCTCACAGGATTCCTTGGGTTTACATTTCCTCAACAAGCCTTCGTAAATAAATGCTCTATATGTTATGGCCGTTCAAGACAGGTGCTTCCATCATGTTTGAACAACTTGAAGAGACAACCGTGCACACCTTAGCTAGCGTCAATAAACAGGGGCAATTACTAATCCCTATAAGTCAAGTATCATGTTTTTCCCTCCTTATGCACACTGACTTTTTCTATCTAACAGAAGGCTTAGTTCTCTTGATTTTTTTTTTTTCTCATGGGTATCAGAGTCTTCTGGACATTTAAATGATCATAATGCCCTTTTTTTGGAAAAAAACACATGAACATTTGAATATATTTGAGCTACTATATAATTACTTACCATTCTTAGGAAATTGTCTAACCATTCTTAGTTTAAAGGGATTTACTGGTAGCATTGCTTTTTAAGAATATCTATTGACATATAAGCTTTTGGTTTGCTTTACCTGTTTTAATTCCAATGATAACTTATATTGACAAATGCTTTATCTGCATATTTTTTTATAGATGCTTTATGTGCATATTCCTTCTCGACACCCACCTTCATTCCCAGAGTTAGAGCTACCAACACATGTGCAGGTGACTTATTTGCATTTTTCTTCTTACACAATAGTTTTTTGTAATTCATTATTAGGTGCGCCGTATGGATTTCTTTATTGTTGAGAAATGTTTAAAGTTCCAAGAGATATGTAGTTTCTGAACTGTGTGAAAATTCTATAATGGAGAATTCTACTGCAGCTACTTATTAAATTTCTTCTATTGCATTGTCAAACACAATTATTTAACATTTTTCTTGTGTTAAATAACAAAATAAAATATGCTGCAAACTTCACGATTAACAAATCACATATAAAAATAGCACAAATAATCACACAGACACCGTTATTTTTGGACAATTGTCCTCGGAAAGACCCAACTTGGGAAAACCGGTGCAGCAGATCTGAGGGTTTCTTTATTATGCAGAAATTCTGGGTACAAATGTGTGATTGTAAATGTCAATCAATCACTTGAAGAATTCTTATAGGAAAAAACTGAGTGAGACAATTCTTTCTTCACCATTTGAGTTCCGGCACTGACCTGCACCCACATTGACTGGCTCTGCGTGATTTCTGCACAGTGACTATGTCACTCACGCTGTCACTGCGTCACTGCTACTGTTGCTTGTCGTGGCTGCTTCTGTGCTTGCTACTGTACGAGACTAGAGTGCTGCTTTCTTCCTGAAATGTCCTCCTGACACTGGATGAACAGTCAGCTGCCCCTCTAGTAGAAAACATAACTCCCTCTGCTTCTTTGCGCTGGCCCAGCACAACTGCTACTAGGGTAACTTTGCGCTGATGCTTTGGCTCCTCTCTCTCTCCTCTTCATGCACTCTCTATTTCAAAAATTCTCCCTCCTAGAGATTTCACCTTCCCCTCTCTGCAAATGAGAACCACTTCGATTCTTCCTCTCACTTAAGAAATCGAACTCTTGACTCTTTCTCCATCTGATGCGTCTTTCCATAGGCCCCTCACCCTCCTTCTTATATTCTTCTGTTGAATCTTCAACGACCAAGATTAAAACATAATCAAGGGCTAAGATTAATTTGGAGGTGATCCATGACCTTTTCTAGAAGATTCACACTTTGTTTAATTAATACCCTTTAAATAATCAGTTTCCGTATGTTTACACTTAGGAAAACATTAAAAAATCGATTAATTATTTTAATTAAACCATCTCTAAGTGGAATCTTCCAAAATGTTTTCTGGGTATTATGGAATACATGTGTCTTAGCCCATATACGAAATTACAAGGCTAGAGCACATCCGATGCTACCATAAATCAACACTCCCTCTTAGTGAGGAAGGTGCTCTAGAAAAACAACTCAAAGTGTTGCTGTTCTGACTTCTGTAACATTTGCTGCTGTGATGTTGATGCTGCTCATCAACACTGCAGAAGAAATGTTGCATATGTACTGCTGTTGACTCTGCTTACTGCGTCCAACTTCCACTGTACTGCAACTCCCTCCTTCAACTGCGCTGAGGATCCATTTCTTACTGAAATGGATTTTCAGTGATACCCAGCTGTTCCTTGAACTGAGTGAATTTAATTCTCCCTAGAGCCTTATTGAGTATATCTACTGTTTGTTCGCCTGTGGGAATGTAATGGAGTTGTACTGCCCCACGCTGAACACAGTCTCTGATAAAATGACATCTGATGTCAATATGTTTGGACCGATCATGAAATACTGGATTTTCAGAGAGTTTGATACAACTCTGATTGTCACAGTAAATGCTAGTTGGCTCCATCCTGCTTCTGCATAGACTCACAAGAAGTTTTTGAAGCTAGATTGCTTCGCATGTAGCTGTACTAGCTTCCATGTACTCTGCTTCGATTGTGCTCAATGCTACTGAATTCTGTTTCCTGCTGCACCAGGACACCATTCCTGATCCAACGCTGAAACAGTACCCAGAGGTACTTTTTTTGCCCACTGAGCTACCTGCCCAATCTACATCTCTGAATCCATTGAGTCTGACATCCTCTCCTCTGCCATATCTGATATCGAATATGACTGTTCCTCGTATATACCTCACGACGTGCCTTGCTACAACCCAGTGCAGTTCCACCATGAACTGACTAAGATTGTTGACAACAAAGCAAATGTCTGGTTTGGTGTTAACCAGATACATCAATGACCCGATGAGCTGTCTGTATAAGGTGGGGTTTACCTCTGTATCTTCTGATGCATCTATCTCTTTCCAATTGGTGATGATGGGTGTGGCCATGGGCTTGCAATCCTGCATTCTAAACCTCTTCAGAATTTCCAAGGCATACCTCTCCTGTCCCATGAAGATATCTCCATCTTTCTAACAAACTTACAATCCTAGGAAGTAGTGCATCAACCCCAAATCCTTCATTTCGAATTCAACTTCTAGATTCCGTTCGCAATCCTTGATGAGTCTAGATGATCCTGTGTGAAACAAATCATCTACATATAGTACTAGTACCAATGGCTCATCCTCTACCAGCAAGTAATAAGGATTGGGATCTGCATCACTCTTGACAAATCCCATCTTTTGCAAATAGCTATCTATTCGACCATACCATGCTCCCGGAGCCTGCTTAAGCCTGTACAGGGCTTTCTTTAATGTGCATACATGAGACCTCCTTTCATGAGTCTCAAAACCCTCTGGCTGTTCGATATATACCTCTTCCTCAATTTCTCCATTCAAGAATGCTGTCTTGACATCCATTTGATGAATCTCCCATCCCATCTGTGCAGCTAAAGATACGACAGTTTGGATGGAGATATATTTGGCAACTGGTGCGAAGGTCTCCTCATAGTCAATGCCTTCCTTTTGAGCATACCCTTTTGCCACGAACCTTGCCTTGTATTTCTCTACACTGCCATCTGCAGCGTACTTGATCTTGTAGATCCAACGTGATCCAACAACTGATCTGCTTTGAGATCTGGGTACAACTTGCCAGACATTATTTGTCATGATAGAAGCATACTCTTCTTTCATGGCATCTACCCATACTTGGTGCTGAACAACTTCTTGAAAGCTGGAAGGTTCCTCTACTTGAGCCACCAATGCTTGGTACCTATTAGGAGGTCTGCATTGTCTCTTCTCGTTCCTGGGAGTCCCAATAAAGTTTTCTGCATCCCTCAGTATTTGCTGAGCTTCCCTGCTGATCCGACCATTGGTGGAAGGTTGCTCTCTCAACTCTTCCTCTTGATCTAACGACTCCTCTGACTGAGTATCTTCTTAATCTTCCTCTGTGAAAATGTTAGTACCTATCCTTGGTACCAAAGTTTGTCTTCCTGTCTGTTCTTCTTGGTGCCCCTGCTGTTCTTCGACCAAGGAAACTTCTGCAGTTTGATCCTCTGCCGGCATATCTCACGATTTCTGAAACACTCTATCCTCCATGAACTTAACATCATGTCTTATCACAACCTTCCTACTGTCAGGAATATAGATCCTATATGCCTTGGAGGTGTGACTGTACCCTACAAGATACCCCCTTTCTGCAGTTTGATCTAGCTTCCTTCTCTTCTCGCTCGGTACATGACAGTAAGCCATGCTACCAAATATCCGAAGATGCCCCACCTCTGGTTTCTTCGATGTGAAAACTTCCTCAGGAGTCTTCTTACTCAAGGCTCTATGAGGTGTCTTGTTCTAGATATACACTATCGTATTGCAGGCTTCAGCCCATAAATATCGAGGTAAATCAAGGTCAAATAACATGGCCTTGGCTGCTCCTACAATTGTCTTGTTCTTCCGTTCTGCCACAACATCTGCTCAGGATTGTATGGCGTAGTCCACTCTCTCCTGATGCCTTGCTTTGCGTAGAAATCTGTGAAGTCTCCATTTATGTATTTCCCACCATTATCTGAACGCAATGTCTTGATCTTCTTCCGCATCATGTTTTCAACAAGAGCTTGGAATTCTTTGAACTTTTCAAAGACTTCATCTCTTTAAGAAGTAGATCTAGGTCTTCCTGGAGTGATCATCAATGAATGTGACAAAATATTTGCCACCTTTTTAGTGGACATTGGTCCACAAATATCTGAGTGTATCAATCTCAAAATGCTTGCTGCCCTGTTTTCACTTCTAGGAAAAACTGCCTTAGTGTACTTCCCAAGTACTAATCCTCGACATACATCATCATGCTCCGTGTTGAGAACAGGTGCCCCATCAACTGTTTCTTTGAGCATCTTGAATGCACCATGATGTAGGTGCCCCATTCTTCTATGCCAAAGTTCTTTCAACCCTTTCTTGTCTTCAAGATTACTACTGACTAGTGCCATTAGAGTTTCGATCTGCAACCTGTATAGTCTGTTGCTTCTGATTCCGATTTGCCTTGTTTGCTTCCAACTGGGATGCTTGACATATACTTTCTTTCTGGTAAAGTGTATGTCATACCCTTTGTCCTGCAACTGGGATACTGAGATTAGGTTCATCCCAAGCCCTGGCACATGTAGTACAACCGTGATTCTGACACTGGTTCCTGCTTCCGTTTGAAACACTACGGATCCTCTCCCAACTGGAGTGCACTTCCTGCTATTTCCCATAGTGATCTGTAAGTTCATCTGCTCTTCCCTATAGCTCAAGAAGTATTCTCATACTCCAGTGATATGAGTTGAAGCCCCGCTATCAATATACCAAATTCCTGCAGATGCTGAACTTGCTAGGCATGTATCATCCTCTTTTAACCTAGAGGATAAAACATCCAAGTCTGTCATACTTATCTGTGCTTTCTTCTCTCTGTGCTGCGTCCCCTTTGAAGCCTCTGGTTTACGCAGTCCCTTTCCTGACCTTGCTTCCTTTGGATCTGACAGCTCTGATACCAAGTGAAAATTCTATAATGGAGAATTCTACTGTAACTACTTATTAAATTTCTTCTATTGCATTGTCAAACACAATTATTTAACATTTCTCTTGTGTTAAATAACAAAATAAAATATGTTGCAAACTTCACGATTAACAAATCACATATAAAAATAACACAAGTAATCACACATAAACACTGTTATTTTTGGACAATTTTCCCCGGAAAAACCCAACTTGGGAAAACTGGTGCAACAAATTTGAGTGTTTCTTTATTATGCAGAAATTCTGAGTACAAATGTGTGATTGTAAATGTCAATCAATCACCTAAAGAATTCTGATGAGAAAAGATTGAGTGAGACAATTCTCACTTCACCATTTGAGTTCCGGCACTGACTTGCACCCACACTGACTAGCTCTGCGTGATTTCTGCGTAGTGACTGCATCACTCACGCTGTGTGAATCTTAATAAAACAGGGTGTGAATCTTCTATAAAAAGACGACAATCAAGTCAAGTTAATCTTAGTCGTTGATTAGTGATTTAATCTCGGTCATTGAAGTCTCAACGAAAAGATTATAAGAAGGATTTATGGACATTTGGAAAATACATTGAGAGAGTTTAGAGATTGAATTTCCCAAGTGAGCAATGCAGCAATGGAGAATATTGATCGAGTTGATGCTTGCAGAGAGGGGTACATATAATATTTTGGTTGGAGATTTTCCTTATCCAGAGAGTGCAAGGCAGGGAGTAGTCCGGAGAGGCAGCGTAGAGCTTTAGAGGGAGTTCGTATTTCTGCTGGGCAACAGTCAGGATCTAGTGCCAGAGCCGGGGTGTGAGACCGGGAGGCAGAGTGCTGAATTTTCCAGCGAGCAGAGAGATCAGAGGAGGTGTAGCGCAGTCCCAACAATTGTGATGCTGTGACTGCGTAGATGTGACGTAGTTTTGCGCTGAGACTATGCAGATGCAGTGGAAAGGTTCATCTCCAGTGCAGATCAATGCTAGATCTTCCAGTGACGGGGTGAGATCATCTCACCATTTTTTTGTTCAGTTAGATATCTGTTTAGGATTGCCAGTCAAGGCATCCGAAGAATTGTACTTAGAAATTACTGCTTAATAATATCAAACCCTCAGCTGCTGCACTAGTTTTCCCGCATTGGGTTTTTCTAGGGACTTAGTCCAAAAATAACAGTGTCATGTGTGTTTAGATTTCTTCTTGCTCAGATCTTGTTTCCGCATTTATTTTTCCGTAGTTTTTTTATGTAGTGAAGGTTGCAGTGTATTTGCTTCAGTATTTACTTGTAGAACACAGTGAATAACTTGTATGATTAATCAAGTAGAAGTAATATCAGTTTGTTGCAATAGGGATTCTAGGTTTAGGAATTTTCATGGGCCATGCACTTCTCAGGAAGGCTTGGTTACATGTGGAGTGGGTGCCCAAATCCTGGGTTGATGAGCCATCTGATAAGAACAACATGGATTCTAGTGGAAGCAACCATTCATTATAGAATGAGATCAATAATACATCTAAGTGAACCAAACTTGAATGCTAAGGGCATATTACGACTTCAAACAAATATCCCCTTCCAAAATCAAGACCAAGATCTCGCAAAAGTGTTTTCTCCCTTGATAGGGGTGGCTAATGATCAACCCTATTAGGAGCTTCCAGATCCTAGGGGGAAGTAACAGTTCCTTGGTCCACCCTTCAATTGATAGGTGTTAGTGTACAACAATGTCGTAATGGAGGGGAGAAGGCTTCATGGTCAAATGCCATGGTAAAAGGGCCCAACTAATGCGGGTGTGCACATTCTGAGTATATAGATGTGAGGAGGGAGCATTTGTGAATACATGAGTTACTAGCTCAACCTTGATTTTTCCACCCCTCTTGTGCGCCTTTTACTTCTTCTTGGTTATTCCTTGTATTACAACTTATAGTTCAAGAGTTAGAGCCTTCTTTGTATGATGTATTAGTTTAATAATCCCTTAAAGATGAGTCATTTTATCATTCATTGGGGTTGGGACATGCAAGGGTTCCTTCCTTTGATGTAATGGAGCATCATGTGCTCAAGAATCGAGTGATGGCCATATGAAGTAGGTAGAGCTCATGCTAGGCTTTTACCCTCGTGCTAATCTTTATGTTCTGTCCATATTCTTCATTTTGATTTTCATTCTTTTATTTTGTTGTGGCCATGATATGCTTCTTCCTTTTCTTTTCGCTGCATCAACCTTCTAGGGCAAGTTTTTGGGCCCTACTCAAAGTATGTGAACATATGAGTGCCAAATCCCTAAGAACCAATGACAAGCTATACCTGAAGAATGGAGGTGAGATATGGGGCTTGTAATGTGGGATGGAAAGTGTTAAGTATGGCATAGGTAAAATGGATCACACTATCTCAATCATGGTTTTCCAAGTAGCGTCCCTCATATAACCAAAGGGGACTTTAAGGGAGGTCCTACTAGACTAGGGTCAAAGATTAACCCCCATTGGTAAGGTGAGAGAACAAAAGTATGGTCAAAGTTTGTTAAACTTCTAGATCACCTTGTTATCCATACTAAATGCTCAAAACAAACAAGTATAAGCACTCGATTGCAAAATGATCAAGGTACCTTTTGAATAGTAGCCCACCTTCATCCAAGTGTTAATGTCGAATGGTGAGAAGCACATGGCTGATGCAAATGGCAGGGAAACATGGCGTATCATCATCTAATGGTGGCTGGCAGGGCCTGCTAGTTGTCAAATGTAGTAGAAAAATTTCCTCCCATGGGGTTACCCATTTTCGTGCGTAATAGTTCTATCATCAACAAACTTACATCATCCGTCTAACTTGAGAAGACAAGTCAACAAAATAGTATTTTTATGGGAAACTAATGTTGCATATACAATCTCCATCAAATAGACGATCCAATGGAGTGCATGTCCTCCTTAAAATAGTATGATAGAAGTGGTTGAATCATGGAAGAAACCCATCCAACAAACTGGAACACTATGGCAAGAGTAGCTCCATTAAACTCTACACATGTGGCTCACATGACAAGGAAAGAAGGCCGTCCCCTCAAAACTGTCTGATATCTCATTAAAAGATGTCAATTGAGTGAAATGAGGAGGCACATGTGGGATGTGGGATCAAATCCATGTATCTCAGTGGATGATCTAGATGAGTGCAAGTTGACTTATCAGTTGATGAAATAGCTAGTATGTGTGGCTCAGTTGATGAAATAGCTAGTATGTGTGGCCCAAAGATGTGGATGGCCCTCCTCAAGAGCATACAATGCCCAAGCCATGCTATAATGCCCAAGAAGTAATTGGCCCTTCAAAGTGATGAGTCATGCCTTCATATGTGTCATTAGGTGGTGATTTGGTGAAACATCATGCAACGTCTTCCAATAGCTCAATGATCTTTATTACATGTGAAACACTAAGATGATGAATTTCCTAGGGGTATAAGTTAGATGTAGGTGATGTGATGAATGTGGTACTAGAGAAAAGGTGTTTTGATTAGTTGACTCCCATAGGCATAAAGGATGAGTGTAATGTTATTCCCCTTGGCTTTGAAGAGCTAGGGGTGATCATTAGTTATTCCACATGCGTGCCCTTAGAGAGAGTGCTTAACATTGAGTTATCATTACATGAGTCTCTTTTTCTTACTACTTTTTCTTCTCTTCTTTTGTTATTTGCTTTGTCGCTTCTTTTCTTTTGAGAATAGGAATTGGGGAAATTGTGCTTTATTGCAAGGTGACATGGCTAATGCATATAATATAAGTTTGGCTTCTTCTACCTTGAACATTTTTCATCTCTTGACTTTATTTTGGCTTTTTCATATAAGGGATTTTTCCTTTTTTATTTTGGACCTTGATACGTGACATATGATAAGTCAACCACGGAAAGGGAAATGATGAAGTGGATGAAAATGATGGGAAAATGAGGTGTGAAAGATGGCGAAGGAAAATGACATGAAACACCTACGTTGGTCACTAGCACTACAACTTGACTTGAAAGATGACATGGTTATCTAGAGGAAAATTATGAGCCAACCATGGTACAAACTATTTTAATAGACAAGAATTTAGAGTGTTGTGAGCCATTAATATTATAGAATGATCACCATGGTCATAACCCATATAGAAAGAAATATCAACATTTGTGAATAGGAATACAAAATATTATGTTTTCTAATGCACAAAATATCACCATAAGATCATGATAGACACCATAAGCACTAGAGTGTTCTCATCATGCGATACAGTTTCATGATCTACTGAGATGCTAATATCGATCATGGAACCATTGAAATTGTGACATATCTACTATGTAAAGAGCGATCATCATGCAATAGAACCTTTGAAAAATCTCCTCCACCTTGTGTTTTGAATCATAAATCTGATGTGCTCATATTGGGTACCAATTGTAACATCATTCCACTGGACTATTGGTGCTCATACTGGAAGCCTGAAGATATGATCACAATCTCCTCATGCAATATGAGAGGTAGTGGGTTGCAGTCTATATAAACTTATATTACCAAATTATAAATACATGTGAAGGCTGAAGATGGGTGATTCATAAACTGCCGTGGATATTCCGCTGGACAAATTTTCACAATAGATCTGATAGAATTATGATTAAAATCCGAAATCCACACTGAGGGTTTATTTCTCCCTAGATTTCGAGATCTATAAACACTGTTTATTGCATATGCATACAAATTATAACTATGCAAAAAATAGGGAACAACTAGATAAAACTCACAAACCACAAATTAACACAAGATATACTCCGGGAAACCCTTTCGGAAGAAACCCGACTGGAAGGTGAGGCCACTCTAATCTCTTTCTTTGAATGGAAAAGGGATGCAAGTACAACGAAGTGAGGCTTGTGGTACGTGGGATGCTTATACTATTCCCCTCCGTTTTCTCTCTCCCTATCCACTCACGACTATCCTGCTCGTCGCTGGAATAAAATGCACTTGAATAGAATGGAACCCCTTTTCCTTCTAGTGGTTCGGTTATAACACAGTGCAATCATGATCATGTGGCTAGCCCCTTTTCCATGAATAATGGGGGCTGACCTGGCATCCTCTTGAATTATGGTGGTCAAAACAAGGTGGTCAATTTCCAAGTGGCATAATTTTTGCATACAAACTCCAATGGAGGCGATTTTTTCATCGTTGGAAAGATTATGTGTGCGTAGATTAACATGAAAGGGTGCCGCGCTTAAGTGGCAAAGTTTTACCCCTAACAAATGCAGGTTGATGCCTAAATATTGTGAAATTTTTTTATACTTAAGAAGTCCTACTATTAAATCTTGATTTACTTCTCCTACTTATATAATTTATTAATCTGAATATTCAGAATTAACATCGAAGTAAATACAGTTAACAACCTACACATACAGATCAAATACTGTATAACATGCTCATAGACAAAGTGACACACAAGGATTTTCTGGACAAATGTCCCCGGAAAAACCCAATGCGAGAAAACCAGTGTTGATTTTTGTAGCATCGGAAAATGTTCTAAGTCTCAAACTTTCTGAGGAGACTTGGACATCGGTATTCCAAAGAATCCAAAAACCATTTGTGGAAATTCCACTCGGTTGATGTCTTATTAAAATAATTAATTATTTTAATGGAGACCCTAAGTCTAAACTTAGGGAAATTAAATAATTAAAGGGCATTAATAAGACAGAGTGTGAATCTTCTAGAAAATGAAGATCAAGTCAAGTTTTAACCTTAGCCATTTGATTATACTTCTAAGCTGGGTCGTTGATTTATCAACGAGATCAATACTCAGCAAGCCAGGCATACACTCAGTACTCGAAGGAGATCAATTCTGAAGGAATAGAATTCGATCTCAGTAGGAGAGTTGCATGGTGGAGAGTTGTAAAAGCGGAAGGAGAAAGAGGGAGTGAGCAGTGACTGAGCTCGAGGATGGAGGGACGCAGTGGGCCACAGGAGGCAGCGCAGTGAACCAACACAGAGCCTACCCAGACTTACGCAGTACAACATAGGGACTACGCAGAGAAACATGCAGACAGGCACAAAGGGAAGCAAAGGCTTATCCGGGTGTCAGGGAATTGTCGGGAGGAGTTGAGAAATCTATCTCAGGTGTTTTCAGATTATATTTGCTAGTGTATTCCTTGTAAAGATTCATTTGCTGAAGAATATTAATAAAACCCTCATCTGTTGCACCGGTTTCCCTGCATTGGGTTTTTTCGAGGACATTTGTCCAAAAATAACTGTGTACATGTGATTGGTTCTTATGCTTATGTTCTTTACTGTTTACTTCTCTGCATATATAATTGTTAATGTTGCAGTAGTATTTATTTCAAAGTTTACTAATAGATTTCTGTAAATAACTTATTGGAGTGATAAGTAGAAGAAATAAATCTATCACTGCAACTATAGATCTTTCAGATTGAAAATTTCACATGGTATTAGAGACAAAGATGAGTAACAGGAACGGAGAATCAACAAGTGAATGTAAATCTGACATTGTGGTAGCAGCTCGGAGCGGTTCACATAGTTCTCCAAAGAAGGAAAGAAGCATGATAGAACAGATGGATCATGATGTTTCTGTTCTGGCATCCAGACTTGAAGAAGAATTTGCTTGTGTGTCAAGCAATGCTTCTCCTGAAGTCTGGTACATTGACAATGGAGCTTCTGCTCATATGACAGGAGTGTAGGAATGTTTTTTCGACTACCGAGAGGAGCAGATGAATTTTAAAATAACCATGGGCAATAAAGCAAAATGTACCCCTATTGGAAGAGGTGCCATAGTATTTTAGACCGAGGCTGGAAATAAGCTTCGGGCCACTAATGGACTGCATGTGCCCGGGCTGGGGATGAACTTGCTCTCAGTGTCTCAACTTCAAAACCGAGGTTATGACGTATACTTTATTGGTAACAGGGTTTACGTCAAACACCCCAGTTGGAAGAAGAAAGCACAGATCGAGGTAAGGAGCAACAAACTTTATAAGTTGTAGCTCGAACCCCCAATGGCACTAATAGGCAGCGCTGATGAAACAAACCTGAATGAACTATGGCACAAAAGAATGAGACATTTGCATCATTGGGCATTAAAAATTCTCAAGAAAACTGTCACAGGAGTTCTAGAACTGAGCACCAAGCAGGACGATGTCTGTAGAGGGTGCATATTGGGTAAATATGCCAAGGCAACGTATTAGAGAAGAAACAATAGGGCCAAGAGTGTATTGGGCTTGAGACACTCAGATATCTGTGGACCAATGCCTACTAGAGCTCTTAGTGGTGCCGAATATTTCGTCACCTTTATTGATGACCATTCTAGGGAAACTTGGATCTATATTTTGAAGAGCAAGGACAAAGTCTTTATTCGGTTTAAAGAGTTTAAAGCTTTAGTAGAAAATCTGACAGGAAAGCGGATCAAGGTGCTGCGTTCAGACAATGGTGGTGAATACACAGACAAGGAATTCACTGGGTTCTGTGTAAGGGAAGGTATCCGAAGAGAGTGGACCGCTCCATATAATCTGGAGCAGAATTGTGTGGCAGAAGGGAAAAAGAGGACTATTGTCGAGGCTGCAAGGGTGACGCTGTATGATCAAGACATGCCCAAATTTCTGTGGGTTGAAGCTTGTAATACAATTGTCTATGTTCAGAACAAGATCCCTCACGTTGCATTGGGAAAGATCACGCTAGAAATTGTCTTCACTAGCAGCAAGCCTAAGGTGAGTCATTTTGGGATCTTCGGCAGTACAACTTACTGTCATGTGCCCAGTGAGAAGAGGAAGAAGATGGACTTGACTGCGGAAATGGGGTATCTGGTAGGATACAGTGAGAATTCTAATGCATATCGCATCTATATTCTTGAGAGCAAAAAAGTTGTGGTGTGGAGGGATATGAAATTCATGGAGGAGAGGGCCTTCAGAAGATCTCACGAGTTGCCTTCAGCTACGCATTCTGAGGAGGATCCGTTGCTTTAACCTCAACAACCGGGAGCAGATAATTCAGCTGCCTCTCCAAGGCATGGGGATCCAAGGGACATTTCTCTTGAGGACTTGCAGGACGAAGATCAGGTAAATCCGTCCACTACCAGTGGGAGAATGGGCAGGGAACTACGACAAATTTGGAGGGATGCAAAAGACTTTGTCGGAGTCCCCCGAAATGAGAAGAGATAGCGTAAGCAACCTGAGAGGTATCAAGCCTTGGTTGCACAGGAAAGCAACTCAGCACCAGGTATGGGTAGATGCAATGGTGGAAGAGTACAATTCCATCATGACGAATGATGTCTGGGAAGTGGTCCCCAGGCCTCATGAGAGATCAGTTGTAGGATCAAGATGGATCTACAAGGTTAAATATGCCGCAGATGGTAGCATCGAGAAATTTAAAGCCGGGTTTGTGGCTAAGGGGTATGCTCAGAAGGAAGGGATAGATTATGAAGAAACCTTCGTCCCAGTAGCGAGATATACCTCTATTAGATTTGTGATATCCTTTGCTGCGTAGATGGGATGGGAGATTCACCAGATGGACGTCAATACTACGTTCCTGAATGGGGTGATAGAAGAAGAGGTGTATATTGAACAACCAGAAGGCTTCGAGATGCATGATCAGAAGACTCATGTGTGCAGGCTTAAGAAAGCCTTGTATGGAATAAAGCAAGCTCCTAGAGCCTGGTATGGTTGAATTGACAACTACTTGCAGAAGATGGGATTCGTCAAGAGTGACGCAAATCCCATCTTCTGCGTCACTCTTGACGAATCCCAACTTACGTAGACTTATGTAGTCCAACGCAGAGAAACAGGCAGACAAGCACAAAGGGAAGCGGAGGCTGATCCAGGTGTGAGGAAATTGTCGAGAGGAGCCAAGAAATCTATCTCAGGTGTTTTCAGATTATATCTGCTAGTGTATTCCTTGTAAAGATTCATTTGCTGAAGAATATTAATAAAACCCTCATCTGTCGCACTGGTTTTCCCACATTGGGTTTTTTCGAGAACATTTGTCCAAAAATAATGTGTACATGTGATTGGTTCTTATGCTTATGTTCTTTACTGTTTACTTCTTTGCATATATAATTGTAAATGTTGCAGTATTATTTATTTCAAAGTTTACTAATAGATTTCTGTAAATAACTTATTGGAGTAGTAAGTAGGAGAAATAAATCTATCACTGCAACTGTAGATCTTTTAGATTGAAAATTTCACATGGTATTAGAGCCAAAGATGAGTAATAGGAACAGAGAATCGAGAAGTGAACAAAAATCTGACATTGGGGTAGCAACTCGGAGGGGTTGATGCAGTTCTCCAAAGAGGGAAAGAAGCACGATAGAACAGATGGATCACGATGTTTCTGTTCTGGGATCTAGACTTGAAGAAGAATTTGCTTGTGTGTCAAGCGCTGCTTCTCCTGAAGTCTGGTACATTGACAGTGGAGCTTCTGCTCATATGACAGGAGTGTGGGAATGTTTTTCCGACTACCGAGAGGAGCAGATGAATTTTAAAATAACCATGGGTAATAAAGAAAAATGTACCCCTATTGGAAGAGGTACTGTAGTATTTCAAACCGAGGCTGGAAATAAGCTTCGGGCCACTAATGTATTGCATGTGCCTGGGCTAGGGATGAACTTGCTCACAGTGTCTCAACTTCAAAACCGAGGTTATGACGTTTACTTTATTGGTAACAGGGCTTACGTCAAACACCCGAGTTGGAAGAAGAAAGCACAAATCGAAGTAAGGAGCAAAAAACTTTTTAAGTTGCAACTCAAATCCCCAGTGGCATGAATAGGCAGCTCTGATGAAACATACCTGAATGAACTATGGCATAGAAGAAGGAGACATTTGCATCATTGGGTGTTAAAAATTCTCAAGAAAATTGTCACAGGAGTTCCAGGACTAAGCACGAAGCAAGACGATGTCTGCAGAGTGTGCGTATTAGTTAAATATGCTAAGGCAACGTATCAGAGAAGAAACCTCAGGAGTGTATTGGGCTTGATACACTCGGATATCTGTGGACCAATGTCCACTAGAGCTCTTAGTGGTGCTGAGTATTTCGTCGCCTTTATTGATGATTATTCCAGGGAAACCTGGATCTACTTTTTGAAGACCAAGGACAAAGTCTTCAGTCGGTTTAAAGAGTTTAAAGCTCTAGTAGAAAATCTGACAGGAAAGGAGATCAAGGTGTTGTGTTTAGACAATGATTGTGAAGACACAGACAAGGAATTCACTGGGTTCTGTTGAAGGGAAGGTATCAGAATAGAGTGGACCGCTTCATATAATCCGGAGCATAATGTTGTGGCAGAAAGGAAAAAGAGGACTATTGTCAAGGCTGTAAGGGCGATGCTGTATGATCAAAAGACATGCCCAAATTTCTGTGGGCTGAAGCTTGTAATACAACTATCTATGTTCAGAACAGGATCCCTGACATTGCATTGGGAAAGATCACGCCGGAAATTGTCTGCACTGGCAGCAAGCCTAAGGTGAGTCATTTTAGGATCTTCGATAGTACAAATTACTGTCTTGTGCCCAGTGAGAAGAGGAAGAAGTTGGACTTGACTGCAAAAAAGGGGTATCTGGTAGGATACAATGGGAATGCAAAGGCATATCACATCTATATTCCTGAGAGCAAGAAAGTTGTGGTGCGGGGGGATATGAAATTCATGGAGGAGAGGGCCTTCAGAAGATCTCGCGAGTTGCCGTCTGCTACGCAGTTTGAGGAGGATCCATTGGTTCAACCTCAACAACCGACGAAAGATAATTTAGCTGCCTCTCCAAGTCATGGGGATCCGAGGGACATTTCTCCTAAGGACTTGCAGGACGGAGAGAAGGTAAATCTGCCCATTACCAGTGGGAGAATGGGCAGGGAACTACGACTTCCGAGGGATGCAAAAGACTTTGTCAGAGTCCCCTGAAATGGGAAGAGACATCGTAGGCAACCTAAGAGGTATCAAGCCTTGGTTGCACAGGTTGGGGAACCTTCTAGTTTTCGGGAAGCAGCTCAGCACCAGGTATGGGTAGATGCGATGGTGGAAGAGTACTGTTCCATCATGACGAATGATGTCTGGGAAGTGGTCCCCAAACCTTAGGAGAGATCAGTTGTAGGATCAAGATGGATCTACAAGGTCAAATTTGTTGCAGATGGTAGCATTGAGAAATTTAAAGCCAGGTTTGTGGCTAAGGGGTATGCTCAGAAGGAAGGGATAGATTATGAAGAAACCTTCTCCCTAGTAGCCAGATATACCTCTATTAGATCCGTGATATCCCTTGTTGTGCCGATGGGATGGGAGATTCACCAGATGGATGTCAAGACTGCGTTGCTGAATGGGGTGATAGAAGAAGAGGTGTATATTGAACAACCGGAAGGATTCGAGATGCATGATCAAAAGACTCGTGTGTAGGCTTAAGAAAGCCTTGTATGGAATAAAGAAAGCTCCTAGAGCCTGGTATGGTTGAATTGAAAACTACTTGCAGAAGATGGGATTCGTCAAGAGTGACGCAGATCCCAATCTCTACTATCTAAGGGTAGGTGTTGAGCCCTTGATACTTGTTTTATATGTAGATGATCTATTTCTGATAGGATCATCAAGGCTCATCAAGTACTGCAAGGAGAATTTGGTTTCAGAATTCAACATGAAGGTTCTAGGGCTAATGCTCTATTTTCTAGGGTTGGAGGTTTGGCAGCAAAAGGGGGAGATCTTTCTTGGTCAAGGAAGATATACTACAGAGATTCTGAAGAGATTTCAGATGGAGGATTGTAGACCCATGACGACTCCAATGATCACCAACTAGAAGAAAATCGACACGTCTGAAGATGATGAGGCCAATCCTATTCTGTATAGGAAACTCATAGGATGTTTGATGTATTTGGTAAACACAAGGCCAAACATCTATTATGCTGTAAATACCCACGGTTAGTTCATGGTGGAGCCTAAGAGGGCTCATTGGGCAACAACGAAGCATGTTCTCAATCACCTTCAAGGAACAGTCGAGCTTGGATTGAAGTACACCCGTAGTAGTGATGTCAGGTGGAGTGGGTTCACCGACGTAGATTGGACTGGAAGTCTAGCAGATTGGAAGAGTACCAGTGGGTATTGTTTCAGTCTAGGATTAGGGATGACTTCCTAGTGCAGCAGGAAACAGAAATCCGTGGCACTGAGCTCAGCGGAGGCTGAATATATGGCAGCTAGCACAGCTTCTTGTGAGGCCATATGGCTTCAGAAATTGCTTTTGAACCTACTGAAGGAGAAAATGGAAGCGACCAATATTTTATGTGATAATTAGAGTTGCATCAAGCTCTCTGAAAATCCTGTGTTTCATGATTGGTCGAAGCACATTGACATCAGGTGTCACTTCATCAAGGACTGTCCAACGGGGAGCTGTATAGTTGTAGTACACTCCAACAGGAGAACAAGTGGCAGACATTCTCATGAAGGCTCTGGGGAAGACTAAGTTTGTCTACTTCAGAGAGAAGATGGGGATGATCATGAATCCATTTCAGTAGTAGGAATGGGCAGGATCAGGATTCAGAGGGAGTTGCAGTACAAATGCAACAATGATAGTGATAGTGTCATTGGTAGCAGTACATAAGGCAGCAACACAGCAGATGAGGGGCAGCATCCCGAGATCAGCAGCGCAAAGGATGCTTCAAAAGTAGAGCAACATGCAACAGACATATTGCTGGAACACTTTCCTTGCTAAGAGGGAGTGTTGATTTTTGTAGCATCAGAAAGTGTTATAAGTCTCAAACTTTGTGAGGAGACTTGGACATCAGTATTCCAAAGAACCCAAAAACCGTTTGTGGAAATTCTACTCGGTTCATGCCTTATTAAAATAATTAATTAGACTTAGGGAAATTAAATAATTAAAGGGCATTAATAAGACATAGTGTGAATCTTCTAGAAAATGAAGATCAAGTCAAGTTTTAATCTTAGCCATTGATTAGGCTTCTAATCTGGGCCATTAATTCATCAACGAGAAGATTACAAAAGAAGGCTTGAGGTTTATTTGGAAAGCAAGCCGAGCATACAGTTAGTACTCGAAGGAGATTAATTTTAAAGGAATAGAATTTGATCTCAGTGGGAGAGTTGCAAGGCGGAGAGCTGCAGAAGCAGAAGGAGAAAGAGGGAGTCAGCAGTGACTGAGCTCGAGGACGGAGGGACACAGTGGGCCACAGGAGGTAGCGTAGAGCTGTAGCGCAGTGAACCCACGCAGAATTACGCAGTCCAAAGCAGGGACTGCGTAGAGAAACACGCAGACATGCACAGAGGGAAACAAAGGCTGATCTGGGTGTCAGGAAATTGTCGGGAGGAGCCAAGAAATCTGTCTCAAGTGTTTTCAGATTATATCTGTTATTGTATTCCTTGTAAAGATTCATTTGCTGAAGAATATTAATCAAACCCTAATCTGTTGCATCAGTTTTCCCACATTGGGTTTTCCGGGGACATTTGTCCAAAAATAACTGTGTACATGTGATTGGTTCTTATGCTTATGTTCTTTACTGTTTATTTCTCTGCATATATAATTGTGCATGTTGCAGTAGTATTTATTTCAAAGTTTACTGATAGACTTCTGTAAATAACTTATTGGAGTAATAAGTAGGAGAAATAAATCTATCACTGCAGCTGTAGATCTTTCATATTGAAAATTTCACAACCAGTGTTGCTAGCTTCTGGAGGGTTTTTATTATTATGCAGATTCTAAATACAACAATCTTGTGCACCAAAATGGTTAACTAAACAGAGAAATATAAATGGCAGCAATACCTCTATCTCAGAGACATAAAAATATGACTGATTCACACCCTCAAACGAGGTTTACAGAATTCAGCCCCTTTCTGGCCTTTGGAAACCACAACGCTGCTGTGAAGCCCTATGCGTCAGCCTGACTGGCTTGCGTCAGGCTTTCGCTCCTCTGGAAGGGCCTGCGACACCCTAGAAGGGGTTATGCTGCCCCTGCGCTGCCTTAATTGGGCCTGTGTCAGGCTTGCTTGGCTCTTGTTGCCTCTGCGATGCCCCTACTGGGCTCTTGGCTGGACTACGTAGCTGCTGCCTTTGCGCTGCTCTGGAATGCTCCTTCTCTGCCCTCGTTGTACTGTTGGCCTAGGATCAAACCATCCCCCTTGCCAATACTGCCCCTCGCTGCAGCTGAAACACTTTTGAAATTCTTAGCAAACCACACCCTAGAATCTCAGCTTAGCTTCAGTGCTTTGCTAGTGTGTGTGTTCTCCAACTGACCCCAAGCCCTTCTCTTATACTTTTCTCGTTGAAACATCAACGACCGTGATCTAATTTCTAATCGACGACTAAGATTAGAAGCTGTTTGATCTGCGTCACTTAAATCATTTTCATCACATGTTTAATTTAATTCACTTTAATATTTTAATTTTCCTAAGTTAGACTTGGTGTCCTTAATTAAAAAGATTAATTATTTGAATAAAACTTAAACCTGATGGAATTCTTCTAAACACTTTTTGGGTCTTGGAGGTCTCAGGTACTCTAGCTCCTTCACAAATTTTGGGAGCTAGAGCACATCCGATGCTACCCCAACACCCCAAAATCCCAACACTCCCTCTTAGTGAGGAATGTGCTCTAGCAATATAGTTCACCTCGAAGTGCTGCTCCGATCTCTGGTATTGGTCTCTGCACTGATGCTTGGCCTACTGCCCCACATCACTGCGCTGCTGCTGCTCTCTGTACTGCTGCCCATGACTTTGCCACCGTCACTGTTACATCCGTATTGTAACTCCCTCTCAAATTGCTGCATTGTGCCGCCAACTGCTGCAATGCAACTCAGTTGCTGAGAATAAGCAACTGAAGGACCCTTGCCCAATGACAGACAAGTTAGTCGGGTTGCATCTCACCACTGAAGCTCCATAGGTTGTTTCTCTGCACTGTCCTCCTGAAGCCACTTTGCTCCTAGAGCTCTGCATAGCGTAAGCATGTCTCCTCTGCGCCGCTGCCTCTACGCGGCTGCTGCATTTGCACTGCACTGCTCCCTCTCCAACGTCGCAGCCTCCGCCTTTGCTTCATTTGTGATCTTTGCATGCACTGCTGCAGTCATTCCTTGCTACTGTCTTAAGGCTCTGTAGCACGGATGTGATCCAAGAGTTGGGCTACTCAAGGATCCCGCCACCACTCTGTAGCTTCTCTACAGATCAATATTGCCCCACTTCCGTGGTTCATGAGCGTTCATGGCTACGTCATCGTTGGAGCCATCGTCTGCTTCAACAACCTTGGAACTAGAAGCTTCCTTGTCCTTCTTCCTTTGAGGACAATTGTTGGCGAAGTGTCCAAGTTCGCCGCATTGGAAACATTTGATCTTTGACAGATCACGTTTCTTTTTCCCTTGCTGCTTCTTTGATGCCAGGCCTGCATCTTCCTCTCGCTCCGGTGCTGGTCTGCCTCTTGGTCATTTGGCAGATATCCTCTTGTCGGAGGATAGTCCACATATCGTCCCCGTTAGGAAGGACCACTCTGCTCCAAATGCTTTGGACAGATGTTTCCCAGTCCTCTGTGACTGCATTTCGAGCAGTGCTTACCATGACATCATCCTCCACCTTGACCCCAATGCCAGTCAGCTAATCCCAGATCGACTGCAGTCTGAATAGGAATGGATCGATTTCCTCTCCCTTGGTCATCATAAATAACCTCAGCTAGTTCTCCAGAAGCATGTTCCTCTGGATGGACTTCGCCTGATACAATGTGTTGGTTCTCCAGAAGCATGTTCCTCTGGATGGACTTCCCCTGATACAATGTGGTTAAAGCTTTCCACATCTCATGAGCCGTCTTCTTCTCGACGATATGTGGTACCACGTGGTCTTCAACCTTGTCCATGATGAAGCGCTTGGCATGTGCCATTGCTTCATTATGCTTCCCCAGGAGAGTCGCATCGGTTGGTGTAGCCAAGACGCTCTTTGCATGTTCCCGTAATTCGTATGCCTGTAGGATTGTGAGGATTTTGGCCTTCTAGATAGAAAAGTTGGATAAGCCATCCAACCTATCCTGATCACGCAGTCCGTGTGGCGTCATCTGCTCAGATCTACTTGTCGGAACATATCATTCTCTCCCCACCTCTCAATAGAAACTCAGATCTAAGGTCCTTGGCGAAAAAGGCACCCTCTGCTCCCTCTGACAATTGATTTCCTCCTTGGAAATCTGCCAAATACAACGAATCAACTCTCTTTGATCATCCTACGATCAATCTTTAGATTTCTTTTGGCAATGAAATCTGCTGAGCAACTGTTCTCCTGCTGCTCTTTGTCAACTTAGCTCAAGTACAATTTTGCATTGGCAAAATCTTCACCCCACCAACAACTGCTGAAGATTTGCAGCTTAGCTTCCGGTTCACAACAGTTTGCACAACAATCAATTACTGGACTGTCACCCTGGCTGGCCTCTGCTTGAGCAAGCTAGCTCAACGTAGCCTCTGCGCAGCGCAGGCTACTCCTGCGTCCTTCTGGAAGGCACTGCGTTGTCTATGCATCACCCAACTGGGACTATGTTAGCCCCTGCGTGGCTCATGCTGCCTCTGTGTCCTTCTGGTGCTGCGCTGCTCTCTCTGGTTTCTCTGCTGTCGCTGCTGCTTTCTGCAACACAGATTTCTTTAGCAGTTTTGCTGGAGACCTAGCTTGATCTGCAATCGCTCTGATACCATGTGAAAATTTCTTTAACTTAAGAAACCCTACTGTTAAATCTTGATTTACTTCTCCTACTTACATAAGTTATAAATTTGAATATTCAGAATTAACATCGAAGTAAATACAGTTAACAACCTACACATACAGATCAAATACTGAATAACATGCTCATAGACAAAGTGACACACAAGGATTTTCTGGACAAATTTCCTCGGAAAAACGCAATGCAAGAAAACCAGTGTTGCTAGCTTCTAGAGGGTTTTTATTATTATGCAGATTCTAAATACAACAATCCTGGGCACCAAAACTGGTTAACCCGACAAAGAAATATAAATGGCAGCAATACCTCTATCCCAGAGGCAAATAATATGACTGATTCACACCCTCAAGTGGTATTTACAGTTTTCAGCCCCTTTCCGCCCTCTAGAAACTGCAATGCTGCTCTGAAGCCCTATGCGTCAGCCTCTACGTTTCTCCGGAAGGGCCTGCATCACCCTACAAGGGGTTACACTTCCCTAATTGGGCATGCGTCAGCCTTGCTTGGCTCTTGTTGTCTCTGCGCTGCCCCTGCTGGGCTCTTTGCTGGACTGCGTAGCTGCTGCCTTTGTGCTGCTGTGAAATGCTCCTTCTCTGCCCTCGTTGTACTCGTGGCCTGGGATCAAACCATCCCGCTTGCCAATACTACCCCTCGCTGCAGCGAAAACACTTCTGAAATTCTTAGCAAACCACGCCCTAGAATCTCAGCTTAGTTTCAGTGCTCTGCCAGTGTGTATGTTCTCCAATTGACCCCAAGTCCTTCCCTTATACTTTTCTTGTTGAAACATCAACGACCGTGATCTAATCTGTAATCGACGACTAAGATTAGAAGCTGCTTGATCTGCGTCACTCAAGTCATTCTCATCACAAGTTTTATTTAATTCACTTTAATCTTTTAATTTTCCTAAGTTAGACTTAGGGTCCTTAATAAAAAAGATTAATTATTTGAATAAAACTGAAACCTGATGGGATTCTTCTAAACATTTTCTGGGTCTTGGAGATCTCATGTACTCTAGCTCCTCCACAATTTTTGGGAGCTAGAGCACATCCGATGCTACCCCAACACCCTAAAATCTCAACAAATATGCTCTCGGAAGGTTTCAAACCCCAATTTGCCAAACTAGGTCTTGTCAGTAAAAATGGCCTTGTGAGCTGATTCCTCCACTTTTTCTACTTTGAAAACATCAAGATGGTTGACAAACAATGTAGTGATCCAATTTGGATCACCGGGGGCACAAAAAATGATTTCCTCTACATCTGTCTTTTTGGGCCAAGTAAAACAAACATCATGTAATGCAACTTCACCTATGTTATGGAGTTTTAGTGTCTACATGTTGAGAGTTCATTAATTCTAAAACTGCTTTGTAAAGTGTGCAACAATATTGATAGACAGACTTGTAACTGGATGGGACAAACGCTTAACAGAGTTAACCTTGGTAGAGAATTCTGTACATCTTTCCCAAGTGTTGTTTGGTGATGTTTTCATTAGCTTTTCAAAACATATCATTGAGGTTGTCGAATTATTTCTTTGCATCTATGTCATGCTTCTCTATTGGGTGCTCACAACATCTGTGTATTCTATCCTACTTCATTTAAAGTTATTATTCTCCACAAATCAATGTGTGCTGGATAGAAGGTTTTGGCATTTGTATTTTATTCATTTGTGAGACATCGTATCTCCAACATAATTGTCACTTGTATTGCTACTCTTCATAATATAAGATCTAGAGAGGCCATGTTTGTTGTCTGCTGTGATAGCAGTTTCTTTTCTTGTTTATCATTCCCCTATTTGATTGTTTATGACAGGACCACCTGGGACATCATCACTTATGGGCATTATAAGCTGAATTCCAAACTCTAATTATGGAAAGTCTTTTATCTTCCAAGTTTGGTCTTTTTTTGGAACCAAATAAAATTTTCTTTTGTAGGAATTTTGTAGGTGTGGTTTTCATATGAAAGAGAAGGGATTTATAATTTCTTTATTGTTCATCATATTGCAAATGTTATAATACTAGATACTGAGAATTGCAATTTGGAATCAGATAAAAGTCTTTGGTATGTTTAAAGATACATTGAACAAATGAATCCCTTATATTCATCTCTTCCATTGTTGAATTTTTAAATCTGATAGAGATTTATGTTGTTGTTTTACAGTCAGCAGCAATAATGGCAGTGGGACTTCTCTATCAGGAATCAACACATCCAATGACTATGAAAATTCTTCTTGTATGTATTTCATGTTAATAATCTTTGCAAAAGGTTAAGTTAATATTATTTGTAGTTTTCTCTGCTTTCTGTGAATGAAAATTTCGACCTTTGTTGTTCATGTATGATGCTGATATGCAAATTATTCTGTATTTCTGGTTTGTTTGGAAAGAAACGTTTTCCATCTATGTTCTATTCACTTGAATAGCATATGAATAATGAACAGCATTTCCTAGTAGCAATGAAGATACTATAAGCACTGGGCTGCTCACTCCTGAAACACAAGGACAAGGGGAACACTATTTTTGATGGCTACTATGGAATGCATGCCTATTCAGTCAACTACAAGGATGCGATGAAGAGAATAGCCCCTAGTGCCTACACTCTTGAAAGATTCTATTGCACTCTTAATCAATGTTAGTGTTCCACCCATTGAAACTGTTGCCGCAAAATCGAATAGGTTTTGGAGAGGGAAACCCTACAAGGTATAAACTAGACCTATTAGCAATGATGGGGTAGTGGCCCATTACCGCCACGGCCAAAACCCCCTGCTCTTTACGGACTTTCATTGATGGTAGGAGTCTTGGTAGGAAAGAGATCACTTATATTAGGTATTCTAGGGTTAAATTATGAAATAATCTTGCTAGGAGTCTTAAAGAAAGACACAATTTTGGTTCAATGCTTCAGAAGGAGGCAATTCGCTTTCAATGGAGATACCTAGAAATGGAGGCACAAGACCTAGAGTTTCATCGATTTGACGAGTTTTGGAGTAACTCAAGGTCAAGGCAAGGAGAAAATGTTTCTTACAATGTATATTAGCTAAGCTAAGGCTCATGAAACCTTCAAGAGAGTCCTTAAGTTGAGGGTAGAAAAGCTAGGGTTTCCCTCTTACAGCAAACAACTAGGGCATGAGAATTTATGGATGAAATTGAAGTGGATGCCCACCAAATTGATAGGTTTTGTGGCAAACCCTATCTACTTGATGTTTAGGCTCTCCGACCACCAAAATACCTCCTCCCTAAAATTTCACCCTAGACCCTAGTTCTCTACCCTAGCCTTGAAAGGACTAGAGGGAAGAAAAATGGATTAAAGTAAGAGATGATCACCAAACAACTTAACCAGTGCCTTTTACTTTGGGAGAATGGAATCAAGGATGATTTAGGATAGTCAAACTTGTTCCTAAGGAGGTCGAAATTTGATGCCCTAGCAAGCAAATTTCAAGCATTTAGCCACTCAATGAAAAAATGGATTTTTATGGGAGAGCTTCAATATTCACTACTAATACTATTCAATACATGTACATGAGTAATGCCTACAATATTCATCTAGATAGCAACATTAATTATTTTTCAACAAATTAGGGCACAATTTTGCATGACATGGAATGAATAATTCCATACATTAGACATAGAAAAATGAGTCTTCGATAAATTAGGGCACTTACACCATGCAAGAATTCCTTCCATTATGCTAAAGATTAGCTCCAATGAATATCCAAGATTAACTCCAAATATCAAAATGCATCTAAAGATTCTAATTCATCCACAAACGAGCAAGCCGAGTTTTCTCTATGAGCCTGAATTCCAATTGTGATGATGATGAGAGATCAAATGAGGTCTCTCCAATATATATGTGCTTTAACATAACCTATTTTAGTCTACAAGCCACTCTAGTAATAAAATAATGTGCAAGAAGATGCCTGTGTCACAAGTTGGGCTAGTAGCTTTTGCAAATTTAACTTTATCTCCACAAATGCTAGCTAAAATGCTAGCGTCATGCTTGAATGGGCTGCTAGGAGGCTGATATTAAGGCCTTTTGGTACCATAACAAGTGTAGAAGGCCTCTAAAATCAAGATCTAGGGGTTGGCCCCTGTATCTTGGTGCAAATCATCTTGTGGCCCCAAATTTGTTTTGGGGCACAAAACAAGGTCTCATGGGTCTCCAAGTGACAAAATATTTGTTTCTGCTCCAATTTTGAGGGCATTGAAGATGGTGCTAGACTTCCCATGTTGTCATGAGACAAACCTCATATGGGCCCTGGATCAATTGCAAAAACATATATATATATATATATATATATATATATATATATATATATATATATGCTAAGCCGATTGGGGGCAAGCTGGTCCAAGTACATCATCCCATGAATAATATAGGGCAAAGTGCAGATGCTGTGGGTGCTGAAGGTGCCCATGGCTATGGATGATGCTCTACAACTGTCCGGAGTCCCATGGCTCTCAATGCATATTCAACATGGACCAATGTAGTTCCCATATTTGGTGTAGCTCTTTGTCTCCCTTCAACACGACATTGCTAGCACAATGTGTATTTTCTTGGGGCCATTTTCATCACATTATGTAATCCGTGATTGTAATCTATGGATTTCCTTCCACTCTAGTGCATGTTCTTATTCCTAGGATGCTCTGTGTGTCAAATTTTCAATGTAATTTCATACATTTGTACCAACTCCTGCAACGGTTAATTTAATCTTTACATGCAACCTTTATATGTTCTTTTAACATTTAAGCTTAGTGCATGTTTTTACAATCCCTCAATTGTTGTGTGACATATGCATGACATCCTCAATGTTCAATATGATGGTCCCTCGCCACCTGTGGGTGTCAATATGTCCCTCTTGAGGACCTGGACCTTAGTTAAGTTGCCCATACCTATAGGTGAAACCACTTGCCAATCACACACAATATCACGTGCTGCAACTTTCATCATCATGTACATTAATCATTAGTACATCTAAGTGAACAAAGTTTGAAAGAAAAGGGCATAATAACACTTCAAAGGTGGCTTCTCTTCCAAAATTGGTGCCTTAGTCATGTAATGGTGTTACCTCCCTAGGTAGGAGTGGTTAATAGACGACCCTATTAGGTGTTCCGGAACCCCAAAGGGGAGTGACATGTCCTCAATCCACCCTTCAATCGAGAGGTACCATGTGAATAATAATGAAACAAAAGGGGAAATAATTCCATGAACAAGTGCCATGGTGAAAGGGACCAACCAAGGTTACTTGGAAGCGGGAGCGCGGAGCGCCATTTTTAAAAGTTTCCGGGTCCGGAGCGTTTTCGGGAGCGTTTTTATATATATATATATATATTTTTTTTTTTTTAATATTTTTTATATTTTGATGCATATATGTCAACAAAAACATGTAGAATGATGAATTAGACATAAAAAACATAAAAACATAGATTGAATCATATAACCTCAATCATCTAGAAGTTATAATCTTCATCAACCACGCCCACGAGTTGGAAGCATACAACATATTGACTCTTGAGTCTCGCAAATCATCAATCTGAAGGTTTCAAGCTTTCAAAATTCAATTTATAACATTTATCATCATTGATATATAACATTTATCATCATTGATTTCAAATTTCAATATCTAACATTTATCATCATTGATTCATTGATTTCAAAATTCAATATACATTTATCATCATTGATATATATATTATAACATTTATCATCATTGATTCATTGATTTCAAAATTCAATATACATTTATCATCATTGATATATAACATTTATCATCATTGATTCATTTATTTCAAAATTCAATATATAACATTTATCATCATTGATATTATATAACATTTATCATCATTGATTCATTGATCACCATATAACTTTCATGAAGCATCATATTCATAATTTATAATGACTTGTAAACAGTAAACTTATAAATGCCAACTTCAAAGTTTCACCTTTCAAATTCAAACTTCAAACTTAAATTGTCATTAAAAATTTAAATATATGAAATCAGTAGCAAGTCAAGTTTCAACTGTTCAACTGTCAACAACAAATAGAAAATAGTAAACAACAAATATATTTTGTCTGGCTGGCCCCTTGCCACGCCCACGAGAAATGTCTAATTTCTGTGAGCCACGAGGAACTGTTGGTCTTCTAGTACTCTCAGGAGTACCATGACCACGACCAAAAGGTGGAGGCTGGATCTGCAAAGGAACAATAGTGTGATATCGAGGAGTGGCACTGGCACTGGCACTGCTACCAGTAGATGGTGGGACTGGCCCTATGTGTGGCGGTGCTGTTGATGCTTCATCATCATCCCTATAAAGTTCTGCTTCCAATTCTTCTAGATGTAACGTGCCGTCCTCCAAATTATCATCCTCTGGGTTGTTGTCCCAGACTCTGTATGATTGATCCTCATTTGCCCGATCACAGTAATGGCTCAACAACCTCAAGTTATAATGCACATAAACCAAGATTTCGGCTCGGTTTTCATTCAGCTTGTTTCTTCTCACATTGTGTATAACGCTGTAGGTGCTCCAACACCTCTCTGCAGAAGAAGTGTTCACAACTTGTGAGAGAACTTTTTTAGCCAACTTTGGCAAAAGTCCCATGCCGCCATATGCTTCCCACCATGTGAGAGCATCGAATCTGTCCTTGTCTTCCATTGCATGGAATGAACCAAAGTTAGCAGTGCAACTGAAGTATTTGCCTAATTCAAGGCGCAATCTAGCACACTCTTCCCTGTCAGGTACCAATTTGTCCAATGCCTTCATGTACCCTTCTTGTACCTCTAGATCTGTGTGAGGTTTCACCCTAACCCCACCTCCAGGTGCAGGTTGGCCCAACCAAGATGGAGAGTAATATTTTGGCGTAAGGATATATGCCAAAGCATGCAGTGGAACATTGAGTTTATTCCACCGTGCACACACACAGTCATGAATCATAGCATACAAAATGGGATCATTATCCTTAAAAATATCTTTTATTTGCCCCAACATGCTATCCATCTGCTCATAAACCTCTCCAATCACTGGTTTATCAGTATCTGCAAAGCGAATCATGTTATAAATGGGCTTGGTAAAACTCACAATTTCCCTCATACGTGCCCAAAACTGAGGGTCAAGGGCGGTCTCCTCTACATGTTCGAAACTTTCACTGTCAACTACTGTTGCCGCCCTGTCCTTTAATAGCTGCCAGTGTGGGCTTGATACCATTGCAGCCAATGACTCTCTTACCTTCAAAAGGCCCTTGAAGGTGATGTAATAACTAGCAAATCTAGTTTTTCCTATTTTCAACAACTCCAATTTGGAGTGAGTACGGAAAAGCCCATGGGTATTGCTATGATTTGTAATAAATTTGATCATTTTCTTACCTCTCTTGTACAAATCACCAAGCCATTTGAACTGAGGTTGTTTGTTTTTTATGATATCATGCATCAAAAGGTTCATTGTGTGAACCAAACACCCGGACCAAAAAATGTTGGGGTATTTATCCTCAACAATTGCTCCTGCTGCCTTACAGTTAGCAGCATTATCAGTGATGACCTGTATCACATTGTATGGCCCAGTCTTTTCAATTATATCAAGTAATGGTTCTGCAATGTTAATGCCGGTTTTGAATTTATCTGAATAATCATATGCTGCCAGAAAGATTGCACCACTAACCGACACAGCCAAAACATTTATCAATGGTTTTCCTTTTACATTGGTCCATCCATCAGAGACAATGGACAGCCCATACTCATTCCACGAACTTGTCATTCTAGCCAAAGAATTGTTTATTTTAGCTCTTTCATGATCAAGACCCACGGTTCTGGCCTTGTCATACCCAGGGCTTTTGTATCCTTTGGGGGCATCATTAATGGCAGAAACCATTTCATGCCAGTAAGGTGAGCGAAGAACATTGAATGGCACCCCACATGCATATAGAAACCGGTAAACTTTTGAATCCACATCATTCCTACACCCTTCGTCTAGGAAATCGGATATGGTTCTATGCCTTAATCCAGTGCCACTGCTTCCGAAACCACTGGCATGGGTGGAAGTTGAACTTGTTTGTCCATGATGTGTTGAGCCTGAATCAACGATACCCCTAGATCTTTTAGATGATCTCTGTATGGCAACCCCCTCTTCCTTCCTATATATCTCTCTCTGTGGTGCTGGCACATAAGTACAAACTTTGATTCCAAGATTTCTAGTTCCATCTCCTGGCATTATCCCACAAAGGTGCCTTCTCAGACGGGTGTATGAACCATGGTATTGTTTATTGCAATGGGGGCAAATAAATTTAATGGTTCCACCACCTTTCCCTCCTTCTTGTTTCTGAACATATTTCCACAAAGGATATTGGTCTTGTTTAGTTGGGGATTCTAGGTTCTCAGGGTCTCCACTCCCCACTTCCTCCTCGGCATAATCCTCCTCTTCAGGATTTTCTTCAGATCCACCATAACCCTCCTCTTCATCCTCCTCTTCTCTGATTTGTCTCTTTCTTCTAGCACTCTCCAACACCATTATCACAAAGAAAGGAACCAACATGAGGAAAATTCCTAGCCATATAGCCATGATGGAAACAAGTTTCAAGTTTCTAGAATCTAGCTTGCAAAACAAATGGAAAAATGCCAAATGGGAATAGGGAATGCAACATAGGAAAAAAACAATTCATTTTAAAAGTTTTAAATCCAATAAAATGCAACATTCAAGAAAAATTCAAGTTTTCATTTTCAAACAATTTAACAATCTACAAATTCATCCTAGAAAATACAAAATTGGATTAGAAGGCCTACCTCTTTCTTGCAATCCTCCTGTTAGCCTTGCTCCTTGCTCTCCTGTCAGCTTTGCTCCTTGCTCTCCTGATTCCTGTCAACCGGTCCTTGCGCTCTCGGCTCTCCTTCTCGCTCAATCTCAACTCAACAAACAATAACTAACAATGAATTGAAAAATAACCCCCCCCCCCCCCCCTTTAAAAAAAATCGATTTTTTTCATAAAAAAATTTCCGCGCGGCGGGGAGCGTTTTTTTTTTGCTGGGGAGCGTTCGGGAGCGAACGCTTCCCGCGTTTAAAAAACGCTCCCGAAGCGTTTTTTAAACGTCGGAAGCGCTCAGGGAGCGTTCGCTCCCGAGCGCTTCCTGAAACGCTCCCATAAAAACAGGGAGCGTTTTTACAGGGTCGGAAACGTGCTCCCGAAAACGCTCCCGCCAGGAAGCGTTTTCGGAAGCGCGTTTCCGAGCGTTTCCAAAACGCTCCCGCATGGAGCGAGTTTCCGGAGCGGGAGCGAAGGGGGTTTGAAGCTTCCTCGCAACCCTGGGACCAACTATGATGGAACACCTTGTCTTGCGAGGGAGCAATCATGGATGCTTGAGTTATCTATGCCTTTGTTTTTCCACCCCTCTCTTTTGCCTTTAACTCTTTCTTAAGTTTTCCTTGTATTACTGCTCGTAGCTCGAGGAATGAGAGCTTGCTTTGTATGATGTGTAGTAGTTATTATCCCTTTAAGATGGGGTAGTTCATTGCCCATCAGGGGTTGGGACATGCAAGGGTTTCTTGTTTTCCATGAGATAGGGCAACGTTGGCCCAAGAATTGGGTGATGGCCATATGATAGAGGTAGAGGTCATGCTTGGCTTATGCCCAGTTGCTAATTTGCAAGTCCCAACTATCCTTTGCATTTTGATTTTTCTTGTGGCCATCATATGCTCTTTTCTTTTCTTTTAGCTGCCTTAACCTCTCAGGGTGTGTTACCTGTAACACACCCCCTTACAATCCTGAACCTAAGGCGTGTTACCTGTAACACACTCCCTTACAATCCTGAACCTAAGGTGGTTAATATGTAGACCCGACTCCCAAAGTGCGGTTATAAAAATGGGGTCTAGAAGTTTCTCAAGTTATGTTCTTGAGAGATTGCTTGTATATATATATATTTAATTTTTTAATTTTTTTTTTAATTTTTTTTACTGCAAAAGTCTAAGTGCATAGAATGGCATAGTCCCCTTGTTAAGTTGGTCTTCTTTTATGTATGGGTGCTCCACACTATAGCATCATTCCTTTTATACATAGGCTTTTGCAAGGATTTATGGAATAACTTGAAATTGTGAACTCTCACTTCTGATTGCTAGCACCCTACTGCTGAACAGTTCGAGATACAGTGTCGTGATGAACTTGTGATTCTACAGTTCAAAACCAGGTCTCATCCCTCTTTCCATTACCTTGCCTTCAGTCAAGAGACCCTAGAGACAAACATGAGAGTGCTTATCATAATCTTGGCAGCTAATTGAAAAAGTGGCACGACCACACATGGCCTATTTGATAGGTAGTCCATCGAAAGGAGTCAATCAGTGCTTTTACGCAATTGTATGTTAACTAGATTGGAGTGAGTTTGTGGACCAGATTGCAGACCAGAGGTTGTTTTCTTTTAGATGGAGCGGGTGTAATTGGTTCCCACTACTGACATTTGCATTGGCATTATCCTCCCAACAAGGAAACCCATCCTTGCATGCCTGCTGAGTGATAGTGAGCAGAGAAGCTCTTTGAAAATTTTGCACCCAGACTTGTGATCTAGAACAGAGTCCTCAAAATCGATTTTGAAGGAAGATAACTCAGTATCATACAAAGCTAGAGCACTGGTGTTGATTGATATATTGAGAACAGAGATTTATTTTCCTGTGCAGTGTCATTCAGTTCCTTGGATGCAGGTTACTCCGGAGGACAGAGCATCCCACCAATTTTGAACAGTGTTGCAGGGCAGTTTACACTAAGAACTGCATCCTGAACATATGCCTTGTGGCCATTATTGGAAGACAGAGATCTTACGGAGAACAGAGACTAGATTTTAATTTACACAAAAGATCTGTGTTGGTGAAGCAAGTAGGCTATACTTACCAATCAATTCATGAATTCCAGCTTCCCAAGGTGACAAAACATTCAGCAATCTGATGTTGAGGGCTTCATCTGTTAAATTCTGTCTTTATCTCTCTATAAAACAACTTATACGAAGCAACTTACTCCTGTAGGTCCAAATATGGTATGCTGGTTATGTACGTATATTAACTGTAGGCAGAGATATGGTGCAAGTTATAATGATTGGTTGTAATTTAGTGAAACCTTTTTCGAGTTTTACATATATAAGGAAAACCAACAGAATTTTCCAGAACATAGACTTATGCTCTTCACACGGACTTATAGCACACTGTTTGGATGAAGAGTAGAGTACAGACCTGAACCATGCCGATGGGAACAACCAGATTTCCATGTACGCTGTCATTCGTATTTACAGAATTCCATTCACTATGCTGAAATGATATTTAGTCAACTACCAAAACAATTGTGATTGTAGCATACTTCATAGAAGGCAAAGTGTTCCAAAAATGTAGTATAAAAGTCAACAGTTTGTGTAGTAAATACTGAGGTGCATGCTTCAGCAGAACTTGTGCAGGGAAAAGTAGTAGAATCCAAGGAATAATAGGCCCACAATGACATGAGCTAGGTTATAAAAGAAATAATGAAAATCAGAGATGCTATCAACAGCACTAGCTATCATGTTTATGACCATTTCATTTCATCATAGCTAGCACTTAATGCAACAAGGAAAATTCCACAAGTAACAAAACCAAGAGTCATGTGGATACTGCGCAGGCACTCTGCACAAGGTCTTTGAAATGCCAGATCATCATTGTAATATCTAGAAGCCCAGCTTTAAGGAAACCTGAGACCAGCTTCAAGGGTAGGCTATGACATGCGCATACCATAGAAGGTATGTATGTTGTCCAGCAATATTACGTATGGTTTATTCATCTGGTGAGGTTATATTGGTCTATGAAATAACAGTCAGTGTTTAAGCACACACTGTTCTATTTTGCAAACCACACGTAGTACTGCAATTGTGACTGTCAGTCCACATCAATCTGCCATGCACATTAGAAATTACGCACAGAACTGGAATTTAGTACCCATATAGACATTCCAGGCATATTTGGGTATCACAGTTAATCAGCCACTCAGCACTCTGGAAATTAGGATGGGCACTGAGACTTAGTCAATGATTCTCCTCCCAACCACTGACAGGCTTCCAATGCAGTTGTCACCCGCTGGCTTATGAAGCCTGTCGCAATGACCAGACCATGGTTACTTGGGAGCGGGAGCGCCATTTTCAAAAGCTCCCGGTCCGGAGCATTTCGGGGAGTGTCTTTTATATATATATAGAATTTTTTATATTTTGATGCATATATATCAACAAAAGCATGTAGAATGATGAATTAGACATAAAAACATAAAAACATAGATTGAACCATATAACATCAATCATCTAGAAGTTATAATCTTCATCAACCATGCCCACAAGTTGGAAACATACAACATATTGACTCTTGAGTCTCATGATTCATCAATTTTAAAGTTTCAAGCTCTCAAAATTCAATATATAACATTTATCATCATTGATTCATTGATTTCAAATTTCAATATATAACATTTATCATCATTGATATATATCATTTATCGTCATTGATTTCAAAATTCAATATATAACATTTATCATCATTGATATATAACATTTATCATCATTGATTCATTGATCACCATAGTTGTACTTGGAAGCTAACTGTAACCAATAACCATTACAACAAAGAATATTTAACATGAAATGAAATGTTATAAAATGAAACGAAATGAACTTTCATGAAGCATCATATTCATAATTCATAATGACTTATAAACTTATAAATGCCAACTTCAATGTTTCACCTTTCAAATTCAAACTTCAAACTTATATTGTCATTTATTGTTTACAAAAATTATTATAATAAATATGAAAGAGTCAAGTTTCAACTGTTCAACAATTATAAAAGTTAAAAAAAACTACTAGAAAATAGAAAAGACTAGTAAACAATAAATCTAATTTATCTATTGGTTGGCCCCTTGTCACACCCACGAAAAATGTCTAATTTGTGAGAACCACGAGGCAATGGTGGTCTTCTAGTACTCTCAGGAGTAGCACGACCATAACTAGAAGGCGGAGGGCAACGTGAGGATGTAGGTGGAGGTTGAATCTGCAAAGGAACAATAGCTGGAAATCGAACACTGGCACTGGCACCCACACTGCTACTGGATGGTGGGACTGGCCCTGGGTGTGGTGGTGGCATGGCTGTTGTTGCTTCATCATCATCCTTCAAAAGTTTTGCTTCCAATTCTTCGATATGTACAGTGTCATCCTCCAAATTATCGTCCTCTGGGTTGTCCCAAACTTTATATGATTGATCCTCATAAGCCTGATCACAGTAATGAATCAACAACCTCAAGTTGTAATGCACATAAACCAAGCTTTCTACTCGGTTTTTATTCCACCTGTTTCTTCTCACATTATGTATGAAGCTATAGGTGTTCCAACACCTCTCTACAGAAGAAGTATTTTCAAGTTGTGAGAGAACTTTTTTTGGCAACTTTGGCAAAAGTCCCATGGCACCATATGCTTCCCGCGATGTGAGAGCATCAAATCTGTCTTTGTCTTCCATTGCATGGAAAGAATCAAAGTTACCAGTGCAACTGAAGTATCTGCCTAATTCAAGGCGCAATCTAGCACACTCCTCTGTGTTGGGGACCAACTTGTCTTCATGTATCCTTCTTGTACCTCTGGATTTGTGTGAGGTTTGATCCTAACCCCACCTCCAGGTGCAGGTTAGCCCAACCAAGATGGAGAGTAGTATTTTGGCATAAGGATATATGCCAAGGCATGTACTGGAACATTAAGTTTATTCCACTGTGCACACACACAGTTGTGAATCATTGCATACAAGTTGGGATCATTTTCCTTAACAACATCTTTTATTTGCCCCAACGTGCTATCCATCTGCTCATACACTTCCCCAATCACTGGTTTATCTGTATCTGAAAAGGGAATCATGTGATAAATGGGCTTGGTGAAATTCAAAATTTCCCTCACACATGCCCAAAACAAAGGATCAAGTGCAGTCTCCTCTACCTGTTCAAAGCCTTGCTTGTCAACTATTGTTGCTACCCTGTCCTTTAATACCTGCTAGTGTGGACTTGATACCATGGCTGCCAATGACTCTCTTACCTTCAAAAGGCGCTTGAAGGTGAGGTAATAACTAGCAAATCGAGTCTTTGCTATCTTCAACAACTCCAATTTTGAGTGAGTACGGAAAAGCCCATGGGTATTGCTATGATTTGTAATAAATTTTATCATTTTTTAATCTCTCTTGTACAAATCACCAAGCCATTTGTATTGAGGTTGTTTTTTTTAATTATATCATGCATCAAAAGGTTCATTGTGTGAACCAAACACCCAGACCAAAATATGTTGGGGTATTTATCCTCAATAATTGCTCCCGTTGCCTTACAATTATCAGCATTATCAGTGATGACTTGGACGACATTGTATGGCCCAATACATTCAATTGTTTCAAGTAATGGTTCTGCAATGTTAATGTTGGTCTTGAATTTTTCTGAATAATCCTATGCTGAAAGGAATATTGCACCACCAATAGACACAACCAGAACACTTATCAATGGCTTTCCTTTTATATTGGTCCATCCTGTTGAGATTTTGTGTGTTTGGGGTAGCATAAGTTGTGCTCTAGGTCCCAAATTTTGAGGAAGGACTAGAGTTCACCTGATCTACAAGACCCATAAATGGATTTGGGAAATTTCATCTGGATTAATTATTTTAATGTATTTCTAAGTTAAAACTTAGGAAAATAAAATAATTAAAGTGAATTTATTTAAACATGTCATGAAATTGTCTTAAGTCACACGGATCAAGCTTTCTTTTAATCTTAGCCATTGATTAAAAGATTTAATTTAGGCCGTTGATTTGTCAACGAGAAAAGTTTAAAGGAAAGACTTAGGGTCATTTGTAAGACACACGGAGGCAGAGCACTGAAGCTAAGCTGAGATTCTAGGGCGGGGTTGCTAAGAATTCTCAAGTGGTTCAGTTGCAGAGAGGGGAATTTAGACCAAGGGGATGATCTGATCCCGGGGTCTAGAATACACAAGAAGCAGAGAAGAGATCAGGAAAGACAGCGCAGAGGAAGGTAGCAGTAGCAGCAACAGATGACAGCATCAACAGCAACAGACGACAGCAGTAGCAACAACAGACGGCATCAGGAGCAGCAACAGACGACAGCAGCAACAACAACAATTCTTTCAGGGGTAGCGCAAGGGTTTCTAGGCCTAGATCTGGCTCAGTTCTGTAAATCCTGTTTGAGGGTGTGGATCAGTCAGTATTGTTGGTCTTAGATCAGCCAGGGGTTGTAGATCTAGAGTTTTCTCTGTAGGGTTTTCAGATCTGGAACGCAGAGTGTGTATTTAAAAGTATTCTTAATAATAGAACCCTCCAGCAGCCAGAGACCACTTTTCCCACATTGGTTTTTTCCGAGGATAGTTTGTCCAGAAATAACTGTCACTTTGTCTATGTGTGCATGTGCTTATTCTAGATCTGAATTGGTAGATATCTGTTATGTGTTTTACTTTGATGTTAACTTGAATTTCTTCAGTTGACAACTTGTATAAGTAGGAGAAGCTTAATCGGATTAACAGAAATAATTTCTGCATAAGAATTAAGATTCAGAAATTTCTACATGGTATCAGAGCAATTACAAATCTAGAAGGGTCACCAGTTGAAGCATTTGAAGGATCTAGCTGCAGAAAGCAGCTGGAAAGGCAACAAAAAAATAGATCTGAAGGGATAGCACAGTTTTCAGGAGGAGATTCAAGCAGAGGAAAGGGTGACGCTGTCCAGAGCTGTGTCCTAGCAAGCCCACGCAATTACTGCGTAGAGGCAATGCAGAATCAAAGCTGGTTAGGTCTGAAGCCAGCGACTGTGATTCAGATCTGAATTTGTCAGATCCAGAAAAATCTGCAGAAAAGTTGCAGAAATTTAGAAGAGCTGGTGGGGTTAAATTTTTGAAGTTTTCAGATTTTTAGCCTTAGGAAAATTGACAAAGTTTGGGAAGAGATCAGTTTCTCAGAGAGTTTCTTGCCAAAGGAAACTTGCAGTTTGGTCAGAGGATCAAAGAAGAAGTTGAATCATGGTTGATTTGGTAGATTTCCAAGGAGGGAAATCAAGTGTCAGAGGTAGCAGAGGGTGCCCAGTTCGAAAAGGACCCTAGATCTAGATCTCTAGCATAGAGAGGAGGAGCTTTGACACATTCTGAGCAGATGGCTCCTCATGGACTGCGTGATCAGGATAGGCTAGAGGGCCTCTGAAACTTTTCGGTGTGGAAAGCAAGGATCCTAATTGTCCTTGAGGCATACGGTCTAAGAGACCATGCAGAGCAGACCCTGACCACACTGACAAATGCGGATCTCCTACGGAAGCATAGAGACGCTGCTGTGCATGCCAAGCAGCTAATAATTGACAGTATCAAGGACCATATTGTACCACACATAGCTGAGAAGAAGACAACTAATGAGATGTGGAAGGCCTTGGCTTCCCTATATGAGGGAAAATCACTCCAGAGAAAGATGTTTTTGGAGGTCCAAATGAGGTCATTCATGATGACCAAGGGAGAAGACATCGAGCATTTCCTCTTTAGATTGCAGTTAATAAGGGATCAGTTGACTGCAACGGGTGCAACCATAGATGATGCAGTGATAGTCAGGACTGCCCTAAATGCAGTCACGGATGAGTGGGAAACCTTTGTCCAAAGTATTTTGGGCAGAGCGGACCTCCCAGATTGGGACAGCTTTTGGTTGATCCTACGACAAGAAGAACTACGAAGGTTCACCAAGAAGCAGCACAACCCTGCGTTGAGCAAAGTAAAGAAGGAAGAGGAGGAAGATGCAGCCTTGGCATCAAAGAAGCAGCCGAAGAAGAAGAAGGATCTTTCAAAGATCAAGTGCTTTTAGTGTGGCGAAATTGGACATTTTGCCAGCCATTGTCCAGAAAAGAAGAACGACAAGGAAGCATCTTCTTCCAAAGCAGCGGTGGCAGATGATGGGTCCGAAGATGATGTGGCCATGAGTTCTCATGAACCACAAAGGTGGGGTGACATGGACATGTAGAGGAGCAACATGGAAGTAAGTCGAGATCCTTGGGCAGCTCATCTCTTGGATCACAAGCGAGTTACGACAGCCTTAAGACAGTAGCGGACAAGTGGAGCAATGGGTGCATGGATTAGAGATGAGGCAGAAGCATAGGCAGATCTGAAGGCTGGGAGGAGCTACGCAAAGAAAGCAACAACATCGTAGAAGCAGCAGCAGTGTAGAGCCTGATGTGACTTCAGCAGCGCAGAGCAGTGCTGCTTACGTATTGCAGATCTGCAACAGTGCAGAGAGCTTCAGAGAAACAACGTAGTGCAGTAGCAGCGTGATAGATTTCAGCACAAGGAGCTGATGTGGCTTCAGTAGTGCAGAGGGAGTCTGATTACGCAGGCAGAGCTATCGTTGTGCATCGTTCTTTAGATGCCAACACAGATCTGTAGCCTATGGAGCTTCAGTGATGGGGATGCAGCCCATCAGACTTGTTTGTCAAAGATTAGGTAGGAGATTCAGTTGTTTCTCTTAACAACTGCAGTTGCAGTGCAACAGATCAGCAGTGGCAGTGCTATGTGCAACACAAATGCAACATATTGAGAGGGAGTTGCAGTACAGTGGTTGCAGTGGTAGTGGCAGAATCGTGCAGCAGTACAGAATGGCAGCAACAGTGCAGAGTTGAGAGGTAGGAGGCCAAGCTTCAGCAGACCAAAACCAGTGCCCAAAATCTTGTAATGCATAAGTGTGATGAATTGCTAGATCACACCCTTGATGCTAAGAGGGAGTGTTGAGATTTTGTGTATTTGGGGTAGCATCAGTTGTGCTCTAGGTCCCAAATTTTGAGGAAGGACTAGAGTTCAGCTGATCTACAAGACTCAGAAATGGATTTGGGAAATTTCATCTGGTTTAGGAGATATTAAACTAATTAATTATTTTAATGTATTTCCAAAGTTAAAACTTAGGAAAATAAAATAATTAAAGTGAATTTAATTAGACATGTGATGAAATTGTCTTAAGTCACACGGATCAAGATTTCTTTTAATCTTAGCCATTGATTAAAGATTTAATCTTGGCCGTTGATTTGTCAACGAGAAAAGTATAAAGGAAAGGCTTGGGGTCATTTGTAAGACACACGGAGGCAGAGCACTGAAGCTAAACTGAGATTCTAGGGCGGTGTTGCTAAGAATTCTCAAGTGGTTCAGTTACAGAGAGGGGAATTTAGACCAAGGGGATGATCTGATCTCGGGGTCTAGAATACACAAGAAGCAAACAAGAGATCAGGAAAGACAACGCAGAGGAAGGCAGCAGCAGACGGTAGCAGCAACAGCAACAGATGGCAGCAGCAAGAGCAACAGACGACAGCAGCAGCAGACGGCAGCATCAGTTGCAGGAGACGGCAACAACAATAACAACAGATGGCAGCAGCAACAACAACTGTGTCTTTCAGGGGCAACGCTGATGTTTCTAGGCCTAGATCTGGCTGAGTTCTGTAAATCCCGTTTGAGGGTATGGATCAGTCAGTATTGTTGGTCTTAGATCAGCCAGGTGCTGTAGATCTAGAGTTTTCTCTGTAGGGTTTTCTAGATCTGGAACCTAGAGTTGCGTATTCAGAAATATTCTTAATAATAGAGCCCTGCAGTAGCCAGAGACCGGTTTTCCCACATTGGGTTTTTCCGGGGACAGTTTGTCTAGAAATAACTGTGTCACTTTGTCTATGTGTGCATGTGCTTATTCTAGATCTGAATTGGTAGAGATCTGTTATGTGTTTTGCTTTGATGTTAACTTGAAATTATTCAGTTGATAACTTGTATAAGTAGGAGAAGCTTAAGCGGATTAACAGAAATAATTTCTGCATAAGAATTAAGATTCAAAAATTTCTACACATCCATTAGATACAATGGACACCCCATGCTCATTCCAAGAACTTGTCATTCTATTCAAATAATGACTTATTTTAGCTTTTTCATGATCAAGTCTCACGGTTCTGGCCTTGTCATACCTAGGGCTCCTCTATCCTTTGGGGGCATCATTAATGGCAGAAACCATTTCATGCCAATAAGGTGAGCGAAGAACATTGAATGGTACCCCACATGCGTAGAGAAACCGAATTTTTTTTGAATCCACATCATTCCTAGACTCTTCGTTAAGGAAATAAGATATGGTTCTATGCCTTAAGGAGATGTTTGGTTCAGGTGTTCCTCCATATCCACTGCCATGGGTGGAAGTTGATGGACTTCTTTGTCTATGATGTGATGGACCTGATGGTGCATAAGAATCAATGAAACCCCTAGATCTTTTAGATCTCTGTTGGGTAGCCTCCTTTTCCTTTCTGTATTTCCCTCTCTATGTTGCTGGCACACTTACACAAATTTTGATTCCTAGATTTTTTTCTCCATCCCCTGCCATTTTCCCAAAAATGTGCCTTCTGGCACGGGTGTATGAACCTGTGTATTCTTTATTGCAATGGGGGCAAAGAAATTTAGTGGTTCCACCACCTTTTCCTCCTTCCTGCTTCTGAACATATTTCCACAATGGTGTTTGAGTTTGGTTTTCTTTAGTTTGGGTGTTTGTGGCCTCATGTTCTCCACTCTCCCCTTCCTCCTCAGCATATTCCTCCTCTTCAGGATTTTCATCAAATCCCCTATAACCCACTTCTTCATCCTCCTCTTCTCTAATGGGCCTCTTTCTTCTACTCTCCAACACCATTATTACAAAGAAAGGAACCAACATGAAGAAAACCCCAAGCCATATAGCCATGATGTTTCAAGTTTCAAGTTTCTAGCCTGCAAAAAAATGGAAGAATGCCAAATGGGAATAGGAAAAAGTGCAACATAGAAAAAAAACAATTCAATTTTTCACTTTTACACACACTAAAATGCAACATTGAGAAAAAAATTCAAGTTTTCATTTTTTAACAACTTCAAAATGCAACATATAAAAAAAAACTAGATTAGAGAGTCCTACCTCTTTGTCCCGAGTCCTGACTCCTTCAATCGTCCTTGTTTCTCTGTTTAAGCTCCTTGCTTTCTCCTCTTGCTCTCTTGTAGCTTGCTCTTTCCTCTCCTCTTGCTCTCCTTGCTCTTTCCTCTCCTCTTGCTCTCCTTGCTCTCTTCAAGCTCTCTTGACAAACAATAAGGCACATGAGGAGAGGGAGGGATTTTTATTACCCACCCCCCTCCCTCCCAAAAAACTCGTTGGCAATTTTTTTCCGTGCGTAGGGAGCATTTTTTTGCCAAGGAGCGTTCAAGAGCCAACTCTCCCGGAGCGCTCCCGCCATTTAAAAAGTGCTCTCTAATCGTTTTTTTAATGGCGGGAGCACTCGGGGAGCGTTCGCTCCCAAGTGCTCCCTGAAATGCTCCCTAGAAAACAGGGAGCCTTTTTTTAGGCTCAGAAGCGCGCTTCTGAACGGATCGTTTTTTGGGAGCCCGCTCGGGGTGGGGGGGGGGGATGCTTCCTAGCAACCTTGGACCAGACCATGGATTTCGAAGGTCTATCCCGTCTCGACCCTGCATAAAGGTATTCAGTTATAGGCTCGTATAGGGGTTCCAAATGAGCACGCTACCAGATGTACCAGGGATTCCAAAGGTCTAATCCGCCTCCACCCTTCTGGTATAAAAGCACTCATATCTAGGCTAGTCCAGCGACTCTAGAGGTAGATCACCTCCACTCATCAGCCAATGAGGGACTCCAGAGGTGAAAACTGTTAATTTTAGTTAACCATGGTATGTTCTATGCTTAGAGCAGTTTACTTCAACTTTCTTATTAGCCCAATTCAATTTCCAGATATGCAATCACATAACCATTGACAGTAAATGCTGATAGAACATAAATAAATCGACAAAAGACAAGCCAACACAAGAGACACAAATATTCTTATAATTCTTCTTATTCATCAAAGAGAGAAAAAATATATTTTATAGCAGTCAATAGGATGCCTTAGCCAACAAAGACTTCTTTGGTTAAACCAACAAATTAGGCTCCAATGAAGCTTAGTCAAACTCGACGTTTAGTCAAAGTCAAACACAGCCCAAAACAATCCACAAATTTGGTCAACGCAATGGTCAAAGTCTGTAGTCAAAACAACAGTCAAAGTTGCGGTCAAGGGGATGCCTCGGTTTTTGTGCCTCCAGCAACGGCCTCTCGAAAACAGAATTCAGACCTTAAAAACACAGTCAAATGATGAGTGTTGACCCAAAGTCAAAGCTGGTCAAAGCTGTCCAGAAAGCCCTAAACCAGTCCGAAATTGCAGCTTCTGTTTCACACGTGTGGAGGAGAGAGAAGCGTTTAAAACTGTACGAAACAATTAGATGAGAGAGAGATGTGTGAGATCAATGAATGATGAAATGAGGATCATGTCTCTCCTTTTTATATCCTTGACTAAGGGTGTGTGACACAACTTTTGGGGCTTGTGAGCCTACATAACAAATCTGGCCAACCTTGACAAATTGCACATGTGTGGAAAATAAATTCAAAATTAAACTTTTGCTGATCCAAATGATGCAAGGGCATTAGGCTCAAGAAATACTTAGTATTTTTATAAGACATAGGGGGGTCTTATGTTTTTAATTCCTTATGTAATTGTTAGTATTTTGAATAAAATAGTGAGGAATTGTAAATGTTCCCAAATCATTGGAGAACATGAGAGGGAGTTAATTAGTTAGGGATATGAAGAGACAACCGAGGGTTAAGAGTAAATTTAGGATTAGTTTCAGAAATTTTAGGAATTGAATCTAAACCTAGGACTTGGAGAATTCCAAGAGTTTTGTTGAGCTGTCTAGTAAGCTGGATCGATTCACTTTTAAATAAATGTAAGCCTACAGGCAGATAGGAGATAGTTGTTGAGAGCTGGAGGCAGAGTAGTGAAGTAGAAGGCCATCAAATTGAAAACCAGGCCGAGAAGGAAGATCTCCATGTAAGGTTTGCATGACTAATAGAAGAACTTGATTTTTGAGTTAATTTCCATTTCTGAGCTATATGGTTATGGGATTGTTGAGTTTTAAATGTTGAATGGGCGAGAGCTAAATCCATACTTTGAATTTTAATGTTAAGGCCAAGCGTTGATTTGAATAACCATAAGTCTATTGAATTAGTGCGTAAGTAAAAGTGAGACCACAAATTAGATGGAAGAATGGAATCTCCCAGGCGAAATTGTTTTGATTTGAATTTGAATGAACTGTCGAATTGAAGAATGCTGTGAAAATCTGTTGGACGCGTTACTAAGTACGCGAAGGGGTCACATTGAAAGGTAATAACGAAACTGTGGTGAATTCCCATCACATAAGAGGCGCAGAGTTATTGTTTAAACCCATGGTTGATAAGGAATTATATTCCGAAGCCAATCTCAGCATTGAAGGTACTGTAGCCAGCGAGAAAATGGAGTATAGAACGAGCATGTAAAGTTAATAATGGAAGGCTTGTGTATAAGGCTGGTTGATCGATGAATTATATCACAGCAGTGATAGCGCGGAAGGATTAACCTGGTCGAGAATTAGAAATGAATAGAGGTAGTGAATCATGTTCTGAACCCAAGTTAATGATGCAGGGTTGAAGGTGGAACCATGAAGGTAAGGAGCGGAACTATGAAGCGGTCTTAAGAAACCACTGATGGTATTCGCATAATTTAAAAATGGTAAATGGTATTGAGAAAAAAAACGCGATACATTCCAGCATTTGACGCGTGTCTTGAAGTGGTATTTTAAAACCACGAATTTCGCGTTTTTTTGGAGAGTTAAGCCACGAGGTTTTAAAAAACGCGATTTCCATCCGATTTCTAGCCATTGGAGATCGACGACATCCGCATCATGGAGATGTGCGAAAGTTAACGCAAGGTAAGTAATATGGTCGCTGTGGGCCCAAGTTGAAGTTCGGATTTTATCATTGGTCGTAAGGGTTCAATTATATTAATAAGAAGTGAGCGCATATGGTCGTGCTAAAAGGATTAATGCATTGATATTTATTTAATCGAAGTTTGAAGTATGGCTGTTGATACATGCGGTGAAAGCCGAAGTTTATGCTTCGGAATTAAATGCTAAGGGTCGAATAATTAATATTCATGAACCGAGTTTCGACTATGGTTTTATAACCATCGAATAAAAGGGTAAGTTTCCACATATCTCCTAATGATCAATTACATTGGGATTGCTGGCATATTTAAGCATTGGGATAATTGAAAACCTCAGATGTAAGGTTTTGTTTGGTTTTCACATGATAGAGTATATTCGAGATGCGTTGTGAGTTTATGCTATGGTTTGAACCATAGGAAAATAGATCCCGCATTTAGTAAATTGCCAGATAAGAGATTACAATTGGGTGTGTGCAATCTTATGCATAGTGGAGATTGTGGTTTTATAATCATAAGAGAGTTTAATTAATGTTTCAAATCTCATAATTGAGATATTAAAGCTTCCCTGTATTATTTAAGATTGCCAAATTTTGAAATTGAGGACCACTTAGAGATTGCAAAAGAGAAATTGCATTTTTAGAGTTGAGAATGTGGGTATATAGCAGGGTAGCCCGGCATCACCAAACAAGATGATCTTTAGATCAATCTTGCACCTCTCCGAATGAGGAATCCAACAAAAATATCATCTCCATCATATGAGCAGTGCAACATAGAGTTTGACCCTAGTTGCCAAATTTAACTCTCCTTCTCAACTAGGGAGAACTCCACCTGTCCAGCCATCTGTCAACCTGTGCAATCCTGTCATCCAGTACCATCATGTACTATCATATATCATCCTGTCATCCTGTGTCATTGTAAAGTTTTGAAGATGTTCTATGCTAGTAGCAAATTCACTTTTCTTTCAGCAATCATACAAGTAGTAAAGCAAAATGCAGATAGAACATATAAGTAGATCTTACAGAAGACAAATCAGAAACAGGAAAAATGTGTGTATTCGTTTCGGCGGTCAACAGGATGCTTCAACCAACAAAGTCTCTTTTGATCAGCCAGCCCAGCATGTGTCACAACAACCCTTCAATCAGTAGATGAGTCAACCCAAGTCAACTCTGCAAAAGTCAACGCTGTCCTGAAAAGTCAACGCAGGGGCAGCAAGCTAAAAGTCAACGCAACAGCAAAACGGTCAACCCTTTGACCTCGATTTTTGTGCCAGGTAGTACGGCCTTCATAAATCGAACCTTCCACAAGTTTTCAGCTTGTTTGGACCAAGCGTTGACCAAAGTCAACGCTGGTCAAAGTTTCTGCGAAACCCTAGCAGCAGAAAATCCGTACTTCAGCTCAGACGTACAATTTGTCCTCTTCGTCCTTCACACGTGTGGCTGAAACTTGTCTTTAGGTAGCTCGTACTATTTGATGAGAAGAGAAGATGATGAGTTGTGTTGATGATGAAATGCTCTTCAACTTTTCCCGTATTTATATCAATCATGAGGGTGTGTGACACATCTGTTGGGCATGCGAGCCTACATTACAAAACTGGCCGACCTTGCACATATAATTTATTAAAAATAATAAATTCAAAATATAAGTTCTGCTCATCGGATTAAGACATATTTTATATGGATTTTACATCTCTCGGAAAGAGGAATCCAACAAAAATATTAGCTTCTTAATCTGAGCATCTTAACATGGAGTTTGGACCTAGTTGTCCAAATTTAACACTCCCTCTCAACTAGGGAGAACTCCATCTATTAGTGCAATCAACATCGTGCGTCATCCCGCCGAAACTTGCTTTGCTGGCTTCTTTATTTCAGAACAGAAGTGGGTCAGTCACAAAGACATCATCCCCCGACCGACATAGTCAGTCCAGAGGTCCCAGACCTCACAAATCTTGATCCCAGATCAAGTGGTTGGACCGTGCCATCCTAGATAGAGAGTACGGCAATCTCTGATGCGTCCATCAGTGTTTGCTAATAGTCTCTAGCTTTTCCACACCTCATTGGCCAAATGAGAGGTACTTCCCATGAGCCCTGAACTCAATGGGTAGGATGCATACGGGGCACAGATAAATGAGTGGTGAACCAGCTCAACAATCACAAGGGTGGGGCAGAAGCATTATGAGTGCTTATAGCTCTTGAGAAGCTATCGCCAAAGCCCCCCAGAGCTCCCAGAGCTCATCGTCCAACAGGACCCACATCATAGGGTCGTTCCATGATTCCAAGTTCTCACGGAAGGTTAGGAACGTGACCTTCCCCAAGGGCATTGTGAGAATATCCGCGACCTGCTCATCAGTTCCTATATGATCGAGCCTTACGGCGCCTCGCTGTACCATATCCCAGATAAAGTGGTACCAGCCATCAACATGCTTGGATCAATCGTGGAACCCGGGATTCTATAACAAATGAATCCCCTTCTGGTTATCACAAAGGATAACGGTGGCATCTAGCACATGCTCGAACAGCTCACAAAGAGCTTTCGCAACCAAGTGACTTCACAACAGGCCATACATGTTACAATGTATTCGGCCTCAGCGGTGCTCAAGACTGCCGACTTTAGATTCCTGCCCGAAGCAGATCTACATGTGAAGTAGCATCCAGATGTGCTCTTGCGATCCACCACACTGCCAGCCCAATCGGTATCTGTATATCCACGGAGTGTCATACTCCCGGCAGTGTATCTCAGCCCATGGTCTATCGTGCCTCATAGATATCTCAAGAGTTTCTTGGCACCAACCCAGTGAATGTTATGATCAACCATGTGTTGACTCAAGGTGTTCACTGCACAGCATATGTTCGAACAAGTGTTCATTGAGAACATCAGGGTCCTTATGAGTTCACGATACTCAGTAGGACGGGCCCAGCAACGTTGCTCCTCAACTTCTTAAAGTTGAGTTCCATGGACTTACAGTCCATCATACCAGAACTTTCCAGAAGCTTCACAATATATTTTCCTTGAGAAAGGAAAATCTCTCCAGGTCTCTGCCAGACCTCCAGACCTAGGAAATAGTGCATCAGTCCTAGGTCTTACATCTCGAACTCAGCAGCAAGCTCCCTCTTACATTGATGAATGAGAGGGTCATCACCAGTCAGGAAGAGGTCATCCACATATAATACTAGAATGAGAGGCTTCTCTTTCTCAACCTTGAAGTATAAGTTTGGATCAGCATTACTTCTAGTGAAGCCCAGCTTCATCAAGTAACTATCCATCCTTTCGTACCAAGCTCTGGGTGCTTGCTTTAACCCATAGAGGGCTTTCTTCAACCTGCAGACATAAGTGTCTCGATCTTGAACTTCAAATCCCAGAGGTTGTTCTACATACACCTCCTCCTTTATTGCACCATGCAGAAAAGCGGTCTTGACATCCATCTGATGAAGACTCCATCCTTGCGTAGCAGCAAGGGCTATGATTGATCGGATGGTGGTAAATCGTGCCACAGGTGCAAATATATCGTCATAGTCAATTCCTTCCTTTTGAGAGAAGCCACGGGCAACAAATCTTGCCTTAAATTTTTCAGCACTCCCATCAGATCCATGTTTAATCTTGTAGAGCCATTTAGCGGTGACAACAGATTTGTCCTTTGGTCTCGGGACCACATCCCAGACATCATTCTTCATGATAGACTCATATTCTTCATGCATAGCATCCTTCCAGACTTGATGCTTGATGGCTTCCTCAAAAGATTCAGGTTCAGATTGTACAATAGTACTCATGGCAGCTAGATACCCTTGGTATCTACACGGCTTCTTGCTTTCTCGGAATGTCCCCCTTGGGGCAGCATGACCCTCCGCATCTTCGAGGGTGTCCCTGAGCCATGATGGTCTCTTTCCTAGAGAAGGGGAAGGATCAATAGGGTCCATTGGCCCTTCAACATCAGGCATAGTCTCATCCTGGGGTTCTTCCAGATTTCCAGGTCTTTCTTCATGATTTTCTTCAGATCTAAGAAGATCTACTACTTTCTTCAGGGAAGCATCTTCGTCAAAAAGTGACATCATGGTTTATCTCTACTTCCCTTTGACCTAGGTACATAGACTCTATATGCCTTAGAAGTCTCACTGTAGCCCACAAACATTCCTTTCTTCCCAGTAGCATCTAGCTTACTTCTCTTTTCTTTCGGTACATGAAAATAGACAGGACATCCAAAAATTCTAAAATGTGAGACATCAGGTTTCTTACCAGAGAAAACCTCTTCGGGAGTTTTGGAGTCCAAAGCGGAATGTGGGCATCGGTTTTGAATGTACACAGCAGTATTTGCAGCTTCTCCCCACAGAAACTTTGGTAGACCCTGGTCACATAGCATGGCACGGGCAGCTTCCACAATAGTCCTATTCTTGCGTTCAGCAACACCATTCGGCTCAGGAGTATATGAAGTGGTACTCTCCCTCTTAATGCCAGCTTCTCTGCAAAAGTCTTTGAACTCATTTGACTCATATTCAGTGCCATTGTCAGTCCTCAAAATCTTGATCTTCTTTCCGGTCATATTTTCCACCAAGGCTTTGAAGGTACGGAACCACATGAAAGCCTCATCCTTCTTTTTCAAGAAGTATATCCAGGTTTTGCGAGAGAAGTCATCAGTAAATGTCATGTAGTAAGAACATCCCCCCAGGGATGTCACGGGCAACATACCAGATAGATCAGAATGGACCAGTTGCAATATATCATATGTCTTTGTGACACTTGAGGGGAAAGGTCCCCTTGTATGTTTTCCTTCAGCACAGCCCTTACATACACCTTCATGATTATTTCCAAAATCAGGCATCCCTGTCACCACCTTCCTTGCTTCGAGAAGGGCTTTGTAATGAAGGTGTCCAAATCTTCGGTGCCATAGTTCGGTTTGACGGATTGTATCACAAGTCATAGCTCCCAACGGACTCCCTCCAACCTGGTAGAGTGTACCAACCCTAAAACCAATTGATATAGCTTCCTTGAAGCTCTTCTTCCACAAGAGTACCTTTCCATCAGAGAAAGTTACATTGAATCCTTTGTCTTCCATTGCAGATACAGACACAAGGTTCTTCTTCAATTTGGGTACATAGAGTACATCTTGTAAACGGAGGACTTGTCCTTGAGACAAGTGGAGGGTCACAGTCCCGGTCCCTTTCACAGGATAAGTGGCATTATCCCCAAGGATAATTTCTAGATTAGTATCCCTTTCAACCATGTCAGAAAGTGCTTCCTTGAATCCAGTGATGTGTCTTGAGGCACCACTATCAATTAGCCAGACATCCATAGTGTCGGGCGGAGATGCATCTGAGAGAGCAGATACCAGAATGTACTCATTTCTTTTATCAACAACATTAGACTCCTCATACCTGGTATTTCTGGACCTCTTAGAAGGTTGATTGTTTCCTCCAAAGTGTGCCTTCCTCTTTCCTTTGGATTTGTCATTTCTTCGATTCCCATTTCTTCGGTTGATGTTGTTATCGTCACTATCGGGAGAATCCTTCTTGAAGGGGCATTCTCTAGCATAGTGTCCAGCCCTATGGCAGGTGAAACATTTACCCTTCTTCTCTTGAGTCTTTGTCCTTCTTTTGTCCTTAGAACCACCAAAGTTCTTCTTTCGGGAATGAGCACCATAGGCAGCATTTCTTTCATTATCAAATTCCTTCATCCTTGTTTCTTCTTGCATACATCTAGACAGAAGCTCATCAAAGTTAAGAATGGTATTATTGTTGAGAATGGTAGTTGTGAATACTTGCCATTCATATGGAAGTCCTCCAAGTGCGGTGAGAACCATCTCACGATCAGCTATTGTCTCCCCAATAGCTAGCAGATTGTTCCTGGTTTCGGTCAACTTCATAAAGAAAGTTTGAATAGACTCATCTCGGCCCTTCTTCATATTCTTCAACTTGTTCTTGAGGAATAACACTTGGTTCACATTGTTTACTTGGAACATAAGTATCAATTTGTCATACATATCCTTGGATGTGCCTAGTTCAGATATGTAGGCTACCAGAGTCTTATTTATGGATTCCCTGATCAGCAGCTTTGCTCTGATTTCTTCCTTCTTATACTTGTTTCTAACAGCAGCAGATGCATTGGATGGAGGTTCTTGAATCCTCCCTGTCACATGATCCAGGAGATCATGATCTTCTAATTTGAGATCTAATATCATCTTCCAGGCATGGAAGTCATCACTTCCAGTCAGCTTGTCATTCTTCCTGAATTCAAGACTAGTGGAACCCATTTCCTTCGATGATGATTGCTATAGATAGAGTTTGTCTTCACCTCAGCTCCGATACCATGTAAAGTTTTGTAGATGTTCTATGCTAGTAGCAATTTCACTTTTCTTTCAGCAATCATACAAGTAGGTAAGCAAAATGCAGATAGAACATATAAGTAGATCTTACAGAAGACAAATCAGAAACAGGAAAATGTGTGTATTCGTTTCGGCGGTCAACAGGATGCTTCAACCAGCAAAGTCTCCTTTGGTCAGCCAGCCCAGCATGTGTCACAACAACCCTCCAATCTGTAGATGAGTCAACCCAAGTCAACTCTGCAAAAGTCAACGCTGTCCCGAAAAGTCAACGCAGGGGCAGCAAGCTAAAAGTCAACGCAGCAGCAAAACGGTCAACCCTTTGACCTCGATTTTTGTGCCAGGTAGTACGGCCTTCATAAATCGAACCTTCCACAAGTTTTCAGCTTGTTTGGACCAAGCGTTGACCAAAGTCAACACTGGTCAAAGTTTCTGCGAAACCCTAGCAGCAGAAAATCCGTACTTCAGCTCAGCCGTACAATTTGTCCTCTTCGTCCTTCACACGTGTGGCTGAAACTTGTCTTTAGGTAGCTCGTACTATTTGATGAGAAGAGAAGATGATGAGTTGTGTTGATCATCAAATGCTCTTCAACTTTTCCTGTATTTATATCAATCATGAGGGTGTGTGACACATCTGTTGGGCATGCGAGCCTACATTACAAAACTGGCCGACCTTGCACATATAATTTATTAAAATTAATAAATTCAAAATATAAGTTCTGCTCATCGGATTAAGACATATTTTATATGGATTTTACATCTCTCAGAAAGAGGAATCCAACAAAAATATTAGCTTCTTAATCTGAGCATCAGAACATGGAGTTTGGACCTAGTTGTCCAAATTTAACAGTCATCCAGCTATCTCTGCTTTGTTGGCTCTGCTCTACTATAGAAGAAATAATAATAAGATATGATCGAGAGTGAGTCACAAAGACCTTTCCACTCTCCACTCACCCGAAGTTAGTTTAGAGGTAAAAACCTCAACCAGACTTGATCCTAGATCAAGTTGTTGGGCACATCCCATCCTAGATATAGAGAGTACGACAATACATGATGCATCCATCGGTAATGTTATGGTCTCTATCCTCATTTGTCGACTCATTGGCCAGATGAGAGGTACATCCCATGAGTTTGTTATGAATAAAATGATATAAGTAATGTAAACAATAAATAATGATTAGTTAATTAGTAATTAGGTTGAAGAGGCATGTCTAAATGGGACATGACCGTCGTGAAGAGGCGCCAAACCTAGGTATATAAGCGGGACTCATTCGTAACATCAATCATTTTGTTGAGATTTTGTGTATTTGGGGTAGTATCAGTTGTGCTCTAGGTCCCAAATTTTGAGGAAGGACTAGAGTTCACCTGATCTACAAGACCCAGAGATGGATTTGGGAAATTTCATTTGATTTAGGAGATATTAAATTAATTAATTATTTTAATGTATTTCCCAAGTTAAAACTTAGGAAAATAAAATAATTAAAGTGAATTTAATTAAACATGTGATGAAATTGTCTTAAGTCATATGGATCAAGCTTTCTTTTGATCTTAGCCATTGATTAAAGATTTAATCTTGGCCATTGATTTGTCAACGAGAAAAGTATAAAGGAAAGGCTTGGGGTCATTTGTAAGACACACAGAGGCAGAGCATTGAAGCTAAGCTGAGATTCTAGGGCGGGGTTGCTAAGAATTCTCAAGTGCTTCAGTTGCAGAGAGGGGAATTTAGACCAAGGGATGATCTGATCCTGGGGTCTATAGTACACAAGAAGCAGAGAAGAGATCAGGAAAGACAATGTAGAGGAAGGTAGCAGCAACAATAGCAGACGGCAGCAGCAACAGGTGGCAACAACAGCAGCAGCAGACGGCAGCAGACGACATCAGTAGTAGTAGCAGACGGCAGCAACAGACAACAGCAGCAGCAGAAAGGATAACGTGATTTTCAAGAAACCCTTTAGGGGTTACGCAGAGACCCTTAGGGGCAGCGTAGTGACTGCGTCACCTAGTCTTGGGTAACACAGTCCCTTGCAGTGACAACGCTGATCATTTGGAGGCCTTCAGAGGTTGACGCAGTGTCTTTCCGGGGCAGATCTGGGGTTTCTAGGCCTAGATCTGGCTGAGTTCCGTACATCCCGTTTGAGGGTGTGGATTAGTCAGTATTGTTGGTCTTAGATCAGAAAGGTGCTGCAGATCTAGAGTTTTCTCTGTAGGGTTTTCCAGATCTGGAACCCAGAGTTTTGTTTTAAAAAATATTCTTAATAATAGAACCCTCCAACAGCCAGAGACTGGTTTTCCCACATTGGGTTTTTCTGGGGATAGTTGTCGAGAAATAACTGTCACTTTGTCTATGTGTGCATGTGCTTATTCTAGATCTGAATTGGTAGAGATCTGTTATGTGTTTTGCTTTGATGTTAACATGAATTTATTCAGTTGATAACTTGTATAAGTAGGAGAAGCTTAACCGAATTAACAGAAATAAATTCTGCATAAGAATTAAGATTCAGAAATTTCTACATGGTATCGGAGCAATTGCAGAACTAGAGGGTAATCAGCTGAAGCATCTGAAGGATCTAGCTGCAGAAAGCAGCTGGAAAGGCAACAGAAAAGCAGATTTGGAGGGACAGCGCAGTTTTCAGGAGGAGATTCACGCAAAGGGAAGGGTGATGTTGTCCAGCGCTGTGTCCTAGCAAGCCCACGCAATTACTGTGTAGAGGCAGCTCAGAAACAATGCTGGTTAGGTCTGAAGCCAACCAGTGTGATTCAAATCTGAATCTGTCAGATCCAGAAAAAAGTCTGAAGAAAAGTTGTAGAAAATTCAGAGGAGCTGGTGGGGTTAAAATTCTGAAGTTTTCAGATTTTTAACCTTACCACAAGTGACAAAGTTTGGGAAGAGATCAGCTTCTCAGAGAGTTTCTTGCCAAAGGAAACTTGCAGTTTGGTCAGAGGATCAAAGAAGAAGCTGAATCATAGTTGATTTGGTAGATTTCCAAGGAGGGAAATAAAGTGTCAGAGGGAGCAGAGGGTTCCCAGTTCCAAAAGGACCCTAGATCCAATATCTCTAGCATAGAGAAGAGGAGCTCCAACACATTTTGAGCAGATGGGTCCTCATGGACTGCGTGATCAAGATAGGCTAGAGGGCCTCTCAAACTTTTCAGTGTGGAAAGCAATGATCGTGATTGTTCTTGAGGCATACAGTCTAAGAGACCATGCAGAGCAGACCCTAGCCACATCGATAGATGCGGATCTCCTACGGAAGCATAGAGAAGCTGCTGGGCATGCCAAGCGGTTGATAATGGACAGTATCAAGGACCATATTGTACCACACATAGCTAAGAAGAGGACAACTAATGAGATGTGGAAGGCCTTGACTTTCCTATATGAGGGAAAATCAGTCCAAAGAAAGTTGCTGTTGGAGGCCCAAATGAGGTCATTCATGATGACCAGGGGAGAAGACATCGAGCACTTCCTCTTCAGATTGCAGTCAATCAGGGATCAGCTGACTGCAACGGGTGCAACCGTAGATGATGCAGTGATAGTGAGGACTGCCCTCAATGCAGTCATGGATGAGTGGGAAACCTTTGTCCAAAGTATCTTGGGCAGAGCAGACCTCCTAGATTGGGACAGCTTGTGATCGATCCTGCGGCAATAAGAACTACGAAGGTTCACCAATAAGCAGCACAGCCTTGCGTTGAGCAAGGTTAAGAAGGAAGAGGAGGAAGATGCAGCCTTGGCATCGAAGAAGCAACCGAAGAAGAAGAAGGATCTTTCTAAGATCAAGTGCTTTCAGTGTGGCGAAATGGGACATTTTGCTATCCATTGTCCATAAAAGAAGAAAGACAAGGAAGCATCTTCTTCCAAAGCAGCGGTGGTAGATGATGGATCAGGAGATGATGTAGCCATGAGTGTTCATGAACCATGGAGGTGGGGTGACATGGACATGTAGAAGAGCTACATGGAAGTAAGGCGGGATCGTTGAGCAGCTCAACTCTTGAATCAGAAGTGAGCTACGACAGCCTTAAGACAGTAGCGGGACAAGTGGAGCAGTGGGTGCATAGATCATAAATGAGGCAGAGGTGGAGGCAGATCTGGAGGCTGGGAGGGGCAGCGCAGAGCATAGTGGCAACAACGTAGAAGCAGTAGCAGCGTAGAGAGCTTCAGAGGGATAGCGCAGTGCAGCAGGTGCGTGATAGATTTCAGCACAAGGAGTTGATGTGACTTCAGTAGTGCAGAGGGAGTCTGATTACGTAGGCAGAGCTGTAGCTGTGCATCGTTCTTTAGATGCCAGCACTAATTTGTAGCTTATGGAACTTCAGTGATGAGGATGTAGCCCATCAAACTTGTTTGTCAAAGATTGAGCAGGAGATTCAGTTGTTACTCTCAACAACTGAAGTTGCAGTGCAACAGATCAACAGTGACAGTGCTATGAGCAACACAGATGCAGCATATTGAGAGGGAGCTGCAGTATAGTGGTTGCAGTGGTAGTGGCAGAGTCATGGGCAGCAGTACAGAATGGCAACAATAGTGCAGAGTTGAGTGGCAGGAGGCCATGCTTCAGCAAAGCACAGAACCAGTGCCCAAAATCATGTAATGCATAAGTGTGATGTATTGCTAGAGCACACCCTTGATGCTAAGAGGGAGTGTTGATATTTTGTCTATTTGGGGTAGCATCAGTTGTGCTCTAGGTCCCAAATTTTGAGGAAGGACTAGAGTTCACTTGATCTACAAGTCCCAGAATTGGATTTGGGAAATTTCATCTGGTTTAGGAGATATTAAATTAATTAATTATTTTAATGTATTTCCTAAGTTAAAACTTATTAAAATAAAATAATTAAAGTGAATTTAATTAAACATGTGATGAAATTGTCTTAAGTCACACGGATCAAGCTTTCTTTTAGTCTTAGCCATTGATTAAAGATTTAAACTTGGCCCTTGATTTGTCAACGAGAAAAGTATAAAGGAAAGGCTTGTGGTCATTTGTAAGACACACGGAGGTAGAGCACTGAAGCTAAGCTGAGATTCTAGGGTGGGGTTGCTAAGAATTCTCAAGTGTTTCAGTTGCAGAGAGGGGAATTTAGACCAAGGGGATGATCTGATCCCGCGGTCTAGAATACACAAGAAGCAGAGAAGATTTCAGGAAGGATAGCACAGAGGAAGGCAGTAGCAACAGCAATAGCAACAACAGCAGCTTGGACAACGTGATTTTCAGGAAACCCTTCAGGGGTTACGCAGAGACCCTTAGGGGCAACGTAGTGAGTACGTCACCTAGTATGGGGTAACGCAGTCCCGTCCAGTGACAACAATGAGAATTTGGAGGCCTTCAGAGGCTGACGCTGTGTCTTTCAGGGGCAGATTTGGGGTTTCTAGGCCTAGATCTAGCAGAGAATTGGTAGATATCTGCTATGTGTTTTGCTTTGATGTTAACTTGAATTTATTCAGTTGATAACTTGTATAAGTAGGAAAAGCTTAATCGGATTAACAAAAATAGTTTATACATAAGAATTAAGATTAAGAAATTTCTACACATTCTTCATACATTTTAATAGATAATATTTGTATCCTCAGTGGATATTTTCATATTCCAAGTCTTCTGGAGTATTTAACGAGAACTACGAACTTTGTTCACTGCAGAGTCCTGGACTACATGGTAGGATGCATGTGGGGCAAGTGAGGCTCCAAGACCAGGAGCCAACCTCCATAATCCATCCCGCCGACCATTGAAGGTTCAGTTGCCGCCCGCCATAGATAGGGTTTTTTCATCTTGACTTCTTGATAAGTGTAACCCCCATATTGTTATTATTGTGTCCTTACATTATTATTGTTAGGTCGGCTAGGATTATATTGTGACTCCATGGACTCCTATATATAGAAAGGAGGTTTTGTCATTTGTATCATCCAGGATTTGTTAATTTATGTAATGTAAAGGAGGTCGCCCCCTCGAAGTGGCTAATTTCTAATGTGTTGATGTCACTTTTCTTCTATTTTTGGGGCTGGTTTCATAACAAGAAATGTCTAATTTTTTAGTCATGTTGGAAAATCATGATCTTTGTCATTAATATCACCCTCTAAGCATTAATATCCAAATGTATCTTTGTCATTACCTCTGGATATGTATAGAGATCTTTGTCATGAATATCATCCTCTAAGCATTAACATAAGATAGAAAAAGCATAGCATGTCAAGTCAAGATTTTGTTTGAGTGATAGGTACATTTTTAGTGGGGTCATGATAGAGGAGTTCGACAACCAATGTCACTAACATCAATGTACATAGGGGGATTAGTGCTCTTGATTAAATATGAGTATCATAGCCTAATACATGATAAAATTCAGTGGAAACATTGCAATCCCCCCAATCCTGAAATTTAGAAAAATTGATAAGTATGGTGGATTTTGAATGAGATCTAAAATTCTACATTCTCCATATGAAATCCAATGAGATCAGAACCACTCTCAAACATCCAGAGTCATTTCATGGTAATGTTAAAAATTTAAGGAAAAGGATGAAAATGAAGATTAAAGAGGATGTCACTTTCACTTCAAGAATTTAACATTACCATGAATCACATATCAATACTAGGGGCATAGGCTTGATCATTAGGCCGCGCCACTCAAAAATCACAGTTTCTTTGAAAAAAATTGCATTTGGAATATTTTTGCAAAAAAAAAATTGCAAAAAAGGGTGGGGAGCAAAAATTTCGCTCCCGAAAATCGCTCTTTGCAGGAGTGATTTCAGGAGCACGCTCTTGGTTCGCTCCCGAGTTGCTCCTGAAGGAAGCACGATTCAGGAGCTGGTTCGAGGGGGCAGAGCCACTCCCCTACAACCCTGCACAAAATGAAAAATAAAAATAAATAAAAATTAAAAATTAAAAATACATCTTTGGTTTTATGGACTGGTCACTGCACATTATTTTCTTTAGTTAATAGTAAGTAGTATATAAGACAGATTACAAGATTATTGACATTGATGCTACCCTGGAGTGGATCAACCTAAAGTAGAAATGGAGTACTGAAAATAGGATTGATAGAAAAGCCACCAGACTCAACGCAGTGTAGAACCCACTTTGGCCAGAGGGTAATACTTGACCTTTGACTCACCAAATATTGGAATGAATTTTGACCAGCCTCATGAAATATAAGGCAGACTGTTGGTTTATTGGCATTGATGCTATCTTGGAGGGGGTCAAAACAAAGTTGCAATGGACTCCACAAAACAGGATTGAGAGAAAACCCACCAGACTCAACTCAACACAAAACCCACATTGGCCAAAGGGTAATTGCTGACTTGTGACTCAACAAACTCCTAGTGGTCAACTTGGGAAAGACTCTGTCACTATAAAAATATAAGAAAACTTAATAGTAAATACCCAAAATAAAAGTAGGAAAACTTTAAAGCAAGTTTGAGGATCCCCGACCTTACATGAGCTGCGGGATAACAACCGATTATAATTTATGGCTCTGCCCTTGACACTACAAAAATTCAATAAAATAAATCGAATTCCAAACCTATTGTGGTGAATGGTCTTCTGCGTTGTTGCTATCGTTGCTTAGTGATTCGTGAATTGTCCTTTGCGTTGTTGCTATTTTTTGCTGGTGAATCGTCGCCTGTGTTGTCGCCTAGTGAATCGTCCTCTCAGTCTGTCGCTATCCTTGTGCCAATGGCCGACAAACTCATAGAAAACCTTATGCGGTAGGCGCTGTTGTCTCAGTCTTTCGCTATCCTTATGCCAATGGCCAACAAACTCCAGAAAAAGACAATGGGGGACCACACATCCAATTAATCCAAAAATAAAAACCTAAAACTAAAGTCAAACAAGTAAAAACTACGTTGAACAAATGTTGAAATCCGGAATTTACATGGGATTCGTTTTCGATTTGCGTGATCCGTTTCCAACAAATAGAAATTCGCCACATGCCAATTCTTTGACGGATCCGGATCCGGATCCAGATTCAGATTAGATCCGTGGATCCTGGACTCCTAGGTGATGGATCCGGTAACATTGTGTGTGGGTTATTCCAAAGTCATTGACTTTTTTTCGCACTCTGCTATCAAAGATATATTAAATCAAATTGATTGCTTAGGGATTCGTGCCAGATGGGTGATGAAGATTTAGGATATGGTCTTGAGATTAGACCAACCAAGCTTGTTAAAGGTCAGGGATTTGCTCAAGCGTTGACATAAAGTAATGAAAAAGCATTGGAGTTAGTTTGTCAAAATGGCATGGATGAAGCTTTCATTTCCCCCAAGCTTCAGAAGTTGGAAAAGATCAAACGGTATAAAGATATTGTTTATTATTTGAAAAATCTCACTTGCCTTGATCACCTGGTTGCTCATAAAAGGAGAACTCTTAGGCTGAAGGTATCCAAGTATTGCATTTGAAAAGATGGCCTTGGATGGAGAAATCCAGATGGAATAATACGCAGGTACATAGATGAAGATGAGGCTAAGAGACTCATCACAAAATTCCATGCAGGATTTTGTGGGGGGCATTTGCGGCAAGGACCATGGCTCACAAGATTTGATGTGTTGGATATTATTGGTCTACCATTTTCGCAGATGTGCATAAATTTGTCAGAAAATTCCAAGAATGCTAGTTTCACTGGAAAGCAAAAAATAGGAGCTTTACCTCTTCAGCTGGTCATAGAAGAGGGCCCTTTTCAACAATGGGGGTTGGACTTCATTGGCAAATTTAATCAGAATTCTAATAATGGTTATTCATGGATTTTGATTATGACAGATTACTTCACGAAGTTGGTTGAGGCCATTCCAACAAAGCATGTCGTTGAGAAGGTTGTCGTGGATTTGATTGAAAATCAAATTATCACTCGATTCAGTGTTCCTGCCAAATTACAACGGACAACGCCAAAGCTTTCAGTTCTTCCGAGTTCTCTTCTTTCTGCTTCAAATATGGTATCATTCTATCTCATTCTTCGAATTATTATCCCTAGGGTAATTGACTTGCAGAATCAAGTAACAAAAATTTCATAACCATCATCAAAACAATTGTGGGGGATAACAAGTGGTCTTGGGACAATAAAAAATCACAAAAAAGAGGGCTACCTGGAAAAGTCCTTTTGAGCTTTTCTTTGTTCTGGAGGTGACTCTACCTGCTCATCTCAAGCTTCCAACTTATCAACTTCTTCAACATTTTACAGATGACAAAGATGTAGTGCAGAAAATAATAGATCAAATTATGGAACTTGATGAGGCTAGCGGGAATACTTTTGATAACCTTTGTTAAGGCTAGGCCAAAACAAACAGAGATTTTGACAATCATCTCCGAACATGTCTTTATAGGTTGGCGATATTGTATTATTGTGGGATCGTAGAAATGAGAAACTTGACAATCATGGAAAGTTCGATAGTTCATGGAATTGTTGGAACAACTTCTTTCTATCAGAATAATTTGGAAGGCGATCTCGTGGAATTGCCAACAAATGGGAAGAGGCTCAAATTGTACTATAGGGATGACATCGGATGCCATGGGGCATTCTTTGTATTGTATTTCTAACCCTACTCTCTTAGTTAGGATTTTATTTATGTCATTAGTTAATTTTCTTTCATGCATTTATATTTGATTTTTTTTACATTTTGATATGTTAGTATATTTTATCTATTCTAGCAGATGTTCAATATATACATGATTATTTTAATTTTGAACGGATATCTATGTTGCCAGGAAACGTGGGGACAAGGACGGGTACAGGGACAGGGACAGGTGCGTCATTTTTTGAAACAGGGGGCGTGGGTTCGTCGGGTATATATATATATATATATATATATATATATATATATATATGTATGTATGTATGGATTTGTATAACTAAAATATTTATGATTTAAACTTTAAAGATTTATGTAATATTCCCAATTACCAGTAGCTAATTGTAATATTAATTTTGGCCAGTTTTGCTGTGATAATTATTCCCTTAAGTCACTTGAGTAAATATTACTTGACAGCGTGGGGTCCATGAGGGTGAAGTGGTTGCGTGAGGGAAGAGGCAGCGTGTGCAGCGTGGGCCTATGACAGTGCAGTTGAGTGGGGACAATGTGGGCCAAGAGGGACAACGCAGTTTGGTGGGGCTCGGGTGAGAGCAAGGCTCTCAAAGCATAAAAAGGGGAAGAGGCTCCTCATTCTCTCATTCTATTATGCATCTCTGATTTCTATCTTTTGACATTGAGCACACTTTTGCTATTGAGCGAAGTCTGCAAGTGTTGTTCAGCACATCGGGTGCCTCCGAGCGGAGATCCCAACCTCAGCCTTTGGGGACTTTGAGTACTCGCTCAAGTGAGGAGATCTATCCATCATTTTTAAGGAGGGAGCCATAACATCTTCAGCCAGGATCACGTAGCTGCTTGGAATGCGCAGTCTCTTGGAGGGAGGTAGTTCCGGGAGTGAGGAGATATCAGGGATTTCAATTTGAGGATAGTGTGACGAGACCAACCCTTCACTAATCATCATTTTGATACAGGCGGAGGCCATCATTTGCATATTTATCATCCAGGGCCAACGTACTCACTAGGAGTGCGTTATTTTCAAAGGGAGGTCAAATTCCGAGGTCAGCCATTCCGGGATTCCTTCCTGGGTTTTTCCGGGTTATTGGAGAAGAGCTCATTTCCAGAGTTTCACATTTTTCTGAGCAAGGTAACAACCCCAAAGAGCTATTCTGTTCCTGCAGTAGCAGCAGTTCGGCAGCGGCAGCAGCAGCGACTGGAGATTACGCAGTCCATGACAAAGTAGCCATTACTTGAGCATTTCTGAGACTATTTCCAGCTTGTCTTGTACAAGCCAAGGTGCCATCATTTTGATCACCTTTGTACTCATTGTTATCTTTCAGATATATAATAAAATGGTTCAGCGTTTCTCCATATTTGCATTATTTGTATGATGTCTCTCTATTTGCTGTAGTTGCTTGTTTATGTTGCTTTGTATTATTGTTTATTTCTATCCGGAATATTACAGTGGTATCAGAGCTGATAGACTTGGCTCTGCCTATGGAGCAGATTAGTCTATGACACCAGCAGGAAAACCATATATCACTTACTGGGGAAGGAAGTACAAGGACCAAGAGCGGAGGCTTGAGACCACTTTTGGAGAAGGGGACTACGTTCCAGTGGTGGACGCAGAGGAGGAAGAACCAATGGCAGAGGATAAATATGAAGGGAGGGAGTTTGCACAACTCCTCTTAAAGTCTGTGCAAGAGCTATCGAGGAGGATCGAAGAGATGGGGCAGAAGTTACCATGGAACAGAAACAACGTGAAAACCAAGGGGTTTTCACATCGGAAAAGGATCTGACACTTCCCACCATTTGCAGGAGCAACTCTCAGCGCAACAGGTTGTGTCACTTACTCCCCCACGTTCCACGATGCCCACATTTCTGGCTACAGACACCGAGATGGGAGGACCTCAAGCGCTGGAGCCAGTTCATATGGGGGATTATTTTGCAGTATCAGTCCTATGGGCGAGAGTTTGGAGAAGATCTCACTATCCATGATTTTGTTCAGCTCAAGGACAGTCGACCTCGTAACCAAAACAGAGGGGGTAGATACACACAGGATGGGGACGTACAGCGTACAGTGGGCAGGTTTTTCTTCCCAACATTTGACGGGTCCTCAAAATGTTTGGCGAAGGCTTAGGTGGAGAAGCTGGACATTTATTTCCAGCTCAATCAGATGGTAAAGGGAGAGGCCATCATGGTGGTAGCGCTGCACCTTGAGGGAGAGGCCCATGACTGATGGTTCCACGGGATGGCCATGCTGGGTCACTCAATGGTCTCCGAGGGATTTAGAAGAGCACTTTCTTGAGCTGACCAAGCTCAAGTAGACCAGGAACTCAGAATCGTACATTTCTGATTTTTTGAGGCTTTCGGTGATGGTGCCCGACTTGTCCTCAGCCAGGAGGATCTACATGTTTATTGACGGGTTGGCAGAACGTCTACGTGGGCTAGTCAGATCCACGAGGCCTGCTACACTCTAGGATGCAGTTTGGAGGACCAGGGATTTGTAGGATGCTCTGCCCACGACCAGAGCTCCTTTCCCCTAGAGACCGGCATTTTAGCCGAAGGGGAAGGACACGGGGGTTCCACTTCCGAGGGGGAACCAAGGCCAGGGGCCTTTGGACGATGATACCCAGAGAGACTTGAGACAGAGGAAGCTATGCTTCACATGCCGGGAGCCATGGGCACCGAGACATCGATGTGCCACGGGAAAGGCACACTACATAGAGGTCTTATCCAACAGTGACGGGGAAGAAGATGCATACGAGGAGATAGAGGCAGGGGGCAGCGCTGTGGTACAAAGAGGGGATCATCCACGACCTCCACCCCTAGGAGCAGGAGGGACAACATTTGCACCTACTGGAGGAGTATTTGCTTCTTTGCGAGGGGTTCCCAAGTATTTGACACTGTGTGTCCGGGGCACCGTTCATGGACAATGTGTTTCAATGCTAGTTGATAGTGGGGCATCTGGTTTAGGAGATATTAAATTATTAAATTATTTTAATGTATTTCCTAAGTTAAAACTTAGGGAACTTCAATAATTAAAGTGAATTTAATTAAACATGTGATGAAATTGTCTTAAGTCACACATATCAAGCTTTCTTTTAATCTTAGCCATTGATTCAAGATTTGATCATGGCCATTGGTTTCCCAACGAGAAAAGTATAAAGGAAAGGCTTGGGGTCATTTTTAAAGACACACAGAGGTATAGCACTGAAGCTAAGCTGAGATTCTAGAGTGAGTTTGCTAAGAATTCTCAAAAGTGTTTTAGCTGCAGAGAGGGGAATTTAGGCCAAGGGGATGATCTGATCCCGGGGTCTAGAATCATCAAGGGGCAGAGATTAGCTCAGAGAGACAGTGCAAAGAAGCAGGGGAGCTGCAACAGCAAGGACAACGTAGTCCCTCAAGGACAACGTGATTTTCAGCAAGAATCCCTTAGGGGTTACGCAGAGACCCTAAGGGGCAGTGTAAGGACTGCGTCACCCAGTCTGGGGTAACACAACCCTTTCTCGAGTAGCGCTGAGGGACGCAGAGGCCGACGCAGAGGCTTTTCGGGACAACGCTGGGATTTCTAGGCCCTAATCTTGGCTGAGTTCTGTAAATCCTGTTTGAGGGTGTTGATCGGTCATTATTTTGGCTTTAGAACAGTCAGTGAGCTGTAGATCTATTATTTCTCTGTCGGGTGTTCCAGACCTGGAACCCACATTTGTTGTATTAAGAAAATTCTTAATAATAAAACCCTCCAGCAGCCAGAAGATTGGTTTTCCTGCATTGGGTTTTTCCGGGGACTATTTGTCTAGAAAATATCTGTCACTTTCTCTATGTGTGCATGAACTTGTTCTAGATCTGAATTGGTGAAGATTTGTTATGTGTTTTTCTTCGATTTTAACTTGAATTTATTTCAGTTAATAACTTATCTAAGTAGGAGGAGCATAACCAGATTAACAGTAAAGATTTATGCATAAGTGTAAGATTCATAAATTTTCACATGGTATCAAAGCAATTTCAGATCTAGAAGGGTCACCAGCAAGAGACTGAAGGTTCTAGCTGCAGAAAGCAGCTGGAAAAGTAGCAGAAAAGCAGATATGAAGGGACAACGCAGTTTTCAGAGGCAGATTCACGCAGAGGGAAGGGTGACGCGGTCTAACGCTGTCTCCTAGCAAGCCCACACAATCACTGCGCAGAGGCAGCTCAAAAACAACGTTGGATTGGTCTGAAGCATGCCGATGAGATGCAGATCTGAATTTGTCAGATCTAGAAAAGACTAAATATTAGCTCCAAAAATGCAGAAGGTGCCGGTGGGGTTAAATTTCTATTGTCTTCAGATTTTTAGCCTAAGCACAAGTGACAAAGTGCGGGAGGAGATCAACTTCTCAAAGAGTTTCTAGCCAAAGAAACTTGCAGTTTGATTAGAGGATCAAAGAGCGCTGAATCGTTGTTGATTTGGCAGATTTCCAAGAAGGGAAATCAGTTGTCAGAGGGAGCAAAAGGTGCTTGTTTCGTCAAGGGCCTTAGATCCAGTTCTCTAGCAAAGAGAAAAGGAAGTTCCGACACTTTTCTGAGCAGATGGCATCTCATGGACTACGCGATAAGGACAGATTGGATGGCGTCTCCAACTTTTTAGTTTGGAAAGCAAGGATCCAGATAGTCTTTGAGGCATATAATCTTAGAGATCATGCAGAGCAAACTCTGGCCATACCGACCGATCTGGATCTCCTTTGGAAGCATAGGGAAGCTGCTGAGCATTCCAAGCGGCTAATCATGGACAGAATTAAGGACCATATTGTACCATAGTTAGCTGAGAAGAAGACAACTAATGAAATGTGGATGGCCTTAATCTCCCTATATGAGGGAAAATCTGTCCAAAGAAAGATGATGTTGGAGACACAGATGAGGTCATTCATGATGACCAAGGGAGAAGACATGGATCATTTTCTCTTCAGATTGCAGTCAATCAGAGATCAATTGACTACAACGGGTGCTAAGGTGGAAGACGATGTGATAGTCAGGACTGCCCTCAATGCAGTCACAAATGAGTGGGAAACCTTTGTCCAAAGTATCCTGGGCAGAGCAGACCTCCCAAATTGGGACAACTTGTGGTCAATTCTGCATCAAGAAGAACTCCGCAGATTCACCAAGAAGCAACACAACTCTGGATTGAGCAAAGTGAAGAAGGAAGATGAAGAAGATGCAGCCTTTGCATCAAAGAGGCAGTAGGGAAAGAAGAAGAAGGATCTGTCAAAGATCAAGTGCTTCTAGTGTGGTGAAATGGGACATTTTTCCAGCAATTGTCCTCAGAAGAAAAAAGACAAGGACACTTCTTCTTCCAAGGCTGTTGTGGCAGATGATGGGTTAGAAGATGATGCAGCCATGAGCGCTCATGAACCACGAAAGTGGGGTGACATGGATATGTAGAGGAGCTACATAGTATAAGGCGGGATCCTTGAGCAACTCATCTCTTGGATCACATGCGAGCTACGATAGCCTTAAGACAATAGCGGGACAAGTGAAGCAGTGGGTGCATAGATCACAGATGAAGCAGAGGCAGATCTGAAGATTGGGAGGAACAGTGCAGAGCAGAGCAGCAACAACGTAGAAGCAGCAACAGCGCAGAGGTTGATGTGACTTCAGTAGCGCAAAGCAGAGCTGCTTACATAGTGCAGAGCTGCAGTAGCGCAGAAGGCTTTAGAGGAATAGCGCAGTGCAACAACAATGTGAGAGATTTTAGCACAAGGGGCGGATGTGACTTCAGTAGTGCAGAGGGAGTGTGCTTACGCAGTGCAGAGCTGTAGCTGTGCGTCATCCTTCAGATGCCAGCATAGATCTATAGCCTATGGAGCTTCAGTGATGAGGATGCAGTGCATCTAACTTGTCTGTCAAAGATTGGGTAGGATATTTAGTTGTTTCTCTTAACAACTGAAGTTGCAGTGCAGCAGACCAGCGATGGCAGTGCTATGAGCAGCACAGATGCAACATATTGAGAGGGAGCCGCAGTACAGAGGTTGCAGTGGCAGTGGCAGAGTCACGGGCATCAGGCCAAGCATCAGCAGCACAGAACCAGTACCCAAAGTCTTGTAATGCATAATGTGATGTATTGCTAGAGCACACTCTTGATGCTAAGAGGGAGTGTTGAGATTTTGTTTATTTGGGGTAGCATCAGTTATTCTCTAGCTCCCAAATTTTGAGGAAGGACTAGAGTACATTCGATCTACAAGACCCAGAAATGGATTTAGGAAATTTCATCTGGTTTAGGAGATATTAAATTAATTAATTATTTTAATGTATTTCCTAAGTTAAAACTTAGAACTTAAATAATTAAAGTAAATTTAATTAAACATGTGATGAAATTGTCTTAAGTCACACGGATCAAGGTTTTTTTTAATCTTAGCCATTGATTCAAGATCTGATCATGGTCGTTGGTTTCCCAACGAGAAAAGTATAAAGGAAAGGCTTGGGGTCATTTGTAAAGACACACAGAGGTAGAGCATTGAAGCTAAGCTGAGATTCTAGGGAGGGTTTTGCTAAGAATTCTCAAAAGTGTTTCAGCTGCAGAGAGGGGAATTTAGGCTAAGGGGATGATCTGATTCTGAGGTCTAGAATCAACAAGAGGTAGAGATCAGCTCAGAGAGACAACACAAAGAAGCAGGGGAGTTGCAGCAGCAAGGGCAACACAGTCCCTCAAGGACAACGTGATTTTCAGCAGGAAGCCCTCAGGGGTTACGCAAAGACCCTAAGGGGCAACGTAAGGACTGCATCACCCAATCTGGTGTAACGCAACCCTTTTCGGAGCAGCGCTTTGGGACGCGGAGGCTTTAGAGGCTAACGCAAAGGCTTTCCGGGACAACGGTGGGGTTTCTAGGCCCTAATTAGAAATGGATTTAGGAAATTTCATCTGGTTTAGAAGATATTAAATTAATTAATTATTTTAATGTATTTCCTAGGTTAAAACTTAGAGAACTTAAATAATTAAAGTGAATTTAATTAAACATGTGATGAAATTGTCTTAAGTCACATGGATCAAGGTTTCTTTTAATCTTAGCCATTGATTCAAGATCTGATCATGGCCATTGGTTTCCCAATGAGAAAAGTATAAAGGAAAGGCTTGGGGTCATTTGTAAAGGCACATAGAGGCAGAGCACTGAAGCTAAGCTGAGATTCTAGGGCGGGTTTGCTAAAAATTCTCAGAAGTGTTTCAACTGTAGAGAGGGGAATTTAGGCCAAGGGGATGATCTGATTTCGAGGTCTAGAATCAACAAGATGTAGAGATCAGCTCAGAGAGACAACGCAGAGAAGCAGGGGAGCTGCAACGGCAAGGACAATGCAGTCCCTCAAGGACAGCGTGATTTTCAACAAGACGCCGTCAGGGGTTACTGCAGAGACCCTAAGGGACAGCGTAAGCACTGCGTCACCCATTCTGGGGTAACACAGCCCTTTCCGGAGCAACGCTAAGGGACACAGAGGCATCAAAAGCTGACGCAAAGGATTTCCGGGACAACGCTGTGGTTTCTAGGCCCTAATCTTGGTTTGAGGGTGTGGATTAGTCATTATTTTGGCTTTAGAACAATCAGTGTGCTGTAGATCTATTATTTCTCTGTCGACATTTCCAGATCTGGAACCCAAATTTGTTGTATTCAGAAATTTCTTAATAATAAAACCCTCCAGCAGCCAGAAAATCGGTTTTCCTGCATTGGGTTTTTTCTGGGGACTATTTGTCCAGAAAATATCTGTGTCACTTTGTCTATGTGTGCATGAACTTGTTCTAGATATTAATTGGTGAAGATCTGTTGTGTGTTTTGCTTCGATTTTAACTTGAATTTATTTCAGTTAATAACTTATCTAAGTAGGAGGAGCATTACCAGATTAACAGTAAAGATTTATGCATAAGTGTAAGATTCAAAAATTTTCACAGCCGTTTCATGGGCAGCTTTTGGCAGGAGCTCTTTCGTTTGGTGGGTACAAAGCTGACTCTGAGCACTAGTTATTACCCTCAGACGGACGGGAAGACAGAGATAGTGAACAAGTGCCGGGAAGGCTACTTGTGAAACTATGTCACTGGATAGCAAAAGACATGGCTACGCTGGCTACACTTGGGAGAGTACTGCTACAACACCACCTTTCACATGTCTATCGGTATGTCTCCGTTTTATGGTTTATATGGATACCATGCTCTGAATTTTGCTGATGTGATGTTTGGAGCTAGCAAGGCCCCCAGGGCCAAGGACTGGATCCAAGAGAATTAGGATATACTCCAGGCTCTTAAGGATAACTTAGCTACAACACAGAACCAACAAAAGCTGTATGTCGACAGGGGACGAGTAGAGAGGCAGTTTGAGGTAGGAGACTTAGTCTACCTACGACTCCAGCCATACCGACAGTCAACGCTGAAGCAGAAGGAGGTTGAGAAGCTCAAGCCCTGCTTCTATGGACCTTACAGGGTGATCCACAGGATTGGGGAGGTTGCATATGAGTTGGAGCTACCCACAGGTAGTAGGATCCACAACTTCTTCTACATATCATGCCCGAAGAAGGCATTGGGGCAGCAGGTGACTGTAACAGAGGAGCTCCCACCTACAGATGATGAAGGGCATTTGGTATTGCAGCCAAAAGCTATCATAAACACCAGGGAGAGACAGCTACGGAGCAAGACGGTAGAGAATACTTGGTGAGGTGGAGGAACTTGCCGGATGAGGATGCCACTTAGGAGAGTGAGAAAATCTTACAACACCCATCCTTGCAGTTGCTTGAGGACAAGAAATGTTTTGGCGGGGAGGACTTTAATATTCCCAATTAGCAGCAGCTAATTGGTAATATTAATTTTGGCCAGTTTTGCTTTTCTAATGTTAAAGTCAGTTAATAAAGTGGGTGATTTGACACATAACCCACACTTAGGAAATAATTATTCCCTAAAGTCACTTGAGCAAATATTATTTGACAGCGTGAGGTCCATGAGGGTGAAGTGGCAGCGTGAGGGAAGAGGCAGCATGGGCGGCGTGGGCCCATGACAGCGCAGTTGATTGGGGACAGCCTGGGCCAAGAGGGACATTGCAGTTTGGTGGGGCCCGGGTGAGAGCAAGGCTCTCAAAGCATAAAAAGGGGAATAGGCTCATTCTCTCATTCTATTATGCATCTCTGATTTCTGTCTTTTGACATTGAGCACGCTTTTGTTGTTGAGCGAAGTCTGCAGGTGTTCAGCACACCGGGTGTCTCCGAGCGAAGATTCCAACCTCAGCGTCGGGGGACTTCGAGTGCCCGCTCAGGTGAGGAGATCTATCTATCATTTTTAAGGAGGGAGCCATAACATCCTTAGCCAGCATCACACAACTGCTTGGACAATGCAGTCTCTTGGAGGGATTACGCAGTTTGTGGTAGAGGCAGTTCCGAGAGTGAGGAGATATCAGGGATTTCAGCCCGAGGATAGTGTGGAGGGACCAACCCTTCACTAATCATCATTTTCATACAAGAGGAGGCCATCATTTGCAGATTTATTATTCATGGCTAGCGTACTCACTGGGAGTGCGTTATTTTCCAAGGGAGGTCAAATTCTGGGGTCAGCCATTCCAGTATTCCTTCCTGGGTTTTTCTGGGTTATTGGAGGAGAGCTCATTTCCAGAGTTTCACATTTTTCTGAGTAGGGGAACTACCCCAAAGAGCTATTCCATTCCAACAGTAGTAACAATCCAGCAGTGACAACAACAACAACTGGAGATTATGCAATCCATGACAGAGCAACCATTCCTTGAGTATTTCTGAGAGTATTTCCAGCTTGCCTTGTGCAAGCCAAGGTGCCATCATTCTGATCACCTTTGTACTCATTGTTATCTTTCAGATATATAATAAAATGGCTCAGCGTTTCTCCATATTTGCATTATTTGTATGATGTCTCTCTATTTGCCATAGTTGCTTGTTTATGTTGCTTTGTATCACTGTTTATTTCTATCTGGAATATTACAATTTAAACATGCACATCATTCGACATTCAACATTTACATTGAAATTTCAAAATTACTAGTTTGATATCAAGTAAAAATCGGAGTTTAGACATACTTGTAAATATGGCCCCAAGCCAATTTTGCCCAAAACTCTGGTAGGGAAATACAAGGCCAAAAGTTACATTCTTGGCAAAAAATATAAAAAAAAACACAGTTAAAAGAGTGATTAGAAAATCAAGTGATGTTGGTTGGCCATGAGAGAATGTGGAGATTACAGTAGAAAAACAAGAGTTTGGAATCACAGTATATGGCAGTAGACTATTTATTGTGTTTTCTTCAAGATTCTAATACTTGTCATAGGGAAGCTTTCCCATCTTTGATATCATGGGTGTAGAAATTTATGAATCTTAATTCTTATGCAAAAATTATTTCTGTTAATCCGGCTAAGCTTCTCTTACTTATACAAGTTGTTAGCCATCAATAAAATTTTGTCATAAGTAATGATGGCTATAACAAGTCTTCCAGCCTTCAAGAAACAAATCTGGAGCAAATCTGTGAGTTCTTGAAGCCTTGCTGTGTCTCTTGTCCAAAAGACCCATCTCACTGATGTTTTCACTTAAAAATCCTTCAAAGAAGCCCTGTTGATTCAAAAAGAAAACTGCCTTGAAAGCCATAATTCCCACCATTTCTCCATTTCAAAATATTCCCTTCATGTCACCCATTTTCTTCATTTTACCCTTTATTTCCCTCCTAAAATTTCCTTTTTCCTTTATTATTCCTCCATTTCCTCAAGAAATCCCTTTAAAAACCTTCTAAATCTTCTTTTACTTGGTTTAAAACCCTTCTTTTACCCCATTGGAACCCCTCAGAACCCTTAAAAAAACTTCATTTCGGCCTAATTCCGCTCGTTTTAGACATTCAGGCTCAAGCGCCTTTCGGCTTAGCCCTAGCCCCTTTTTGTCATATAGCCTGGTCCTGTGACCAAGCGCTAAGCCCCATCGGCTATCGCATATCGCAGCCTCTCGATTCCGCTTTACCTTGCCGATGTCGCACCCCCGATAGACATTCTGCCGATGGAATCCTAACCGTCGATTTGCTTCCATCCGACGGTCCGCGCTTCATCGGCCATCGCAATCTTCTGTTCCGCCTTCCCTTTTCTCCGCAATGTGCATCCCGCCAAAAATATCCTGACCATCGATCCTCAAGATCCAACGGCTATTGGGGCTCCACCCTTTCTCGACCCCTCATCCACCATCTCCCCCCCGGAATCACTCCTAATCGTTGATCATAATCGATCAATGGCCCACACTTAACCCGATCCATTTCACCCCACTGATTAAAAACCTTTCGCTACACGACAAAGGTTGACGTAACCGTCAGGACCCACCATCCTCCTCCCGTGCATCTTTTCTCCCCTCGTGCTAAACGTCCACCGTAGATCTGTAGCTCGCAGATCGAACGGTCAACACATCGTTTCACGCCCATTCCACCCACACCCCCGCAGCGTGCAATTTGAACGCAAAATGGGCGGTTTTTGGGGGATATGCGTCAACTCCTAAACCTTATCGCGTTCCCCCCTGCCAATACCACTTACCGCTCGGGCCTCACGCGAAAACCATTCGCGGTTTTCTCAAAACCACCAATGCTTTCTTCGTGCTAAAACTCTATTTTAAACCTTGGTTCTTTGCTCTTCGCCATAGAACCTCCTCGCTACATGCACCCTCCTCCTCACTGCTCCTCCTGCCCCCACACAGCTTCTGCAAGCAGTTTAAACCCACAACGCAGGTTTTCATAACGTTTTTAATGTTTATTTGCAGGTTTTAATGGCGGGTTAATGTGCAGGCTCTCCCACAGTCAAGAAAAGTGACAAAGAGTCGAGGATGACGATCCTCGAAAGCTCAAAACAATGCGGAAAGGGGATAAGAAAGGGTTTATTCCACGTTTAAGGCGATGTGTCATGAGCATCGACCATTCATTCAAAACCCTTCAGTGTAGAAAGCCACCTGTACACCAACAAAACGGAAGAAACAATGAAGATTAGTGAAGAGTATCAGAGAGATTAAAGTTTAAAGGTTAAGTCAAAAGCATGAAAGATTAAAAGACTTAAACCATGCAAATTATAGATAAAGACAACATAGTGAAATTATGAAGGCAAAAAGTGAGATCGGGCCTTAACACAGTTTGATGATGAAATTAAAGGAAAGATTAGGCTAAAGCAACCTCGAACACATCAACATAGAGCAGTTATTCAATCAGAAATATCAACTGACTCCTTTGGCCAATTCTTATCTGTAAATACAAACAAACAGTTATTACACAAAAGAATATATTTTAAACTGTCATGATAGTTATTGTAAAAGATAAGGATGAAGCCTTAAAAGTCAATCTTTTCTCCTATCTGCCTCTCAGAAGTTAAGACAGAATTAATGAAACAAAGAAGTAGTTGCACCTATTCCTACCTTGTGCCTTGCATGGTTTTCAAGGCTAGGAACGCATTACTCTGTAATAAATGACATCTGAACCCTAAAAAATAGTTCCACCTCCTCAATTACAGTATAAGTACTACTGTGGAACTCATTGTATTGGGGGCATTTGGTGACTCTTTGAGGTAATACATAGCTCTGCTGAAGTTGAAAGGAAATTGATGTTCTGGAATTTGTGGATGTTTTGACCTGTTTGTTGATGGAGAAAGCTTTGTCATTGGATCCCTGAGCTTGGCTGTTGGTGATGTATTCTAATCTGTTAATGTTTTTCCTGTTTTCCATTCTGTTTCATCATTTCTTACTACAGTAGAGTAAAAAGTTTGGGCTAAGAAATGTCTCCTAGAAGCACCTTAGACCTATTTACTCTCCAATGTTTTATGTTTTCCTCTGCTGAGGCATTCCAGAGAATTCTTAATTGCTCTCTAGAACCATTATGCTTGTTTACTTCTTAAATAGTTAAATATAGTTGGCCTCAAGAATGATTTATGGTTTTCCCTGCTTACTTGCTGCCACTTGAAAACTGTTTCTGAAGTCTCCCTTTAAAGTACCATTGTTTACAGTCTGCCAAATAGGTTTGTTTTGATGATACCCTTTGTTCATGCTGAGATAATTGTTTTGAAGGTCTTTATAATTGTAATCAGAGATGTTTAGGAGTTTCCTCTTCTATGAATACAGTTATTTGTGAATCTTTTATGTTTTCTAAATTCCTTGAAGGTGAAATCTTTGGATGAAATAGAGCGTTCCTCGACTCGTAGATTTCATTTGAAAAGTTTATCTTGAAATTATTATTTGCTGAAGTGTGGTTTCTAGAATTTATGGTTAGCCCTGTCTATGAAATGCCTCTTCATGTTCAGATAATGTTTTAAGTTCCTTTGTTGAGAAGTACATATAATTAAGGATTCTTAATTGCCCTTAGTTCTACTTTTCATTCTAAACCTTTAATGTCGATTTCATTTCACTTGAAAGACTTTGTAGATCCACTGGCCAAGTTAGATTTTCCCTTTCATACCCTTGACCCATTTACAAACTTGTTACAACTTCCACTTGACTCCATTGCCCAATGACTTAGAGGTTCCCTTTTCTATCTATGTTGCCTAGATCATCATGTCCCACCAAACAATCAAACAAACTCATGCTTAATAACTAGCCTAATATCAACCTTTTACAAGCAAACAAGTCATATCTTTGCAAACAATTGAGAGATCCCTCTTTGAGACTTGGAAGGCTAGGTCCTAGAGCTGTAAAGATTGGTTCTAATGTTGCCTTGTCATTTAGTATGCCAATCTGCTAAATCACAGGACCCCAACACAAGTTATCAACTGAATAAATTCAAGTTAACATCAAAGCAAAACACATAACAGATCTCTGTTGAGATTTTGTGTATCTGGGGTAGCATTAGTTGTGCTCTAGGTCCCAAAATTTTTGGAAGGACTAGAGTTCACCTGATCTACAAGACACAGAAATGGATTTGGGAAATTTAATCTAGTTTAGGAGATATTAAATTAATTAATTATTTTAATGTATTTCCTAAGTTAAAACTTAGGAAAATAAAGTAATTAAACTGAATTTAATTAAACATGTGATGAAATTGTCTTAAGTCACATGGATCAAGCTTTCTTTTAATCTTAGCCATTGATTAAAGATTTAATCTTGGCCGTTGATTTGTCAATGAAAAGTGTATAAAGGAAAGGCTTGGGGTCATTTGTAAGAAACACAGAGGTAGAGCACTGAAGCTAAGTTGAGATTCTAGGGCAGGGTTGCTAAGAATTCTCAAGTGTTTCAGTTGCAGAGAGGGGAATTTAGACCAAGGGGATGATTTGATCTCGGGGTCTAGTATACACAAGAAGTAGAGAAGAGATTAGGAAACACAGTGCAGAGGAAGGCAGTAGCAGCAGCAGCAGACGTCAGCAACAGCAGCAGCATCAGACGGTAGCAGCAGCAGCAGACAGTAGCAGGAGCAGCAACAACAACAAGGACAACGTGATTTTTAGGAAACCCTTTAGGGGTTACGCAGAGACCCTTAGGGGTAGCGTTGTGACTACGTCATGCAGTCTGGGGTAACGTAGTCCCTTCCAGTGACAAGACTGAGCATTTGGAGGCCTTCAGAGGCATTTGGAGGTCTTTCAGAGGCAGATAAGGGGTTTCTAGGCCTAGATCTGGCTGAGTTCTGTATATCCTGTTTGAGGGTGTGGATCAGTCAGTATTGTTGGTCTTAGATCAGCCAGGTCCTGCAGATCTAGAGTTTTCTCTATAGGGTTTTCCAGATCTGGAACCCAGAGTTGTGTATTCAGAAATATTCTTAATAATAGAGCCCTCTGGCAGCCAGAGACCTGTTTTCCCACATTGGGTTTTTCCGGGGACAGTTTGTCTAGAAATAACTGTCACTTTGTCTTTGTGTGCATGTGCTTATTCTAGATCTGAATTGGTAGAGATCTGTTATATGTTTTTCTTTGATGTTAACTTGAATTTATTCAGTTGATAACTTGTATAAGTAGGAGAAGCTTAACCAGATTAACAGAAATAATTTTTGCATAAGAATTAAGATTCAGAAATTTCTACATGGTATCAGAGCAATTGCAGATCTAGAAGGGTCATCAGCTAAAGCATCTGAAGGATCTAGGTGTAGAAAGCAGTTGGAAAGGCAGCAGAAAAGTAGATCTGAAGGGACAATGCAGTTTTCAGGAGGAGATTTAAGCAAAGGGAAGGGTGACGCTGCCCAACGCTGTGACCTAGCAAGCCCACACAATTACTGCGCTGAGGCAGCTCAAAAACAATGCTGGTTGGGTCTGTAGCCAACTAGTGTGATTCAGATCTGAATCTGTCAAATCCAGAAAAAGTCTGCAGAAAAGTTGCAGAAATTCAGAGAGCTGGTGGGGTTAAACTTTTGAAGTTTTCAGATTTTTAACCTTAGCACAAGTGACAAAGTTTGGGAAGAGATCAACTTCTTAGAGAGTTTTTTGCCAAAGGAAACTTGTAGTTTGGTCAGAGGATCAAAGAAGACGCTGAATCATAGTTGATTTGGTAGATTTCCAAGGAGGGAAATCTAGTGTCAGAGGGAGCAGAGGGTTCCCAGTTCGAAAATGACCCTAGATCCAAGATCTCTAGCATAGAGAAGAGGAGCTCCGACACATTCTGAGCAGATGGCTCCTCATGGACTACATGATCAGGATAGGCTAGAGGGCCTCTCAAAATTTTCTGTATGGAAAGCTAGGATCCTAATTGTCCTAGAGGCATATGGTCTAAGAGATCATGCAGAGCAGACCCTGGCCACGTCGATAGATGCAGATCTCCTAAGGAAGCATAGAGAAGCTGCTGGGCATGCCAAGCGGCTGATAATGGACAATATCAAGGATCATATTGTGCCACACATAGCTGAGAAGAGGACAACTAATGAGATGTGGAAGGCCTTGACTTCCCTATATGAGGGAAAGTCAGTCCAAAGAAAGATGCTGGTGGAGGCCCAAATGAGGTCATTCATGATGACCAAGGGAGAAGACATCGAGCATTTCCTCTTCAGATTGCAGTCAATCAGGGATCAACTGAGTGCAACGGGTGCAACCCTAGATGATGCAGTGATAGTCAGGACTGCCCTCAATGCAGTCACGGATGAGTGGGAAACCTTTTTCCAAAGTATCTTGGGCAGAGCGGACCTCCTAGATTGGGAGAACTTGTAGTCGATCCTGCTGTAAGAAGAACTACGAACGTTCACCAAGAAGAAGCACAGCCCTGCGTTGAGCAAGGTTAAGAAGGAAGAGGAGGAAGATGCAACCTTGGTATCGAAGAAGCAACCGAAGAAGAAGAAGGATCTTTCTAAGATCAAGTGCTTCCAGTGTGGTGAAATGGGACATTTTGCCAGCCATTGTCTAGAAAAGAAGAAGGACAAGGAAGCATCTTCTTCGAAAGCAGCGGTGGCAGATGATGGGTCAGGAGATGATGTAGCCATGAGTGCTCATGAACGACGGAGGTGGGGTGAAATGGACATGTAGAGGAGCTACATGGAAGTAAGGTGGGGTCCTTGAGCAGCTCATCTCTTGGATCACAAGCGAGCTACGACAGCCTTAAGATAGTAGCGAGACAAGTGGAGCAGTGGGTGCATAGATCACAGATGAGGAAGAGGTAGAGGCAGATCTGGAGGCTGGGAGGGGCAGTGCAGAGCATAGCAGCATCGACGTAGAAGCAGTAGCAGCGCAGAGGTTGATGTGACTTCAGCAGCGCAGAGCAATGCTACTTACGCAGTGTAGAGCTGCAGCAGCGCAGAGAGCTTCAGAGGGACAGTGCAGTGCAGCAACAGCGTGATAGATTTTAGCACAAGGAGCTGATGTGACTTCAGTAGTGCAGAGGGAGTCTGATTACGCTAGCAGAGCTATAGCTATGCATCGTTCTTTAGATGCCAGCACAGATCTATAGCCTATGGAGCTTCAATGATGAGGATCCAGCCTATCTGACTTGTCTGTCAAAGATTGGGCAAGAGATTCAGTTGTTACTCTCAACAACAGAAGTTGTAGTGTAGCAGATCAGCAGTGGTAGTGCTATGAGCAGCACAGATGCAACATATTGAGAGGGAGCTGCAATACAGTGGTTGCAATGGCAGTGGCAGAGTCATGGGCAGTAGTACAGAATGGCAGCAGCAGTGCAAAGTTGAGTGGTAGGAGGCCAAGCTTCAGCAGCACAGAACTAGTGCCCAAAATCATGTAATGCATAAGTGTGATGTATTGCTAGAGCACACCATTGATGCTAAGAGGTAGTGTTGATATTTTGTGTATTTGGGGTAGCATTAGTTGTGCTCTAGGTCCCAAATTTTGAGGAAGGACTAGAGTTCATCTGATTTACAAGACCCAGAAATGGATTTGGGAAATTTCATTTGGCTTAGGAGATATTAAATTAATAAATTATTTTAATGTATTTCCTAAGTTAAAACTTAGGAAAATAAAATAATTAAAGTGAATTTAATTAAACATGTGATGAAATTGTCTTAAGTCACACGGATCAAGCTTTCTTTTAGTCTTAGCCATTGATTAAAGATTTAATCTTGGCTGTTGATCTGTCAACGAGAAAAGTATAAAGGAAACGGTTGTGGTCATTTGTAAGATACATAGAGGCAGAGCACTGAAGCTAAGCTGAGATTCTAGGGCGGGGTTGCTAAGAATTCTCAAGTGTTTCAGTTGCAGAGGGGAATTTAGACCGAGGGGATGATTTGATCCCGCGGTCTAGAATACACAAGAAGCAGAGAAGAGATACAAATGAGGGGTAGGAATTAGTGGACATGATGGTTCGTGAATGGATAGTAACACACAAATTTGGTTGGAGGGGGCCATTGACTAGTGAATAGATGCAATCAGGAAAGTACAACGACTCGGTGAAAATGGTGGAGTGAGGATGTCGGCTCGATTGGGTGACAGGATTATGGCAGGCAAATAGAAATGGCACCGACTCTGCCTATTAGCCATGATGGAAAACAAAGTGGCAGAGATGTCAAAGAACACAAAAAAGAAGGTGAGAATGAAGCATTGACTGGGGATGTGTGGCGATAGAGTTAGGTGCAGGGAATAGGAGAACAGGGATATAGGTATGTAGTGGACAGGGAGACGATGGAACAATGGAAGCGAGGGAAGACATTCGTTCAATAGAAAAATGACGCAGAGTTTTTCTAGGGCGACGCAGAAGATTGACATAGAGAGCACAGGCGGTACAACGAGGCACAAGCGAGAGGAACGTTGGCTGTGATACCAAATGGAGCAAACTTGATTTTATATTTTAGTTTAACAGATATATATATATATATATATTATTAGAAAACTAATTGATGAGTTTTATAGAGAAGACCCTTGGCTTATATACAACCTTATGTGCCTTTTCGTGAAATGGCATGATCTTCTGATCATGGCCTTTCCCTAATTTAACTATAATTACAAAATTACAAATTTCTACATAGCGACAATTTGGGTGACTCTCCCCTACCATGCGAGACACATATATCAACAAGGCTAAAAGGTACAATAAGAAAGCCATGAATGTAATTCTTAGTGCGCTGCTAGATCCTATAAAAGCCAAAGTTGATTGATGCTCATTAGCCATAAGTCTTTGGAGAAGCTGCATGATCTCTACTCAAAGAACGATGCAGGTCAAGATGAAAATAATAATGATGATTATGATTTGGATGAAGCAGATGAGGAAGAAGGAGTAGTAGATTTGGAAGCATGTTTCAACCATAAAAACTCATTTGCAAACCCTAAACTCTGCTTTGAAATTTATATGGCATTACATGTGGCATCATTGAAAATTTATAAAACCATAACTTATAGCAGCCGCATATTTTGCTTAAGTTGTCTAGGGATAGTGTTTGTACTTTGGTAAAAATTATCTTTAGCCCTCAAGGCTCTGCTAGTACCCTATCCAAATCATTAGGCCTCATGAATAACCTGGAATCCTTCTTATTGAAAATCCTTTCTGTGACCATTATAAGGAAGCCTCCCTTGTGGTTCAAAATTTCAAATACCACTAAATAGTTGGAGAAAGGCTAATGAAGTGATGGTGGTAGGCGATCTCTTATTGCCACAAGGTTTGGACTTGCCTAGTGAGGCTTTGCACTAAGGCTGCTAGATTTTACGATAATAGATAACACCCTTTGAGTATATTACTAAGATTTGCCCCCATCATGTCCCTTAAGGGATTGCATGGCATAGTTGAATTTGATTAGGTTTGGTTAAAGGTAGAATCATCCCCTAAATGTGGGTGAAGGATTTTGACATGGGCGTAGGGCATGCACTCACTACATCTGAAAGGGACCTTAGAATGGTCAGGAATTTTCTTATGCCTTAACTATTTACCAATATGTCAATGTAGTTTGGCAATACTCTTCTTTATGTTTATTTCTATAACATTTTCCATTACAATAGTGAAACAATGCATTTTTTTTTCTCTATCTATTGTTATAAATTTCACAATTGCATTTTCTCTCCTAGAAATGCTTCATTTGTCCAAAACATGATTGGTAAAAATAGAATTTTGGTCCATATTGAACCAACATTAGCCTTAACCTTTAACATGTTACTTCAAGGCTTTTTAGGTGATAGCTATCATACACCACAATCCTTCCCATTTGATCTCGGCTTCTTTAGATTTGAGGATGAAAGTGATGTTGTATCTGGCTAGTCGGAAGAATTGAGGGGTATAACCTAATCTACTCTTGAAAACCCTTTTCATTCATTGCTTTAGGGACTTTTCATGTTATTTAATTCTTGTGAAGTGTCCTATCAATTCTATCTTTGCATATTTGACCAATATTTCTTGGATTACCTCCGACTCCAGAAGACTTTTTATTCTTTCTTGATTTTGATCATAGAGATGTTCATTTTTCTTCTAAATTCATTTCTGGAGGGTCTTTAGTGTTGTGGTGGTTAGGGTTTTCTTCTGTGCATCAGCCTTGAGCAGTGTTTTGTCAACTTTGTGAATTTGGGTACTTCTAGATTGAGAGCATAGGGGTCTTCAAACTTGTTGAAATGATCTCAATCTCTGAGAATGAAAGTTGCTTATAGATTATTTTCTATGTGGCTTTTGTCATGATCTACTTTCAATTTTTGACCTTACCCCCATTTGAGGGTTTTGGGTCCTTTCATAATCTTAATTTTTTGATTAACATTATAAATCATCATAATGGATTGGGATTTTGACAGGTTTGAAACATCAAATAGAGGGTTGGGCCTTGAGCCTTGATATGATTGCTTATCTCCTAATTATGCAAGGGAGTACCTAGAGCTTTACCTTGTGAATCCATGATTCTTCTTACTTTTTGGGCCATATCCTTCTGATGCTTGATTTGATGAGTTTGGATCAGGATGTTTGATTTTTCGTCAGCAAGAGTGGCACTTCTTCTCAAGATTGATTTTCCTACTGCAGAGGGGCATTCCTTCATTCCTCTGCACATGACTGGGAGGGGGATCTCTCTACTCGCAACCAAGAATCTATGGTTTGCACTTGGGGAGGGAGTTTGTTCCTTTGGAATACCATATGAGATTGGGCTTCCTTGCTTCAGGATTTCCTTCATAACATTTTCCTTCTCTCCATTCCCCTTCAACTTCCACCAATTCAGTACCTTGTTGTGAAGGAAAATTTCATTTGGACTGATAAGATTACGTAGGGTCCTTTGTTTAGTCAAGAGGTTCCTCGTCTCTGTGAGGGTCAGCTAGTGTTTCTACAAAGTTTACCATGTGACCTGGTGCTGAATGTCTCCAAATCTCTCTAAGCTGTCATACCTTAGAATCTGTGAAAAACTTCCATCCCACCCCTCATATCGTAGAAATTTATAACTTATCGGAAATACATGACTTTCACACCTCGTCTCTTATCATAGTTTCCTGAAGAAGTAGAATGTCACGGTTATGCCTCTGAAGTAATATTATCAGAGTTACGGTTCTTTCATATGAATGATTATTCCTGCTTATGTTTCTGATAATAAATTGAGCGAATGTGCAAAACAAAATTGAGTATGAATACAACAAGATGGTCGATCCAACTGATTTTCAGTTCTAGTGTTTAGTTTCAGAATATAATACTATCTACAAGAAAATTGTCATTTTCTTTTGTGTAGGTATAATGCAGTATACTAGAACATGCTTATCATGTTAAATGTGGCATTTCCGAATTAGATTTCAACGATTGAAACTGCCTGGTGTAGGTTCTTGTGAACTAAAAGCTTGGTTGTATACTACTTATGTATGATGTAACATGAATGTCACCATCGGATTACCATTGAAATCTTAGTACTGGACAAATGCAAATTTGATCAGCAGAACTTCATTGTCTTTCATTATGTCTTTTAACATATTGCAACATCATTCTGGTTTGCTTCTGAAGGATGAAATTGGTCGTAGAAGTGGTGGTGGTAATGTTCTTGAAAGGGAACGCTATGCTATTGCTGCAGGCTTTGCCTTTGGCTTAGTAACATTGGGTAAGAACTGTCATGACTCATGTACATGGTTTTAATATTTACTTCAATCTTTATTTTCTTCCATGGTTTGCTTGGTTAAGTTTACTATATTTCTCCCATTGTCTGTTTTTATGGAGACAGCTGATTTTAAAATCTTTGGATGTGAATATTGCGCAGGACGAGGGAATGATGCATCTGGATTTGCAGAACCTATGGTTGATCGTCTATTTCAGTACATGTCAGGTTGCAGTGAACCACAAAATGTACGTTTACAACAAGGATTGGTCAGTTTGAGACACTGTTTTACTGTGGAGAAAAAAGAACATAAAATTGGAATTAACAATGATGCTAATGAATTTGAGTTCACTATTAGCGCATGAACTGAGGATACATTTTCAGTCAGTTTAATCAAACAAAATTCTGAAATTGACATTTTTTCAGGAATCATATGCGATGGAGTATGTATTGGATCCAGCTAGTGGTAATCAGGTATGTTAATTTCTGTGTTGTGTTTACTTTTTTCCAATTTCCATATGGGAAAATCTATCAAATGCAAATGGATTATAACGTCAGAAAGCTGGACAGATCCAAATAGCCTACATGAGAGGTTATTATGCATGTTGATTGCTAAGATGGTGCACACTCATTGTCTTAGGTAATGGATGGATTGATGGTGAATATTGATGTGACTGCACCTGCTGCAACAGTTGCTCTAGCTCTAATGTACTTGAAGGTAGGATTCATCTACAATATCTTTCTCAAGGATGTCCTTGGTTAATATAGTCTGTCTTTGTTTGGTTCATAGAAATGAGTGAAAAAATTGTATTTTCCTCATGAAATTCACATCACACATAAGTTAATTAACCTTGTATTTCAGACGGAATGCGAAGTAGTGGCATCAAGGCTTTCCATTCCAGATACTCATTATAGTCTGCAGTTTGTGAGGCCTGATTTCATTTTGTTGCGTGTTATTGCTCGCAACATGATTTTGTGGGAAAGGTATTGTGAAGGTTTTGCTATATTTATTTTGCATATGCTGATGTAGATTTACTGTACATACTTTGGAGTGATGCCTCCTAAAAACTGTAAATTTGCAGAATCAACCCAGGTGAGACTTGGATACAAGGTCAGATTCCTGATATCATCAAGGAAGGTGTTAGAATTATGGTGGATAATTCAGACGACATATCAGACAATATAGATATGGAAGCACTTGTTCAATCATTTGCTAATATTGTTTGTGGAGCTTGCTTTTCAATAGGTAAAACTCTCCATTTCTTTAGAGAAATATCTTTCACTCTCAACAGGATTGGCAAATTAAACTGGTACTGTGTAATAATTCCATTTAGCCAATTAGATTGTCATAGCTTCCTTCTCTAGCCTATGGAGGTGATTACAAACATAGCTTTAAGACTTGGGCTTGGATGTCGACTTGGCCACCTATCAACTCAGGTTTCCACTTGGACTTGGATTAACTCAGACTCAATGATTCGGTTTTAAAAAATATACATAAAATTTTAAATTTTAATAAAAGAATTATTTCTAAGATTCCAAACCTTGATTACAAACCATTAGAAACAAAATATGAAAGTTTGGTCATCTATATACCATGTGCAATGGGCCAAACTTAAAACATAATTAGGCACAAATTATCAGTGTTGAAAACATCTGCATCGACAAAATGTCGGTGAGGGTCCTGAAAGCATATTTTCTGCAACATTGGCGAAAAAATCGGCTAAAATCGGCAAACATTTAAAAATGCAAAATCTATTTTTTTCTTCTTCAGATTTTAAACATATAAAGCAACAACAACATGACATAAACACATTGGCGCATAAATATGAAGAAAGCACTGATATATATACTGTAGTGGATGTCAAATAAATTTGATACATCAAAGGCGATACCAAATCCTGCTGATCCCTGATAATTGTCCAATCAAGGACTCAAATGTGGAGAACCAATACAAAACATCACCTGTATAAATGTATCTCATCATCATGAGTTATATGTATCTAAACAAACCAAACTAGCAGCTAGCTATTTGAGATCAGTGCCTGCTCCCCCCTTTGATGGGAAAAGATGATGGGTTATTTTCTAGGCATGCCCCTAGTAGTAGAAGGCCCTGGTCCTGCACCTAATGTCAAACAATCATTGTTGGGTATGGAATTGTGCTCTGCTATATCTGTAGCAGATGGTGCTGATGCTCCCACATTCTCCTCCGCCTCCTCCTCCTATCCCTACCCCTACGCCTGCTCCTGCTCCTGCTCCTCCTCCTACCCCTGCGCCTGGTCTTGCTCTTGCTCCTCCTCCTCCTCCTCTTTCTCTTGCTCCTTCCTCAAGTCCTCCTCCTCTTGCTGCCCCTGTACTAATGGTTCCTCCTCTAACCATGTAAGTGACTCCTCCATGATGGGAACCTCAGACTCCACCCTCCACCTAGACAATACATCAATGTTGTCTAAGGAAGTGGCATCCACATTTAGTGGTTTCTCTATTTTCTTCACCTGTAGTTGGAGATTGTAATGGACATACACTAAGTCATTAAGGTGTGAGAACTCCAACCTATAAGAGTGTCATAAAAAAATTAATGAGTATTGACACTTGAGGGTCATAAATTACAATAAATGTAATTGCTCAGTTGAAACGCTGAAACTCAAAGTTATAACTTGTTGCGCTACTTTGAGTATATTTTCTCAAATACACTCCAATTGTGCTCACACCCCGAAGCGCTACAAGTCTGACTGAGGATTCCGATGGCCAATTTCTGCAAATTTGGTGCCCCTGCAACATAGCTTTGCCACCAAACATCTACAACAAAATAAAGGAAAGTTTAAAACTTAAAACGTAATTAAACTTTCAAATAAAACATAATTGAATTTAAAATAATCTAGAATTCTAAATTAGTACATTTTAATGAGTCATGACTTGTCACTTATGTGGCATGAAGATGGTCCTTTCACAAATAGCATCATCAAAGCCAAATAATCCAACCCCATCTAGATACATCTATATCTCGTGGTGGATTTTGTTGCGAAGCTCGAGATTAGGTACCATCCTATGAATATAGATATGGAGCCCTTCCATCACCTCACAATCAAAATCAAAGTTGCAGTTGTATGAAAATGTGGGCTTGTGGAAAAGCATTGTTACATGAATGGGTCGATGAACCATCCTTGTCCACCGACTATCAATCACATCCCATAGCGTCATATGTTTATTAAACCCAATGGAACCCTTGTCTGCATGATAAGCATGAATGGTCTCTTTGGCCCTATTTGTGGCCTCATATAAATAAGCCATTGTAGGTTTATCCCCATCTGCCAATCTCAAAACCTTTACTATGTTGAGTATGTTGTCATTGATGTCGAAGTAGGAGCAGGTGCAGTGGTGCAGGATGCAAAGTATGTTCAAGTATCGTCAATGATGTCAGGATTTGGGGACGATTAATGTGATAGGTCATAGGAGGACACAACTTGACCATGAAACCCTAGTCAGAGCATAAATCTTAATTGAAAGGATGAAACCCTAACCCTAGGGTTTGGAACCCTTGTGTAGATAATGATGACGTAGTTTGATGTCCTTGGGTCATGGTTGTTGTTGATATTGTAGGTGGAGGATGAAACCCTATTTATTAGTTGAAACCCTAGTCCTAAGGTTTGGGTTCCTTGGTCGATGGAGACACCTCGCGTTTGATTAGATTTTTGAAGCCACAAATCGGTGATTTGGTCCTAGAGATACCCACTATTAGATTCTCCTCGTCTTATCGATTTCGGTGGTATGTGTAGCGTCTCGTAGGCCTTCACAGTTTGTGAGATACGCTCAATTAAATTTCGTGACCCCAGTCAGTGGATCAAAACCCTAGAGGCGTGACGATGTGGAAGTGTCAATTGTGCGATGAGATGACATCAAATTAGTTATTGGATGATATGGAAGTAACCCCATTAATTTGATGATGTGGCATGACCTAAGACACATTGAATGAAGAGGTGCTAAAATGAAATTCTACTAGTTAGTGTTAAAACAAAAGGGGATTTTATTATTTTTTAAAGGACAAATAAGTAATGTTGATATGTCAAAAGTGAAGAAAAAGGTTGTGGTCCAAATAAATATTTGGGCAGCCCCATAACTACCCGTGGCCCTTAAGTAAATTGCTATGGTCCAACAAATTTATTTTCGCTATAAACTGTGGTCGGCCCAAATATCAATCAACTCATCTTATCCGTGCATGGATCAAGATCCAAGGTTTTTCGGTTGATTGATTAAACAAAACAGAAGTAGCAGTCTGCAAGAATTGGCGCGCTCTGTCCTAAATTAGGTTGGTTGTCGCTTCAACAAAAGTCCTGATTGTGGAGTTTTGCAAATATTTCAGGGTTTGAATGAAATTTGCGGCTCTAGCGTGGTTTGGTATCTCTATGCAGCAGTTCATGGCCGATCTTTAACATACTAAGATTATTTCTGCTTTTTTCAGTAAACTTGAAATATTACCAAAGGTGTTTCTTAGGGGTTTTAATAAAATTTGTGTCTCTGGCATTGTTTGGATTGTGTATTTTCAGGGCTGGATTGAAATTTGTGACATTGGCATCTTTATGCAGCGGTTCAGATGAAGGTTTGGGTTTGTGTTTGAAGCTGGGTGGAGGAATTAGGAGTTCGGCAGTGCAGCAGTGAAGAGGTTGGAGCTTAACACATATAGTTGCTAAATGCATTCAAACATCATAACGGGACAAGAAATTTCAGAACTTGTGGAAACAAATAATCTAGGACAAGTGAAAATTCCCTCATCAGCCAAAGCTGGGAAGTGGGTTTGGGTCAATGCCAAACAGTATTAGGGCATTTTAAAACAAAGACTAGCCCGCCTAAAATACCTTTCTTTGTAGACCTAAGGGTTTTCAAGATAAACAGGGGATCTGCTAGCTCAAGGGCTTAGATTCATTGGGGTTACCCCCCAAATCTCACATTTGGCAAAGGTTCATCAGTCGTTTTGGTTTGGAAGCTACTCATTGCAAATTTGGTTCATTGAGCCTCCTCAATTAGCCTTGGCCGCAAGCCATTCGGAGGTCTGTCCTATATCTTCTGTCATCTTTAGGGCTAATCTTTGTGGTTGCAGGTGTTAGGAGAAGCAACGTTACATTTTTGAAGCCCTTACATCACTGTTGACTGTCATAAAAATAACCAGTTCTGAAGCATACAAATTGCAGACCCTAAATATAAATTTGACACCTAAGCTAAGGCTAAAAAACACTCTAATCTAACTCATACTTATTGAAGGCTTAACTGTAAGTGTTTGGCTATCATTGCATGCATATGTGGGTGACTTTATTTCACTGTTAAAAGTCTGATATACTCTTTTGCAGAGGTCTGATATAAGTCTAATTTTGACATTACAGTGATATATTACCTTTGCATTTGGCACTAAGCTTGAATCTAGATCATTGATTTTCCTTTTCTTGCATTCAATTATCAATCAAGAAGTAATTTGCTGGATTGATTGCATCATCTGGTGACTTACATACAAGCTACTGAAGCATATAAATTGCAGACCCTAAATATAAATTTGAAACCTAATCTAAGGCTAAAAAACACTCTAATCTAACTCATACTCATTGAAGGCTTAACTGTAAGTGTTTGGCTATCATTGCATGCATATGTGGGTGACTTTATTTCACTGTTAAAAGTCTGATATACTCTTTTGCAGAGGTCTGATATAAGTCTAATTTTGACATTACAGTGATATATTACCTTTGCATTTGGCACTAAGCTTGAATCTAGATCATTGATTTTCCTTTTCTTGCATTCAATTATCAATCAAGAAGTAATTTGCTGGATTGATTGCATCATCTGGTGACTTACATACAAGCTACAGAAGTCTGTCTACTAATAGCAGTGACACTACATTGCGCTTTTGCTTTAATTGGTTATTGAAATTTGGTATCTGAAGGACTGATATATTCTTGGTAATAATCTACAGCAGTTTGATCTCTTGACAGTGGACTAATCTTAATGTCTGATTCATTCTTTCCATTTCTAAAGTTCACTGTTAATCTTCTTGTGCATTTAATAGTTTGGAAGATAGTGGATGGATATTTGCATTTACCTTTGGATCTCATCAAAACTATTAATGGAAGCTTATTTTCTTCTAGTTAGGTAATAAGCATGTCCCATTTTCCACTCCGTTCTCATTTCATAATTTGTCACTGTTATGGGCTTGTTACTTGAGATCTGATCTGTTGGAAGACGACTTCCCAGACTAATCGACTGTGACTGTAGGAGCATTGCTTCTATGTTTGAAGGAATATTTAACTGACCTAGCTTTGCTGTGAGTTTTTCTTGAGATAATACTTCACTGATATCACATTCAGATCTAGCCTTTGAATTTCTGTCAGCAGTCACTTGAGTTAATTTTGAGTTTCACTTGTTCTACTTGACATATAATATAAGTGGAAGATATCCTAATTAGCGCTCTAACTAATGCATCTAATCTCATTGTCATTGTTTCATTAGGAAATTCTAAAGCACTTCTAAAATCTTGTAATGACATATCTCTTGGAGCACAATTGCATCTTATTTAGGCGTTCTTATCTTGTTGGGAAACTGCATTTCTTACAACCTTGGCTAGCATCACTTCATAGTTGTGAGCATCTTTAATTGCAAGTACTTGTCACTGGTTCCTATAATATTGCTATTCCCACTTTCATCTTGTCTCTGCATCTTCCAATCTTGTACTAACACTTCCTTGCAGCAGTACTTAGCTTGTAGCTTGAAGTACCTCTCATCATTAAGCAAGTTCCTTAATCTTCTTGGGCATTGTCATTCAAAGGCACTGGTCCCTTATTGTTTCATCATTAAGTGTCTCATAATCTAATTGAACATATCTATCTCGTATTGCTGAACTAAATAATTCAACTTGACTTCGTATACTTTCAAGTTACCAAGTTAAGCGACTTCATCTCCTAGACTTGTTGCTTTCAACAAGCTTCCCATCTTTTAAGGACTACCCCCTTAGCTTGCCTAGGAGATAACTTAAACGGAGTGGGAAGGGGTCAAAGTGACAACACCTGCCTTGAGTGTTGTCGCATTGGCTGTACAATTTGGGCAACAACAGGAAGCACGTTGTATCTCATATGTAATTCACAGGTGGTTTCTGTGAAAATTTCTGAATCTAACAACCAGAAATCCTATTGCAGTTAACTGATTTGCATTTCCTACTTGTGTTTTTCAAATAACAAGTTATTCATAGAATTCTTCAGTAAACATTAATGCAAATATACCGCAGCCTACACCAATATACGGATCAAGTACAAAAAAATAAGATGAGACAATCACACAAAGGACACACTTATTTTTGGACTAAATGTCGACGAAAAAACCCAATGTAGGAAAACTGATGTAGCAGATATGACGGTTTTATTATTATGCAGATTTCTGAATACAGATAGGGTGCCAAATCCGGCTCACCCAACAGAGAAAAAATCCTGACAGAAGTACCTCTATCTAGAGACAGATATTTTGGCTGATCCAACAACAGAATGATCAAACCCCACAGATGACTGCGTTGTCCTCAGTGTTGCGTAGCAGCAACTGCTCCCAGCTCTGTGCTGAAGCGCGAGACTGCGTCAACCCCTCTAGGAGATGCATCACCCTCCTCATGAGCCTTCTCGACTCCGAAATTGAACTGCTGAACTCTTGCCCGATCTACCTCACAAAAACCCCAACGCTACCTCTTCAATGACTGCGTCACCTCTCTTAGGGTCTGCGTTACCCTCCCAGGTGTTGCGCTGTCTCTCCTTGGTGTTGCACTGTCTCTCTGCAATGTATTCTCGGCCTTGGATTCGAGTCCCACTGCCGAACTGCCCCTTTCTGCACTCGAACTCACTTCGAAATTCTCAGCAAACCGTGCCCCAGAATTTCGACTTAGTTCAAGTGTGTGTGTTTGTTTTCTCCAATTGACCCTCAAGCCTTCCTTTATACTTTTCATGTTGAGAGATCAACGATCGCGATCAAATCTTTAATCAACAACTAAGATTGAAACAAAGTTGATCCTCGTCACTTAGAAGCTTCTCACCCACATTTACATTAATTCACTTTAATTATTTTAATTTCCTAAGTTTTAACTTAGCCTCCATTAAAAATAATTAATTATTTGAATAAAATTTCCTTTGAGCGGAATTTCTCCAAACGATTTCTGGGTCTTGGAGATCTCATGTGTTCTAACCCCTCCACAAACTTTTGGAGCTAGGGCAGATTCGATGCTACCCAAAAATCAGACTCCCTCTTAGCGAGGAATGTGCTCTAGCAATACTTCTCACCAGAAACATCACCCTGATCCACGATATCGGTCCTTTGCGCTATTGATGCTCAGCCTACTGCCCCTCATCCACTGTGCTGCTGCAATCTATACTGTTGCCCATTAATCTACCACTGTCAATGTTGCATCTGTACTGCAGCTCCCTTTCAATATGCTGCATCATGTTGTCCATAACACTGCCACTGCTAACCGTTGCACTGGAACTCAGTCGCTGAGAGTTAAGCAACTGAAAGACATCCCAAATCCTGACATATTAGTCAGTCTAGATGCACCTCGATGATGAAGCTTCCTCTACTGCTAATCTGCACTGACCCTCTATGCTACTGCGCTGCTGTTGTATTTGCTCTGTGCCTCCCGCACTACTGCAACACTCCATTGCGCTGTTTCAGACTTTGGCACTCTAGCTCTGCCACTATCGCTCCATCATCCTTTGCACCAACTAACTCCCACCATCCTGCTACTGTCGTTAAGGGCTCTCGTAGCTATTTGTGATCCAAGAGTTTGGGCACCTCAAGAATCCTGCCCCCTTTGTTCTCTCTGTAGCTCCAACTACAACTCCATATCGCCCCACCTCTTCTCTAGAGGTGCATGAGCACTCATGGCGCAATCATCGTCATCCTCCTCATCAACTTGTGCTGGAGCAGCCTTCGAGTGAGGCTTCTCTTCTTTTCCCTTCTTCAGAGGGCACTGCGTGGCGAAATGTCCCATTTCCCCACATATGAAACATCTGACTTTCAAGATGTCCTTTTTCTTCCGTCTCTATTGCCCTTGTTGCCCCTTTGATGCGAGAGCCACATCCTCCATAATCAATGAATGAATTGAATTGATTTACAATGAGCAGTGAAGTTCAATAAATAATACAACTGTATTGACAGAAACAACAAGTTTCTACTAAGAAAGTAGAAACAACATGTTTCTACTAAGAATATAGAAACAAGTAGTTTCTAACAAGAAACTGCTAATTACAATCATAGATGAGAAGTAAACACTAAAATAGCATTATTCTAATACCCTCCCTTAATGCTCAATCTATTTACATCACTGATAGACCCTCAGAATTTTACAAACTTATCAGGACCAAGAGGCTTGGTGAAGATGTTTGCTGGCTGTTCCGTTGTGGGAACATATAGTAACTGAATGGATTCGTCTTCAACAAGCTGGCGAATGTAGTGACAATGAGTTTCCACATGCTTTGTTCGTTCATGGAAGACTGGATTCCTGGCGAGTTTGAGCACTCCTTGATTATCACAGAACAAGGGAGTAGGACCTGCTTGGGAAACATGCATATCCGCAAGCATACGTCGAAGCCAAACTGCCTCGCAACATGCCTTAACTGCTCCTCTATATTCTGCTTCTGTCGAGGAGAGAGCCACTGCCTGTTGCTTCTTACTAGCCCATGTGATAGCGTTGGATCCCAGACTAAACACATACCTAGCTGTAGATTTACGGTCATCAACCGAACCAGCCCAGTCTGAATCTGTGTAACCACTGAGTGTAGGATCTGAACATCGAGTGTACAGAAGTCCATAATCAGGGGTTCCTCTTACATAACGCAGCACATGCTTTGCTGCTATCCAATGATCAGCTTTAGGAGCTGAC